>JASVEL010006956.1:0-88892 GCA_032618575.1 Nicotiana noctiflora
GATTTTTAGTATTTTAAATTTTTATGCAGCAGAGATTGTAGATAACATTGTTCGGTCTCCAATTCACGGTGTGATTGTAGATGCCCCCACAGAAAATATTCTTGAAAGTGAATATGGAGAGAATGTGAATGAATTTGTTCCTGCAGTTTCAAGCATTGACAAGAAGGGAGTCACATTGGATGACTTTGATATCCCTGAAAATCTAACACAGTTGGTTATGTATTGTGAGCCAATACAAAAAAAAAACTACCCCCATTCATAATATAAGAACCAGGCTTCCTGGGAAACATGCACGATCCCCGTTCACACATCTCTATAGTTCTGGAGGAAGCAGCTCTGTTGGATGTAAATATTTCTACCTCAAGCATCCCTTCACGACTGTTATAGGTGAAGATGTAGATGCTGATTTGATAGAGAGGTTCACCACCCGGTTATACCTTCGTACTGATAAAGCATCTAAGAGGTGAGATTGAGTATCTTTGTACACTTTCATATTTAAATTGCTAAACTTTAAATATTTAATTTAATCTAATATTTTTTCTTTTAATTCTATATTCATATGTTATTTCAGGAGGAAGGAATACTTTTCCAAAAAGGATAACCAAATTAAACCTTGGTTAGACCTTGGTTGTGAAAAGGTGGATAAGAAGGAGTGGTTTTATGCACTTGCTCACCCAGGACAGCTTCTCAATAACACGGTCAGTATGTATACTATATATATATATATATATATATATATATATATATATATAGATAACCATATTTTTGTAGTGTAATTGTAGTTATAATGTAGTCTATATATATAGGTAACCATATTTTTGTAGTTATATTGTAGGTAAAATGTAGTTCAAATAATAACTAATTATTTCCAGTAGTTATAATTTAAGATGTGAATGTTTTTGTATAATTGTAGATTTTTTGTAGCTTATTCTGTTTTTTTTTTCAAATTTTGCAGCACCTTGATGTTATTATGTATTATTTAAGAAAAAGAGGCAAATATGGTCCCAACAACAACTCAAGATTCACAACAGCCGATTGCTTGTTCAAGACTAAGATTGAACAAACTTATGATAAGTTCATTAATTCTCCGCCTGAACTTAAGTATTCGGTTGTCAAACCATATGATGATGTTGCAGAATATATTCTTGGTTATAGGATTCTTGGCAATGTTGCTTGGGATATAGTTGATTATGTTATCATGCCTGTCAATATAGTAGATAATTTTCACTGGTTGTTGGTTGTTTTCGACATAGCGGACAGGCAACTGTATGTTTATGATTCAATGGTGTCTTCACACCATCATAAGTCTGTTGAATAAACTGTTGATAAGTTCTCAACCATTATCCATTTGTATTTGTCTTGCACTGGTTTCTTCGGGAAACTCAAAGACATCGACTTCAAGACAACAAAGGCATACATTGAGAAATCCGTCACAGACCCTCTTACCATACAATGGATGGTTACGGAAATTCCACAACAAAAAGAAGGATCAATGTAAAACAACTGTCCTTTATTTCTATATGTTTAAATATTTTTTTTATAAGAAATGGGTTAAATTATTATATTTTATTTATTTTATGCAGTGATTGTGGTGTGTTTGTGGCTGCATTTGTGAAGTATGTTAGCCTCGGAGATTTGGTAATCCCAAAAGAAGACCTTTCTGATATCGACCAACACCATAGACGCTATGGAGCTCTACTTTGGGACTATGCAACTAAGAAGCAAGAAGAAGGGTCGATTAGTGAAAGCGAGGTCACAGGAATGCTAGCAAGGAGGAAGGGTGCACCTGCAAAGAATGAGAGGACTAGAGTAATTAGAAGAAAGAGATAGAGTATTATGTTGTTAGTTGAAGTGTAATTTTGACTGTTTAATTGTAGTTGTCTAAAATTTTGTAGTTGAAGTTGACTAAACTGTAGGAAATATGCCATTTTAGTTGTTTACAGTAGTTTATATTGACTAATCTGTAATACATACATTTTAGTTGTTTACAAAACTTTATATGTTTAAAGTTGACTACTTTGATTTCATTTTATAATACTTGCCCATATGAAATACATTATAGTTAATTGTAATTTATAGTTCCAGTTAAACTACAATGCTTTATACTCTTTAGTAGAAGATGTTTGTAGTTTAATTGTTATTAAATGTATAAAAAAAATATATAATTTTTACAGGTGACCAAACATTTTACTTTAAGTTATATATGTAAAGAAAAATTGTAATTAAAATGTAGTTATATATAGTTATTTGTCGTTAAACTGTAGTTACAGGCTAACAGAGTCCATAAAAGACTAACACCGAAATTGTATTTAAAATGTAGTTATATATAGTTATTTGTAGTTAAAATGTAGTTACAGGCTAACAGAGTCAACAAAAGACTAACACAAACCATCTTAAAATGTAGTTATATATAGTTATTTGTAGTTAAAATGTAATTACAGTCTAACATAGTCCATAAAAGACTAACACAATCCATCTTAAAATATATTTATATATTTATTTTTTTAGTTAAAATGTAGATACATGCTAACTGAGTCCATGAAAGGCTAATCATCTTAAAAAAGTTAAACTGTTACACAACAAATTTCTGAAATACTGAACTCACTACTATTTATTTCGAAAAAATATTCCAGTACATAACGATCATTTTTTTTTTGGTGCATTCTTGCAAGTTTTTTTGTTATGCCCTTCACATCCACAGTTTCCACATGACACCTTGTATTCTTTGTCTTTATTTCATCAAATGTTTTATATCTTTCCTTCTGAGGTCTGCCTGCCTGCCTTTTATCCCTCGCCGGTGGCTTTACTACCTCATCCAAAATATATTGTGCCACATCCCATTTGCTTTCATCAGGAAGAGGATTTACTGGCATTTCATATGTAAGAAAAATGCTTTTCTTTGTGTAATAACGAGAGCCATAGTTTTCGTATGTTTTCTTCCTATGCCTTAATGCTGTCAAAGCATGTGCACATGGAAGTTCATCGAGTTGAAATTGTCCACGGCTACATTTCTTGTTTTGTAAACACACAATGTACCGTTTCACACCATCTATCACAGTATGTAAATGATCTGTTGAAGCCCTCAACTAAATTTCAATTAAAAATAGCAAAAATATTATATCAATTATTAATAAAGATTATATAAAGCTTACCTACAAAATAGTTACAAATACACTTATACCTATATATATATATATAAAATCTACATTTACCCACAATCTAACTATAATTAATCTACAATTGTTTAAATCGTATTTTTAAAAAAATTTGTCCAACAAAACAAACATGTCTTACCCTTAGTTTATGAGATAATGTACTGTTATCCTCCAATTCTTTGTTGAATTTGTACCCAAGGTATGTGAAAGTATCATTTGCCTTCAATAACTTCTCTTTCGTCCAACGTTCAAGAAGCATCCTCATATACTCTAATAGATCAAATATTGGCAGCTCTCTTGCCTCTTTTGTTACAGCATTCAACGACTCCGCAATGTTTAATGTCATAGTAAAAGTTCTATTCATCGTTGCATGTACTCTTGACCATCTATGATATCCAATATCATATAGGTAAGATTTCACACGCGGGTCTACCTCTTCAATTGTCAACATCAATTCATTAAATTCATCTAGTGTGTATGCTCGTGCTGTAGCAAAGTACAATTCTTGTAATTGTAGATGTCCCTTCTTGAATTTGGAACTTATACTTGTCCAAATATGCCACATGCAAGAGTAGTGTGGCATGCCCGGATATACAATTGATGTTGCCTTCATTATACTCTCATTCCTATCTGAAACAACACACATTGAAGGTCTTTCACCATATGCCTCCTTGAATTGATCAAAGAACCACTTCCAAGACGCGTCGTTTTCAGAATCAACCACATCATAGGCCAAGGGCAAGATAATACCTACATTTTTGTTTCAAAGAATATTAGTTTGCAGATCTGAATATATATATATTACAAAAATATATTAAATTTATTTATAATATTTTATACAAACTACAAAATAATTACAACATACCTACAATTAACTACATTTTGAATACTAAATACAAAACAACTACAAATTTTTTACACATGTAATCTACTGTATCCATGGTGCTTGTTGTCAGCATAATTCCCCTGTATGCTGATTTTAAGAATGTCCCATCAACAATTACAACTGGCCTACAATGTTGCCAACCACTTATTGATGTACAAAGAGCAATAAATGCATATAAGAAACAATTATCTGTTGCTTTCTTCAATTTAACAACAGAACCAAGATAAGTTTCCTCAAGAATGTAAAAATATTTAGGTAATTTGTTGTATGAGTCAGCAGAATTCCCTCTCAAAAAATGTAAAGCATTTTCCTTTGCTCTCCATGCTTGCATGTAGCTTAAGATTTAGTCGATGTTCGGATAGCATGTCAGTTTGAATGTCCTTTGGTGTATAAACAGTCTTGGGATCATAATACTTTGGAACGACCAAGCTACCAACTACAGCCGCAGTACGTTTGCGCTGTATGAATGTTTCGTCCATTAAACAACAAGTGTGTTGTCGGTTGAAACTCCTTATCTTGAATATTGCCGAATCATTAATTGACGTTGCCTTGAAGTGCCATTTACAGTTTTCAGAAATGCATACAAGCTAGTAGCTACAAAAAAAAAAGAAAAAAAATATTATTGTTTAATATAAACTACAATTAACTACAATTTGACTACAATGTATCTACAAGTTTAATTCATTTTACACAAACAAACATATATTCACTAAAACACTACTTTTAGTGATATATTGTCTACAACTAACTCCATACCTTCTGTGGCTAGACCTTTTTACTCTGAACTGGAATTTCTGCATCACTGAAAAATTCTTCATTACAGCAGCTACAGTTTGCTTGTCTTGATACACTTGTACTTATTCAATATATGTTTGCTTATATTCAGTTATTATATCACTGTGATATTCCTCTATAGCTGAAGATGATGGAAACGATCCAGACGAACCTGTATAGCAGCATAAAGATGAATATAGAACAACATTTTTTGTAGTTGAATTGTAGCTAAATGTAGTTAATTGTAGTAAACACACAAAACCAGTAAATTTCTACAATGTCGAATTAGACAAACCTGCACTTGTGCTCTCGTTCGTAATTGCCAATTCCATATTGAAATCGCTTACACTTATGCATAAAGGATACGAACCTAAGTTTTTATTCTCTTTTTTGGTCTCCAAATACACATGAACACCCATATCATTACGGATCTCCATTGGAGGACAATTTTCATTCACAGTATATTTGATTACAACAATTTTTTGTGATGTATCAATCAAAAGTTGTTCCACAATTGTAGAAATTAGATTTCCGTAGCTTGAATTCTCATCAACAACAATCGCATCAACTTCAAAATTTCTGTATCTTCCACAATTATCCCAATTTCCATTCACTTTAAGCATAATTGGGATTTTTGACATCGTTTTCTATAGTTGAGATATAATTTCTACAATTTGAAGAATACTGAGAGAGAATCAGTTGAATTGATATGCGTCTTTTTTATTTGTAGTTAGAGAGAGAATTTCGCAGCTTCAATGTATGTTTTCCGTTTTGAAATTGTGTATTAATGTAACAAAATCAATCGCAGATATTATGCCCTGTTTTTCGCGCGTTAGAATAGGCAGAATCTGTCTAATTTTGAATTGGTATAGATTTTGTAGTTAAAGAATACACAGGGCGGGTAATTTCCAAATCTTACACAATTTTAATAACAATGTTTCATATATGATATACATAGGAAAATTTCTCTTGTATTTTTGGTTTGCTTTGGCTCAGTATTGATCTTTAAGAAATTAATTCTTGAACCAGCAGCTATCCGAATTTAATGGCCTGTTGAGCACGGATATTGTAATAATAGCAGACTATCGATTCAAGGTATCATGTCATGCTTTTTAAATAAATCCTAATTAACATGCAACACGTATTAAGGGTGGCCTAGTGTTGTATGATTTACCAAGTGGATTCAACATATGATTTTTAAAGCTGAAACTAAATATACTATATTAAACTCTTTGGTAATGCAATTCCTACAATTTTAACCAGCATCAATGCTATCAACAGAGAAATGGAGCACACGTGACAATTACCACTATACTCAACCATAATTCATAACTAAACTTAATCTAAGCTATGTCCTCTAATGCTACTGAGACCTGTTACACTAGGCTAATATTAGAAAGCTACACAATTATAATTCATTAATTTATTACAAATCAAAAGTCTAGGTCAGTCCGATCATTACATAATGCAATCCTATACATGTAATTTCAAAAAATGTAATCCTAATTAGCTCTGTAATTCTGTAACTACACAGGATATGCATAGGAAATCCTAGTAATAATATGAGAAAGGTTGGAACACATTCTTCATTACTTCCAATTTGACTACATTTCAACAGTGAATCCTCAGTTATAGGCCAAGGAAATACTTGTATTAAATCAATAGAAAGGAGTAAGTCAGCAGCAGTTTAATGAACCAAAAGCAAATAGCATGCCATAACAACTCAAATCCAGTCTCAAACCCAGGTTCAAAATGCACACGACATCCATCAATCCATACACCCAACAAATACACAAAAAGTTGACTTAAACGACCCAAATTTAACGCGAAATTGAAGCCAAACCACTTCTGAAGTTTCAGTAATTCAGGTTCAACCTTGAAACTAAAATCAATGCCTAATACTCCAATTAATCCTAAAATATGCAATGAAAGAGTGCTTCTTTTGATTTTCTATTGTATTTTCTATTTTTTTTTTGAGAATTTTTGGGCAGAATCTAAGATCTAAAGGAGGAATTTGAACTTCTAAGGATTTGAAATTCAAATTTTAGGCTCAGATTTGTAGAGAGGGTTTAGGGGAGAATTTTGGGGTTTTAAAACTTGTCTATTAAGGCAGAATTTCCTTTTATATGCAGGATAAGAAATGAAAGTTTCTAGAATTTTCATTCATTTCCCCCCCCCCCCAAACTAGCCTCTTATCCTTCCCCAGATGAAACCTAAACCTATAGGTGTTTAACGGGTGGGCCGGGCCAGGCCGGGTCCAATTTTTTTTAACCCGTACGGGTTCCTTATCGGGCCGGTTCCGGGCTCTCCCTTAACGGGTATAACGGGTTGGGATTTTTTCGGGTAAAAATTGACCCGTACGGGTTACGGGTTAAAGGGGCCGGGCCGGGTTTAACGTTTTTTCTTTCTTTCTTTTTTGTAATTTTGTATAACTATTGTAATTTATTTAAAGAACACAAAGTAAATGATACTTGTGCACTTATAAAGTTTCAATGTAAGACTTTAAGTTTGTATTTCAAAAATAAGTTAGATGATTTAGTTTCAATTTAAGACTTTAAGTTTGAAATTGAAATTTAAAAATTGAAGTTTCAAATTTCAATTTAAGACTTTAAGTTTGAATTTCTAAATAATAATTTTAATTTAATACTTTAAGTTTGCTTTCAAAATTAAAGTTCCAATTTAAGAATTTAAGTTTGATTTTTGAAACTTTAAATTTGACATTCAAACTTAAATTGTTAAAGTTTCAATTTAAGTTTTTAAGTTTGAATTTCAAAATTAAAATGTTAAAGTTTCAATTTAACACTTTAACTTTGAATTTCAAATTTAAAGTTTCAATTTAAGTTATATTAAGAATTTGTATTACTTTAAAATATAAATTAAAGAATAGAAGGAATATGAGAAAAATTGCACTTGCTGCAAATTGCAAGTGCTTCTTTTATTTCATATTTCATAACTCAAATTTGAAACTTACAAATTGAATGTTTACATATTTTAAGACTTGAACAAATAACAATAAGTAAATTCGGATGGGTGACCACTTGTTAATATATCTCCAAGTTCCTCGTCTTCTGGGCGATCAACATCTTCATGTCCTTGATTTCTTCAGTTGAATTCGTACAATGTGCATTAGCAACTTCAGTTATTGAATATCTATATTTATAGCAAACTTTTAAAAATAAATATGTATAGTTCCATCTAGTAACTCTCCAGTAGTAGGGTTAATAGTTGTTTGACTATCATCACCATCTAGGCCACATTCTATCGGGTGTGCAGCTCTTATATGCCTACTAAGCGTTCCAGTTCCCCCTAAATTTCCTACAATCAAATGTTTAAATGAAACTTTACAAATTTTGCATCTAACTCTATCAGAACCTTCAATTAATTCAAAAAAATTCCAAACCTTACTTCTTTTTCTACGATTAGTCGTCGGAGCCGTAGGTGGTCTACCACTAGTGCCACCACCACCACCCCTTGTATCAACTCCAATACTACCTACCCCAGCACTAGGTGCACTAGTAGGTGTAGCAGATATCTCTTCTTCAATTCTTATTTCATTATCTTCTATTCCATAATCTTCTTGTAATTGATCATAATCTATATTTTCATTAGGCGATGTTTCAGGAACAATAGATATTGGGCTATTACTACCAGATGCAGAAGAATTGCCTCTACTTTTACTCCCCTTATCAGTAACTTTTCTACACGTTTTTTTAGCAGCACTAAACATATTGTGAAATTTAAGGAATAAATAAGCTCAAAATAAATATGCAATTAAAATATTAATAAGAGAAAGAGTTGGAGGGAGTGCACCGAATTGGAGCACTTGGTTATGCAATTCCGAATTTTCGATGTTACCACGAACAAACGTCAAGCCAATATTCCAACTTGAAGTTCAAAACCCGAATGATAAAATACTAGATAATTAGAGAATAGGTGAATGAGAGAATTTGAGATTGAGATGAGAATTTTGAGTGAGAAATGAAGAAGGGGGGGTATTTATAGATTTACATAAGGCTACATTTGTAAATTAAAAAAATGTTAAAAATTTTAAAAAAAATGGCCAAAACTTAAATAGATCCGTTGGCCAACGGATTTTTTTGATTCTAGCCGTTTGGGCCTTTGGGGTGGGGCCCATATATCTGAATTTAAAAAAAAAAAAATTTTTTGACCGTTGAACCGGGCCGGTTTACCCGTTAAGGGTACTGTTTGCCGGACCGGGCCTACCCTGTTCCGGTTAACCGTTCACAAAAAATTTCCGGAACTAACCCCTACCCCATGATAACCCAGCCCACCCGGCCCCTTTTCTACCGGTCCGGGTCGGTTCCAGTTTCTACCGGTCTGGGCCGGTCCGGAACCTGTCCAACCCGGCCCGTTTAACAGGTTTACCTAAACCTCACTCCTCATATGTGACCTCCCCCAATATTCTCTATATTCAATCTCTCACACACTCCTCCCAATTCCCTGATATTATCCTGAACCTATGGGTCAATTTGAAACAAAGCTATATTATGGACTGAATACTACAACCCAACTTCACAAATTCAAGTCACTAATCAAACGAGCACTGAGGACATGGATAAGCCAGCAGAAAAATAGAGTAAGAGAAGTCTACAACGACAATCAAAATTCCTTGACCCAAACTATTTAATTATTGACCAGTTATTAGACGATAGGATTTAAAGGATAAATAACAAACCATTACTACTAATTTAATCAAACAACAATCAGTTATTATCAATTTGAAACAACCTAAATATAATTCGAACTAAGGGGGGCGAAGGAACGAGTCGTGACTATCGAACAAAAAGTAGAAAAAAAAGAAATAAGAAGAAGATTGAAATGAAACAATCAAACGAAAAATAAAAGAAATAGAGACTTACCACCTTGACTCGAACACGCAAATCGGATTTCTGACTTAAACCCAACTTGATGACAATCATCTATTCCCCGTCAAGAAACATGCGAACGATGTGCCTCGACATGGAAATGAACTCGTATGAACAACTTTGTCATTGACTTTAAGGGCTAGGACCTTATATTTAGCATTTGAGCAGTTCAATGATAATTTGAAGGATATGGAATGACGTTTTGGGACGAAGAAGACGAGGGGACTCAAGAGTGTCAGTTTAAGGTCGTTTGGAAATGGCGCCGCCACCAGAGAAAATGAGGGCGGTAGCTAGGGTTTTGAGGATTTGAGGGATTCTAGTGAGTTTTTAGTGAAACGGGTGGTGGAATTGTCAGGAGGGGAAAGAGATGATGCTCTGGTGTGTAAGTTTAGAGACCATGGGACGTTGGCAGCCGGTGGTGGACGGTGGCGATGGGTGGCTATTTGAGAGAATTAGGTTTTAATATGTTTAGGCACAACATGAACGATGCAGGAGGGTTTGGTCATTTAAGGATGGAGACAAATGAAACGACGTAGTTTAATACTGAAGATACGTCATTTTGGGCTAGCGCAGGACGGGCCAGGTCGAAAATGGGTTGGGGTGGGGCACATGGGCTATGGTGGGAATTCTTTTGGGCTGGGGTTAATTAAAGAGAAGCCCAATTTGTATTTAACAATATAAGATATTTTTTCATTATTTTTCTTTTATTTCATTTATTTTGTTTTCATTTGTATTATTCTAATTTTGCAAAAAATTAAAATAAAGACTAAATATTTTTCAAAGTTAAGCTAATCAACTCCTAAATTGCTAAACAAAATCTATTCGTGACAAATTCAATAATTAACAATTAAAAATAGAAAAGTGGACTATTTTTGTTATTTTCTTCATTTATCCCTTAACTACTAATTAATACTAAAATATGAAATTAAATGCTAAGCAAATTCCAAGTGTATTTATTTATATTTTCATACGAATTAAGACGCACAAATAAAATGCAAACAATTAACAGAAAATAACACAAAATTCCGAAAAATGTAAAATAATAAAGAAATTATTTTGTTTGGAATTTTGGGAATAATTTATATATAGGACAAAAATCACGTGCTCACAACTGCCCCTCTTTGCTTGGAAACATGAAAAGTTTTCGGGCAAAGATAAGTGAGCGGATACGAGCGGTTTTTGTCCGTTTGAATATTCTGTGTGAAGCATTTTGAAAGAGTTGGTTGTACCCTACTTCAGAGGTTGCTACATATCCTGGGCTAAACAGGAATCAGGTCAGTGTAGTTCAGAAAGGTTTGGTAGCTGGGACTACCAGGAGCTGTGATTTCAGTGTTGTTGTTGTTGTTACTGCTCGTTGACGTCCTTATTACACCGTGTCAAAGTAAAAAGAAGCTAGCCTAAGCTATGATCTATGAATTACAAAAGGGTCCTATCTATGTATTCTAACTTGCTCTTGTGTTTCCTTGAACTTGTACGCTTCCACTGGAACTCTTACGTTGTTGCCTTGCATTGTGATTGGAGATGTTTTGCCATTCCTCTAAGTGATGCTTGACTGTTAAATTTGACATATGTGCCTTTATTCTCCAGGCGGGCTCCTGATTGTTGATGCTTGAAAAATATTCTCTTGTTCTCCAGGTGGGCTCCTAACTGCAACAAAATAAACAAACAAAGAAAAATTTCTGCCCTAGTTTGGTGACTGGGCACATCATGTTATCCAATATTAAAAATTAAGAGCTAAAATTTGAATTGTACTTCTCTTATTCTCCAGATGGGCGCCTGACTACTGAAGCTCGAAAAGTATTTCATTGTTCTCCAGGTGGGCTCCTCATTGCTGAACTTGAAAAGTATTCTCTTGTTCTCCAGGTGGACTCCTAATTGCAACAAAAATAAACAAACAAAGAAAATTTTCTACCCCAGTTTGGTGGCTCGGCAGACTTGTGAATCATTACCTAAGCTACTAATGTGATGGTGAGAGCAAAACTAAAGATTTAATTGGCATGTAGGTCCCTTGTAAACAAAACTATTTGACTAAGAGTTTTATCCTATGAGAAAATTCATCAAACTAGGTTTTCTATCTTAGGAGAAAGATCCATTAGACTAATTTTTCTATCTTAGGAGATATATTTATCAGACTAAGATTTTAATCCTTGGAGAAAGATTCATCAGACTAGGATGTTGATCCTAGGAGGCGGTTCCTCAGACTAGGGTGTTTTGTTGTCGTAGGAGAACGATTCAGACTAAGATTTTGACGCTAGGAGAAGATTCATCATACAAAGATTTAGATCCCAGGAGAAAATTCATCAAACTAGGTCCATTTTTGGTTATCTTGCTATCTTAGGAGAAAGTTTCATCAGATTATGATGTCGACCCTAGGATAAGATTCATTAGACTAGGTCCACTTTTGTGATCTTATGAGAAAAATTCGTCGAACTAAGGTTGTGACTCTAGTTGAAGATTCATCAGACTAGGTCTATAAAGATTCATCAAACTAAGATTTTGACTCTAGGAGAAGGTTCATCAGATTAGGTCTTTTGTTATCTTAGGAGAAAAATTCATCAGACTAAAATATTGACTCTAGGAAGGTTCATCAGACTAGGTTTATTTTGTTATCTTAGGAGAAATATTCATCAACCAAAATTTGGAATCTAGAAGAAGATTTTGTTATCTTAGGAGAAAGATTCGTTAAACTAAGATTGTGACTCTAGGAGAAGGTTCATCAGACTAGGTCTTTTGTTATCTTAGGAGAAAGATTCGTTAAACTAAGATTGCGACTCTAGGAGAAGGTTCATCAGACTAGGTCTTTTGTTATCTTAGGAGATAGATTCGTCAGACTAAGAGTTAGACTCTAGGAGAGGATTCATCAGACTAGGTCTTTTGTTATCTTAGGAGAAAGATTCGTAACTAGATTCCTAACACATGCTCGGAGCCGACACCACAAGTTACTAGGTTTTGAGTTTAAAACTTTTACGCGGTCTCATAGGATCCGGTGAATGAAGCCCCGTTAATGGGGAAAATTGGGATGGCCCGACTATGGGAACAAGGGTCATCCCCATCCATGCAGACATCGTTCTTGCTAGAAGCGAGGTGAGGGTCCACACCGACAGCAGGGGATACTACATTTTTTACGCCTATCCCTTCAGGTTGGGGTTTAAGATCCCACTCTCAATGATGGTGGTGGATTTCTATCGTTATTATGGGGTATGCCCGGGTCAGCTTACTCTCTCTCTCTCTACAAATTATTGGCAATGTTTATTAAGTATGCGGAACTAGCCGGTAGGGTGGTCACGCTGCAGCATGTGCTTAGCCTCTACTCTCCCCAGAGGGTTCGCGGTACCATGATTCGAGTGTGCCCTCGTAGGTCGAGGGGCCTGACTACGATACTGGACGACGAAGTTGACCCCTCGCCCTTTTGAGCATTTCTTTTACATCAGGACTGAATATTTAGTTGCGTGCCCCACTGGGTTCCCAAAGGCTTGAAATCATGCACGTAAGTTCCTTAGTGGTCGAATCCTCATTTATACCCTTCCTTACGTCTTGTGCTCGTGAGCATTAATTCATGTCACTTTTGTAGCCAAAAAGTCGTCGCCGACTCAGTTAGCTGGGATACGCGGATGGGTTGAGGCTGTGCTCCCACATACCGAGGGGATACACACGTGGGCATCTTTTTGGGCGAGGCATAGCTGTAGGCCTGTTACAGGTGAAAAAGTTGATTTCTTCTTCCATTCTGCTTTGATTCAATTTTATTTATCAATTTTATTTTTCTGTGATATGGAGGGCATGCCGTGTCAGGGCCCCTCAGTTGGCCTTCCAACGACCGGGTGCAATTGCCCGACTTACTGCAACACCAATGCCACGCTATGTACCGAGGGCGGCGTCAGTTAAATCTTTAGCTGCTCCTTCTCCACCACGGGCCGCACTTCGGGACGAGAGGACATCATGGGTTTTGCGCCCTAGAGCGGAATCACCATCAGACGGGGAGGAGGGGAGTCCATTGATAAGGTGCAGGGTCGTGTTCACACCGGCTCCTCCTGTGGTAATTAATTTGGACTCCCCCTGGCAAATGCAGAAGAGAGTGCGGTTGCAGTGCCCACCCTTGAGAGTGAACAAACAGTGGGGGTTTCCCCAGTTGGCTTAGGCCGTGATGATACTGTCGCTTCGGCGACTCAGTTGGTGGTTCCAGTCGCTGAGATGGGAGGTAGTTCCTCAACGGCTGCTAAGGTTGGCGAGTCAAGCACTCCTTTGGCTGTTACGACGAGTGATTCTACCTTGCAGTAGTGGAAGGAGGAAGAGATGCAGCAGGAGATGAGTATGAGTCCAAATCTCATTTAGACCCTGATGACGTCCGTATGTTCCGGGAAGGCTTTACGAATTCGAAGATGCGTGCAGAGGGGAGTCTCGCCTCATCGAGGTCCCCACGGAGTTAAACTTATTTCTCTAAGGGGGGAGTTTGGTGTCGCTGTTTGGGCTATTATGCTCTGAGGCCAAGAATGCATCATTGAGGGACGTCACGGATATCAGGCTGATGAATGAGGCGGCCGTAATGGGCTTGAGGGTATGTAATAAGACATCGGTTTGCTTCTTCTTTGACTTAGTTTGATTTTTATCCCAATCGTTGCCTTTGCTTTGCAGCCTTATTTGTTGGAGTTGGAGAGAATCCGTCGAGCTAACATCCGCTTGGGGATATATTTGCGTGCGTTGGAGAAATATCGCCGCTATCAAGATCAATGTTGGGAGATGCGCATGCGCTTGAGGAATGATCCTCGTAGTCGGGCCATGGTCGAGGAACTAGCGATGTGGGAGCTTCAGATGTAGCAAGCACATGGCAGAATAAATGCTCTTGAGGAGGAGATCCAGAAGGACGAGGATCTCAAGGCAGGGAAGAGGGCTGTAGCTGAATGTGAGTTCTAGGGCCAAGCCACAATGTCATAGAGTGGGAAGTGACGGCGTTGGAGGGTGAAGTCGTAGTTTTGAAGTTTAAGGTGAGGGATGCCTCATCGAGGGTTGAGGTGTTGAAGGAGGTTATCCATGCGCACGAGTCCCAGCTGGCTTTGGAGAGGGATGCTGTGGCTTTTAGAGAAGCGAACCTCAATAAGAGGATCAATGTTTTTGAGCAGGATGCCCAAGTTATGGCGGACTGGATTATAGCATTAGAAGAAGAGAATCAGCGCCTACGTGACCAGGCCACTTCTTCCAGCCAGGCTCGTGAACTTTGGATTTTTGTTGAGGCTCAATGTGATGTATATAAGAATCTGTGGGAGGCCGACATCATGGCCGAAGCTGTTTTCGAGGGATCACGTCAAAAGGACCATGAGGCCCGTATCGACTGTGGTTTTGATGTGATGACGACATGGGCTGATGATGGCGCAAATGGTGGCGCGGATGGCGCCGAGGAAAAAGTTGTTATGGATTTTTCTTTTCTTGTTTGCTGTTTGGCATTTGTTTTTCTTTTTTTATTGGTCGGCCTTGACCGAGTGTAAGCGGGGATTACCCATGATTAACTTTGTAGATAAGTGAGATCTCCTTTCCGTTATTTGCCAACAAAAGGGGAGGTACAAAATAGATACAAGACAATAACGGAAAGGAGATTTCATTTATCTACAAAGTTAACAGATACAAAGTTAATCGTGGCATTTGGATTTTGCTGAGTTCGTTGGCGTTTGGATTTTGCTGAGTTCAATGGTGAAGGAGCTTGGTCTGAGTCCCGGTTCGACTGTGGTTGAACTTGTTAGATTTGAGGACAAAAGAGTCTAGCCTTATGCTTCGAGCGGGGTCAAACTCGTAGGATTTGATGGCGAATGCGCATAGCCTGAGTCTTGGTTCAACCATAGTTAAATTTGTTCAATTTTGATGGTGAAGGAACATAGCCTGAGTCTTGGTTCAACCATAGTTGAACTTGTTGGCGAAAGCACATAGCATGAGTCCAGTTCAACTGTTAGTGAGTTTTATCAATTTTGATGGCGAAGGCGCATAGCGTGAGCCTTGGTTCAACCATAGTTGAACTTGTTGGCGAAGGCGCATAGCCTAAGTTCCAGTTCAACTGTTGTTGAACTTTATCAATTTTGATGGCCATAGCGCATAGCCTGAATCTTAGTTCAACCATAGTTGTACTAGTTGGCGAAGGTGCATAGCCTGAGTCCCAGTTCAACTTTCGTTAAACTTTATATATTTTGATGGCGAAGGCGCATAGCTTGAGTCTTGGTTAGGGGTGGAAAATGGGCGGGTCAAGATGGGTTAGTCAATAAATGGGTCATTGCACAACCCAGCCCAAAGTGAATTTGAGTTAAGATGAGCTGGGTCAAGATGGGCTAAACAATGGGTCATAACCCAACCCGCCCAACATGACCCATATTTTAGAATCATGCTCATCTTGCATAAAAATATTTTAGGTGGTTTACGCCCGGGGTGGGGGGTGGGGGGAGGAGGGGGCATGGGAGGGGTAGGAGGTGTAGAAAAATAAAATAATAAAAAATTAAAAATACAACAAAAAAATGAATTTTTAGGGATTTTGCGTGGTGGGGGAGGGGTAGGGGTAGGGGCTAGGGGGTAGGGAGTGGTGGGGTGGTAGAAAAATTGAAAATTAAAAAATATAAATTTAAAAATAAAAATAAAAAGTAAATTTTTTTAGGGGTTTGGCACTGGGGGTAAGGTGTGTCGGGGGGGTATTGGTAGGGTGGGGGTGCGGTGGCAGAAAAACTGAAAAATAAAAAATAGGAACTTAAGAATAAAAATAAAAACTAAAACTTTTTTTAGGAGGTTTGCATCGGGGGGGGGGGGGGGGGGTGGGTATGGTGGGTGGGGTGGATGGCAGAAAAACTGAAAAATAAAAAATATAAATCTAAAAATAAAAATAAAAAATAAAAAATTTTAAGGGGTTTGCACCTGTAGTAGGTTGGGGGTAGCGGTGTTAGGAGAGGGTAGGGGTATGGTGGGTGATGTAGAAAATAAAATAATTGAAAATTAAATATACAACAAAAAAATTGAATCTTTTATATGGGTTTTGCGCGGGGTGGGGGTGCAGGGTATGGGGTGGGATGGGGTGGGGTAGGTGAGTGAGTGGTATAGAAAAATAAAAGAACAGAAAATTAAAAATACACAAAATAAAAAAAATTGGAGCAACTAAGTAAATTTCTAGATAAGTTAGGTTGAGATACTTTGTTTGGGGTGAGTTTAATGGGTTGTATTGGGGCTGTTAAATGAGTCAGAATGAGCAATAAAAAATAATGGGTTAACTTGGGCTCAACCCAAATTGACCTATGAGCTAAAATAATTGTAGCCCAACCCATTAATCTCTAGGCTAGTTGGGCGGGTTAGATGGGTTTGGGCTCAAATTGCCATCCCTAGTCTTGGTTCAACCATAGTTGAACTTGTTGGCGAAGGCGCATAACCTGAGTCCCAGTTCAATTGTTGTTGAACTTTATCAATTTTGATGGTGAAGGTGCATAGCTTAAGTCTTGGTTCGACCATAGTTGAACTTGTTGGCGAAGGCACATAGGCTGAGTCCTAGTTCAACTGTCGTTGAACTTTATCAATTTTGATGGTGAAGGCACATAGCTTGAGTCTTGGTTCCACCATAGTTGAACTTGTTGGTGAAGGCGCATAGCCTGAGTCCCAGTTCATCTGTTGTTGAACTTTATCTATTTTGATGGCGAAGGCGTATAGCCTGAGTCATGGTTCGACCATAGTTGAACTTGTTGGCGAAGGCGCATAGCGTGAGTCCCAATTCAACTGGTGTTGAACTTTATCAATTTTGATGCCAAAGGCTCATAGCCTGAGTCTTGGTTCAACCATAATTGAACTTGTTGGCGAAGGTGCATAGCCTTAGTCCCAGTTCAACTGTTGTTGAACTTTATCAATTTTGATGGCGAAGATGCATAGCTTGAGTCTTGGTTCAACCATAGCTGAACTTGTTGGCGAAGGCACATAACCTGAGTCTTGGTTCAACCATAGTTGAACTTCTTGGCGAAGGCACATGGCCTGAGTGTTGTGTTGTGAGTATTGAGTGCTGAAACTCGATTTTGATTCGAGACCTTGGGTAGCTTATACGTTATCTTCCCAATCAGGGTATGTAGGTTGTCTTGAGGCGACTCTCGGCTCAAGATATTTTCGTGCCGCTTTCCAGCCGGAGCCCGTATCAGGGATGTGGGAGATGTCTTACAGAGATCCTCCCTTAGGAGGGGCTTCTTCTTCGTGTTCGCACTATTGGAGATTGGAAAGAGAGAGGACTTGGATCTTGATTTGAGATCTTCGAGTTCCCCTTATCTGAGATGCCGCTTTGGCTTGTTCGAGCGAGATCGTTCTTCTCTTTATTTTTTTGGCGTTTCTTTCCTGTTAGTCCAGGGGAGATCTATGCGATTTTGCTAGGAAATCCACATAGACATCGCCAAATTATTTGACTCAAAAGTTATTACGTACTTTATGAGTGTAAAATAATATATATGAATCACAGGGAAATCGTAGCAAACCGTAATAATCCGTTAGACCAAATAAAAGAAATGATAATAAGTACTCAGGATCAGGAGAATAAATATTAACAGCTTTTATTGAAAATATCAGTTTGGTCTCCCACTTCATAAAGAGGTTCAGAGCCTTACACTGCTATTTCATCTTTTCATAAGATGGGTATCTTTGTCTCTTCTCTCTCTTTTGTGAATAGTGTCTTTTGTGAATAGTGGCAAAGAAGAAGCCCCTTAATAGGACTCCCTCTTTTGGTATTTAGTTGTGAGCCCCGTGAGCTGGCAATAAGTGGTTGTGACCACGCTGGGACTTCGCCCCCATGGGAGTGGATGGGCCATGCCCACGTTGATCGAACCGAATGAATCAAGCAACGCTATGAACAAGTGGTCATACCACTTATTAATTATGAATTAGCTCAAGACAAAGTTAACCCCGTTAGTTACTGCGAGGTCGGATTCTAACTCATACACAACTCATTCTGCAAACAAAGACCAAAGCGAGCAAACAGCGCCGAATCAGAGAAGAAAAGAGTCTCGAATACAACAACAACAACAACAACCTAGTATATTCCCACAAGGTGGGGTCTGTGGGGGGTAATATGTAGACAGGCCTTACCTCTACCCGAGAGGGCAGAGAGGCTATTTCCAATCGACCATCGGCGCATGGAAAAAAGGCAAACAAAAACAAAAAACAAAAACCGCATTAGTTACTCCAGCATACACCTCATAAAAATTATCTAAACATAAGATGCATATGTACCATAAAGAAACAGGCATGCAATGATATCAAAACAGTAACTACCATAAATGACTACCAAAAGAGAACACAAACTAATCATCTATGGGCGGCCCTACCACGCCTCACACCCCGGGAAATGAGTATGAAAAATCTAGAAACCCCTATCCTACAACCCCGATACTAGACCTCCAGACTTTCCTATCAAGGGTCATGTCCTCGGAAATCCGCATCCTGGCCATGTCCTGTCTAATTACCTCTCCCCAGTATCTCTTAGGCCTCCCTCTGCCTCGCCTCACACCGACCACCGCTAGCCGCTCACAACTCCTCACCGGGGCGTCGGGACTTCTCCTTCGCACATGCCCGAACCACCGAAGTCTTGCCTCTCGCATCTTCTCATCCACCGGGGCCACCCCCACCTTCTCCCGAATAACTTCGTTCCTAATCTTATCTAACCCGGTGAGCCCGCACATCCACCTAAGCATCCTCATCTCCGCCACCATCATCCTCTGAACGTGAGATTTCTTCACCGGCCAACACTCCGTCCCATACAGCATGGCAGGTCTAACCACAACTCTATAAAACTTCCCCTTGAGTTTTTGTGGCACTTTCTTATCACACAAGACTCCTGATGCAAGCCTCCACTTCGACCACCCCGCCGCTATACGGTGAGTGACATCCCCGTCTATCTCTCCGTCCCCCCGGATCACCGATCCAAGGTATCTGAAACTATCCTTCTTGGCTATGGCCTGAGATCCAATCATCACGCTCTCTCCCACTTCGCTCGACTCAGCGCTAAATTTGCACTCCAGATATTCTGTCTTAGACCTGCTTAGTTTAAACCCCTTAGACTCGAGAGTCTGTCTCCATTCCTCTAGCCTCTCGTTAACATCGACCCTCATCTCGTCTACCAGGACTATGTCATCAACAAATAGCATACACCAAGGAACATCCCCTTGAATATGCCGCGTCAAAACATCCATCACCAAGGCAAACAAGAGGGGGCTAAGCGCAGATCCTTGATGGAGCCCCATAACCACCGGGAAATGGTCTGAGTCGCCACCCACTGTCCTAACCCCGGACTTAGCTCCATCGTACATGTCCTTGATTACTCTGATGTAGGCTTCCGGCACGCTCTTAGCCTCCAGGCACCTTCATAGTACCTCCCTAGGGACCTTGTCATTAGCCTTCTCCAAGTCGATAAGCACTATGTGCAGGTCCTTCTTCATATCCCTGAACTGTTCCACCAATCTCCCGACAAGGTGGATAGCTTCTGTAGTGGACCGGCCCGGCATAAAACCGAACTGGTTCACGAAAATAGATGTCGACTCCCTCACTTTGGCCTCGATCACCCGCTCCCAGACCTTCATGGTGTGACTTATTAATTTGATACCCCTATAGTTGTTGCAACACTGGATATCCCCTTTATTTTTGTACAAGGGCACCACCGTACTCCACCTCCACTCCTCCGGCATCCTTTTAGTCCTATAGATCGCATTGAACAACCTGGAGAGCCACTCCACTCCTGACCTACCCATGCATTCCCAGAACTCCACCGGGATTTCGTCTGGCCCGGTCGCTCGACCTCTACTCATCCTACGCAAAGCCCCCACGACCTCTTCCACCCTAATGCGCCTGCAGTACCCTAATTCTCTATGACGCTCCGAATGCCCCAACTTCCCTAGTTCTATGGTTTGGTCCCCCTCCTCGTTGAGAAGGTCTCGGAAGTACGCCTGCCATCTCTGTTTGACTTGAGACTCCCCCACCAGGACTCTACCATCCTCATCCTTGATGCACCTAACTCGATCCAGGTCCCTCGCCTTCCTTTCCCTTACTTTGGCTAACCGAATAACTTCTTGTCCCCGCCTTTCTCCCCCAATTCCTCGTACATGCGACCAAGCCGCGTTTTTAGCTTCCGTGACCGCTAATTTCGCTTCCTTCCTTGCCACCTTATAGCTCTCTCTGTTCACCCGCCTTTCTTCCTCGCTTGTGCTCCCTGCCAACTTCGCAAAAGCAGCTTTCTTCACCTTTACTTTTCCTCGCACTACGTCGTTCCACCACTAGTCGCCCTGATGTCTGCCTAGATAGCCTTTGGTTACCCCAAGTACATCTCGCGCTGCCTCCCTAACCAGATTCGCCGTCTCTGACCACATTGCGTCTGCTACCCCAGAACTTCTCCAAGCTCCACCCTCGACTAACCTTCTCTCGAGCTCCTGGGCTTTCTCTTTAGTCAGAGCACCCCATCTAATTCGCGGTTGGCCTCGAGCACCCCTCTGCTTCTTCTTCACCCAGATTCCGACATCCATCACTAGGAGTCTATGAAGGGTTGAAAGGGATTCTCCCGGAATAACCTTGCAGTCCCTGCACAAACCTCTATCGCTCCTTCTAAGAAGGAGGTAATCGATTTGAGTCCTCGCCGTCGAACTTTTGAAGGTGACCAAATGCTCCTCCCTCTTCCGAAATGTCGAGTTAGCAATCAGAAGCTCGGAAGCCCTAGCGAAATCCAACAGCGCAGTGCCTCCTCCGTTCCTAACCCCAAGGCCAAAGCCGCCGTGCACCTCACCATAGCCACTAGCATCTGCCCCAATATGGCCATTAAAGTCCCCTCCAATGACCAACTTCTCAGATTGGGGAATACTACGCACCAACTCATCCAAGTCGTCCCAAAAACGCCTCTTGACCTCCTCATCTAAGCCCGCATGCGGTGCGTAGGCGCTGATGACGAGGACGCAACCCCCGATAACCAACTTAATAGACATCAACCTATCGTTCGCTCGCCTAACCTCCACCACGGACTCCCCTAAGGTCCTTATCCACCAGGATGCCCACTCCATTCTTGCCCCTCACGACCCCACAGTACCACAACTTAAACTCGTCAACATCTTGCGCCTTCGTCCCTTTCCACCTAGTCTCCTGGACACAGGCTATGTTGATCTTCCTTTTCTGAAGAATCTTCGCCAACTCAACGGACTTACCCGTCAGAGTACCTATGTTCCACGACCCGATCCTTAACCTATGTGCGTCCGTTACCCTCTTCCCACCCTTACCTCCCGCCCTACCCCTAGAACCGCTCCCTGCCCCCTACTCACCCCCGCCACCGCCCCCACCCCCCGAGGACATGACCTTGCACTTACATCCCCCGCTGCGGCCACTATCCCTCCAACCGACTATGGAGAATAATGACGCACCCACGCACAAAAGGGAGATACGAAAAGGATGCACTAGATAGCAACAGAGTAAACCTCGCAGGAAATGCTAGCAGGAGTACGAAAAAGGTGTACAGGTTAAACGAGAGGAGGGAGGTACCAACTCCCGGTGAAAAAAAAAACTGAAGGTAGGCTTTGGTGCGCCCGGGGTCAAGTGTTGCTTCCCCTTGCACGTCCTGGCCGGTGTTGCTTAGCTCTTCACTCCCAACGCCGCAAAGTCGCCTTGTCGCCTGTCCTGAGATTTATCGGGACGGGTAATTTTATTGCGTCCCGTCGAAAACCCGCACAAACACAAAGCCAACCACACAAAAAGGCGGGGGAACGGGGGGGCTGCCGGCGACTCGCCGGAGTTAGGAAGAGGGATGGGGAGAGGGGGAGGGGGCTGGGCGGGGGGGTGGGGGGGAGGGGGGGAGAAGACAGGGAGAGAGATGAGAGGTGAGGTGGGGAGGGGAGAGGGGGCTGGGGGTGGGAGGGGAGGGGGAGAGAAGAGAGAGAGGGGAGAGGAGAGAGAAGAGAGGTGGGGGTGGTGGTGAGGGTGACCTTACCTGGGTGGCTGGTCGCCGGAGGGGGGAGGGAAGCCGCTGGGGAAATGACCGTTGCCGAAATGGAAGTTGTAGAAGATGGCGGCGCAGAGAGTGAGAGAGAGAAGAATAAGAGACAGATCGAGCCAAAATATGGTGATGTACGTAATCCTGGAATATTATTAGTTTCAGTATGTGGACCAAATAATTACAGTAATGCAAGCCTCCCGCTACAGTTGACAATTTGTATAGAGTCTCGAATACACTATACAAATAATCTAAAGAGTTCCTTTTGATTACGGATACATGAACCTGCATGGGGCAAAGGAAAAAAAAGAATGAAAACAAAAGAATCAGACAGTTCTCCAGCTGAAGTTCATAGAGACATCAAATTGACAAAATTAATGATTTCCTAGCTTTTTCCTTTCTTTTTCTTGCAAAAGACTCTGCTTGTATAGATAATTATCTACTACTACTATCATTTACAATTGTAGTGCAATACTGCAAACCTCTGCAAATATACGCTACACTTTTTCCGACTCTATATTATTAACCAAGTTTGATACGCCTTGTAACAAATCTAATCTAATCCAACAGCACCTTCTCAAGTTCGCTAAAGTTATCCTTTAGAGACGCCCCAAGCAAAGACCAACTGCTTGTCTTTGTGACTCAGTGTTCTCCAGCTTTGCCCACCCCTCAGCTGCATTTCAATAAGGGCTCATAGCACATCTGAGGACACTCAAAATCCATCAGTTGCCTGATGAACTTCGGATTTTACTTGATCGTTTCTCTGGAACATGGAATTAGCTCCTATGGTTGTTTTCTGATGAACTTCCAAGATTTAATTGGTTATTTCTCTGGAACATGGAACTATCAACTCGTGGACTCCCAGATACCTTGTTGGAACAATCTGAAGTACGCATCTAACAAATTAGAAATGGGGTTCTCAGAACCTTAGATCATTTTTTTCAAAGTAATGGGAAGAAGTTGATGCACATTACTTGCTCTTGGTCTGTAGTGTCCACCAAAGCTGTCTTCATCTTTTTGCAGCTCGAGTTTTCTTCAAAATCTTCATCTTCAAAATTTTGACCAGAACCTTCTGTAAATTATTTAACAAATTCAAAAAAAGAAATACTAAGAAATGTAGAGTTAAAACAAGCTACAATGTAACTACATACGTTTCCTTGGGGTTTTAGCATCCCAGGAATCCAAGCATGTAAACTAAAAGCTCCAACATTTTAGTCCTCACCAATGACTTACCGTCTGTACAACTCAAATCACCCCCCACCCCCACCCCCCACACAAACCTCAAACAAAAAAAAGAAAAAAAATGGACCAAAAAAAAAAAAAAGAAAGAGCTGCAAAGATCATATTAAAGGAAAACTGGATAATAGCATGCCTCATATTTCCTGTTGCACCATTTGCATTCCAGCCTCAAGTATGATCCCATATCTCTATTCTAGCATTTCTCAACCATTTCAACTGATACCTATTTACAAAATAAAACCTAAAAAAATTCCTAAAAAAAAATCCATGTTAAGGAAAAATCATATATTTGCTAACTGATAATTTCCACGTCAATTTCTCTAACATGCTTTCTGAATAGCATTAGCAAGGTACGGGAAAAATAAAATTGGAAGACTGCAACTAACATATATATGCAAATCTGGATATGGCCAAAACCAAAACTGGAAATCAAAGACCAGAGCACTTGAATAGTGTAAGAGGAGACAACTCTCAGTTAATAGCCCTTCATTCCGGAAGGACCTTCAGTTAGCAAAAGTTATGATACCAATGCCCCCACCTTCCAAAGTCCCTATCTATACCAGTTACTAAAAAGGAACTGAATTATTACTTAAGTGCTTATTCATGCGCTAATTCCAGAAAAAACCCACGGTACAACACAAGAGAAAGAGAGAGAATGTTACATGGCCTATTGTGTTATACCTTCACCACTAGTCTAGAGTGGGTTTTAGCATTAGTATGGCACTCTAAGCGGATATTTGAAACTCTATAACTTAATAAATTTTTAATATAGCCATACCTATGTTGCACGACTCTCCAAAATGATGTTGCACGCGTGTCGGATCCTCCAAAAATGCACTATTTTTGGAGGATCCGACACGCACCTGGCGACATTTTTGGAGAGTCCGAGCAACATAGACCATACCAAATTACTCACACCTATACGGGGATCCATGTAACATGGAGAAGAGAGAGTGAAAGAGAGGAAATGGGGTTGCACCAGGAACAAATAACTGTTGCAGCTGGCACAAGAAAAGAGAGGGCACATATGTCGTCAGCGTAACAGGAAAATGGTTTGTGTTTTCTTTTGCATGCTTTCAACATAAAAATACCTTTTGTTCACACCCTATAACCACTTTTATCTCCACAAGGCTAGTATTGTTCTCAATATTGGTTAGCGTAATAGCGTCCTCTCACAGTTCAGCGCCTATGCAAAAGAAGCATATAATCGGCCAGACCCGACTTTACGAGGAGAACGGGAGTAAAACATAACAGAAAATGATATACAGAATGCCTAGATCCTTTAACACCTGAATTAAGAACAATTTTGACACAACTTATCAAAGTGCTTACCAGCAAGTCTGGAAACTTCTTTCCGAAGTTCTGCAGATTCGGAAAGGATTAAATGTGATCTTGTTTCATGTCCACAAGATGAAGACCTCTTATCTCTGGTTCGTTTCTCCTTGCAATGTAGTTTACAACAAAAATGGATATCCAGAACGTGATGGTGCCTATCACTGTGTAGATTTTTTGGGCAATCGTTAGAATCAGCTGTGATATCCACAACAGGTGGCATCCTCACAGTATTCATCTTCTTCCAACAGCCATCATGCAGAGAAGGAACCTGAAAGAGAAGGGGAAAAACTTATCAAGTAAGATCCACCGAAAGGTTTTCTGATTTTCTTCTTAAGAAGGGCATGGTGCTGTTTTCTTTGTCATGTAGTTGAGCAAGAGGGGGAAATTTTGTGCAGATCCCTCCCGAGTACTTCAAAGAGAAACCAAAAAAGGGGAAACAACATAATTTTACATTCTACCATGATTCCGTTAGAAAGCATGAAACCTACTAACAAGTTCTTAATTTGAAAGAAAAGAAAGCAGAATATCTTCCTAAAGGAAAAAGGACGTTTTTGATATCTACCTAAACGAGGAAGGGTGTCCTGTAAGAAGTAGGAATTTAATAGTTAAGCTTCCCTTCCCCAATTAAAAGGAAATTACAACGGATGGAAATATCTGATATTAACTTTTCCCACTTATTTCTTGAATTTTGGCATCTCAAATCAATAAAGGAAGAAACAAAAATTTGCTCTTCTGAACTTTAGAAGTCATTTACAGAAAGCCAAAAAATGAAGAAGATTATATCAAATCTGGGTATGTGCTATTCATGATCATAATTTCCTTTGGGTTAACCCTAATAATTTTTAGTTTTCAAAGTTCATTTAATCTTCTAAGACAGAAAGACCAGACAACTAACGATCGTAATTTCTTTTGGTTCAACATGATTTTTTATTTTTTATTTTTTTGGGGGGATGGAGTAATTGGCTTCATTGATGGCATCAAAAAGATGCAAAATATTACAAGTAGAAGCAAAAGCTACATATATGATCGCATCAAATCAATGTTAAGCACTTCTTCACACAGCATAAATATTCACTTCATAGATTAAGGGCCGACCCAGTTCAATACCCACTTCGTGGGTGTCTGGGGAAGGGAATACTCTAGGCAGCCTTCCCCCTGCTTTGCAGAGAGGCTGATTCGAACCCGCGACCTGACACACCATGGCAAGCAAGCTTACCGCTGAGCCAAACCGGCCCTTCAATTCACTTCATAGATTGTAGCTAAATATATATATATAGACACACAACACACATATATGCATATGTGTATCAACCTGCGTTTTTGTATTCTTTTTCTTCTTGATGTTGCATGATCTACAGTTATTGTCAGATTGGTGTTGGTATGAGAAAATACCACCTCGCCCCAAAATATACATCTGCCTCTGCCCCAGGTCATTGTGAAAGTCAAGCCAAAGCACAGGTCGTGTTATAGCTCTAGAAATAAAGAAATGAACTAAAATTAGGCTCCTGACCTGCTCTGAAGCTTTGTTGACATGTGCAGGTAACTTGTTGGCCAAATTGCTGCTGCTCTTGTTTAGTTCCATAGATCCAGTAAGTGAGGCCATGGACCTGTGTAACTGCTTTACAAATGATGCTTCAATAAAGTCTAGAAATGTATTGTGCTTCTCATTTGTCCATCCTGTGTGCTTGACCTGAAGTCAAAACGTGAAATATGCATGCGTTATTATCCTTAATTCTGGCAGGTTAGTGGAAAAAAGACATGTCAATTTCAATTTTGAGCTTTCTTGTTTTGGCCTGTGAGCTCCATGCAGCTTAGGAATAGAATTGCTGCAGGCGGGCTAAGGTATATAAAGAATGTGTAGGATTAAACATCCTGATGCCTTAATCAGAAATCAGCTAAACTGGATGCCCATTAAGGAAAAATTAGAAAATATATCAAGGACTAAACCTTCTTTTTTGTTTTTGGTGTAATTCTGAAGATGATCCTGAGGATATTTTGGATGTACTAGGTTCCTTATAAGAAGAACAAGGATGTAGGTCTTCTACTATTTTGGTGCTTTGTAACAACCTACTTTGGTTTCCGGTGCATTCGTTGTGCTGATGTTCTAATATATATACAGAAACATGTTATCATTCTCAGATAAAAAAAAATATGCATGCCATAAGCACCTGTTACAGATGATCATTTCAAAGACCAACAAGAAGGTATAGATAATGGATTCCATATTCAAGTATACAATATGTAAAAGAGATGTGGAAAGAGAGAAATTTGAGTTGCTAGACCACATGCAGGACCATATAAACGAATTATAACAACCACAACAACAACAATAAGCCCAGTGACTTCCCACAAGTGGGGTCAAGGGAGGGTGAGATGTACGTAGCCTTACACGTACCCTAGAGGGCGGAGAGGCCGTTTCAGGAATATAAACGAATTAAGAACGCAAATTTAATAGGAAGATCTTATGAATTTCACGCGTATTAAAGAGGTTCACGGATCCATCCATATGCAAATTTCACACGCATTAAGGAGGTTGCGGAGGACAATAATCTCCCACATTTATCACAGGAAGAATCCAATGAATTTTGTGAAACCTCAATGAAATATCAATGCAAGTAACTCATAAACCGGATGCAAGTCAGGAAAACATCCAGTCGACATAATTGTTATTAACTGTAAGAAATAAAAGTACCTTGCACGCCACAAGGCAAACTCCAAACCCTAGTAAAAGTCAAAGCTTCATTTCTTTTCATTCTCTAATTCACTAGCTGACCACTCCCAAACCTACATCATAATATGAACCTGCTACATCCCAACCTAAAATAAGAGTGTTAACACTATCACTAATGGGATTTTACCTATTTGCTTGAATGGGTATATTAACCTTTATTAGCACCCCAATATGATGTCCGGAAAGTTACGCAAAAAGTATTCAATTACAAATAGCTCATTTGCACATATACATGAGTTTCATTTGAACACATGAATAATGCACTCATGCATAGAGACAGTTAACTGCGATTTATCAAAATGATTCGTGACAATCCAAGTAGGTATGATGGCAAGAAGTCTACTTTTAAAAGAAAGCTATCGAAATTATCAAGGTTAGGACACAAGAAGCAGGACATTTTAATCAGGAAAAGGACAACTTTTTTATCTTTTTCTTCTTTTCTGGGTGGGGTAGGAAACATCATCCAGAATCTAGAAGGGCTATCTTAATAATTATGTCCAATTCAATGAAAATCATCATCACTGAAAAACTTCTACAAATTGAAATTCTCGAGCCTATTCCCTTATCTCTCTTCTGATCTGATGGATGTCATGATAGAAGCAAAGAATTTTACATCGTTTAATGTCAACTTTAGTTTATTAGATGAAACCATGCCTCAGTTATGGGCTAATTTCAGCAACTTTTAATCGTTCTAAAAAAGAACATGAAAACCAAAAAGGCATGTCAGTACATAAAGATTGATTGATTACTTTATTTCCTTTTATAACAAGAGGACTCCAAGAAACCTAATCCTGAACAATCTTTTTTTTTTCTTCTTTTATCGATAAATATCTAAGACGCCTATCTCCTGTTAATCAACCAAAAAGAATAAAATAACATACAAGTTCTAAACAACTAGAAACCATAAAATGGACATTAAATCAAAATAATAACCAGTGACTGACGTCCAAAGCTAAAGAGATGAAGATGATACAAAACGCCGCTTACTTTCACATGAACAGTACTTGTATAGACAGTTCTATGAACCACGTTGACGAAAAGTATTTTAGTTGTCTCCTTGTTCTGGTATGCTAAAACTTGGTCTCGAGTTTTGTATTGGTTCCATCAATAGGAACAGCACTATCCTTGCACTCTTTCTATGTTTTCTTTCTACACCAACTGAAGTTTCTTCAAGTGCAATTCTTCTAATATGAATCTGATTAAATCTATCTAAGAAGTTTTTTCCAGTAGATGATTTCTTTAAAAAAGATGTGAGCAGTCCTAGAATGTAACATGAAGAATGTCACTCGTAGCATCTTTTGTAAATGCAATTTTTCTTCAAAAGGAGTCATAAGGTTATAAATCAAACCTTCTCAACTATAACCGACATATTTTTTCTTAGAAATGTAAAATTTGAGAAACTTCAACACCAAGAAAAGAGGACACTAATCTCAAATCTGTCAAGACAAACTGATTAATCATAGTCTAAAAGTACTTTGATATTAAACTGCAATTATGCATGCAGTAATTTAATCTTCCACGACACAAGCTTATTAGCTTACAATAAGGATATGCCCGTCAACGGAATCTGAAAGCATTTCATTTAAAATCTAATAAAGCTTTAGTCGAACTTCAAACATCCAATAGAAACACACTTAGGGGTCGTTTCGTTGCCGGTTAGAGTTATGCAGGTATTAGTTATACATTTATTAGTTATGCATGTATTAGTTATGCAGGGATTAGTTATGTATGTATTAGTTATGCAAGGTTGAGTTATGTTAGGACTAGTTATCCGGTAGTTATATAAGGATTAGTAATATAAATGTAATGTGAGTGTTATTTATTATTAGCTTACTTTATTTTATTAAAATTGTTAGTATAGTTTAAATATATATTTTTAAACAAAAAAATACAAGTTTGAATAAAGGGTATTCTTGTCATTTTGTATTTTAATACTAGTACTCATACATGTATAAGCTATTCCACCTTCTACCCCATAAATAATACATAGATACCCTCATAACTTATACATGTATTAGTTATGCGGAAAAGAAAAACATGAACCAAATAGTGTCTTAGTAATGCTACATTTAATGTGGAAAAGAGGAAAAAACAACCAAACATTGTATGACTTATGCTAGCTTCTATGGGGAGAATATTTTTTCCCCTTCTTTTAACCAAAGAATGTATAAAGTTATCCTAGTTTTAATACATGGATAGCTCCTCTCTAACCGGCTACCAAATGACCCCTCAATTATAGACAGCCATTTCCATGCTTGAACCGAACACCCTATAATTCAGTTGTTCCCCTACTTTGCAGTTACCCTTTTGCATGTTAGATGTCGAACTTTATGACAGCAGTTGGAACCAATCAAGTATCAGCTACGGAGTGCTCATTAAATCAATGTTGCGGATTCATTATGTGCAAACAATGTGTATATCTTGCTAGCACTATCAGATTAACAGCTAGATGAAAGGATAGAGACTTAGGGGGTCTAAAAGCTCTGAGAAGAAAGGTAACTTTTAGAAGAAATTCAATTCTCAAAAGTTATAATATAATCACACACTGCAGTTTCAACGAATCAATTCAATCGATTTTCAGATTATTAATGTTAACTGCATATGCAGAATCAAATGCATGAGTAATCAAGAAGTGTGACAAAAGAGTTGAGCATTCAATAGCTACATATCCAGTGATGGCTTTAAAGAAAACTGGGTCCCAGTTTCTAAAAGTGACAATGTAATAACCTCTTTTTTGGGTGTCCGAGCTGACTTGCACGTACCTTGACTATTTCATGGGTTACTTTCTACCTCCCATCAGGTACCAGAACTTACAAAGTACTCCCTCCGGTCCACAATAAGTGTCCAATTTACTTTTAGTACGCCCATTAAGAAAATACTAAATCCTATACAAAATTACCTAGTATGACTAAACTACCTTATTTAGTAAGTTAATGTGCACATAAGGGTAAAAGAGTAAAAATAAATTGAATTTTTTCTTGATTACCTAACTAGACAGTTATTTTGGATCAAAATCAAAAAGTAAATTGGACACTTATTGTGGACCAGAGGGAGTACAATTTTTTTACTAGTAACAACTGATTAACCATTAGGCCCATTACTAACAACAACTACCCAGTATAATCCCACAAGGTAGGGTCTGGGGACGGTAATACGTACGCAGGCCTTACCCCTATCCGAAAGGGCAAAGAGGTTGTTTCCAATCGACCCTCAGCTCAGGAAAAATTAGGTCCATTACTGAAAATACATAATACACAATCTGATATTCCCAAGAGCAACTACCACAAGACAGTCTCAGCCAGATACGCCAAGTTTACCCTAATGACATCCCAAAATGTTTTAGGCAAGCCTATATAGAGTAGTTGAATCTAAAGGTGGAAATGTCCAATAAAGACCCTGATAACAAGACTGTCAATTAAATGCTCAAGCGGGTAAAATTCTTTTAAAGTAGACATGAAAATAGGTATTTTAGAATGACAAGCTAAATATTCATGATTGATCATCTAGACACCTACAACCTCTAACGTTTATCTTCAGGATGCTCATTTTACATCAAATCCCATAAACAAGCATTAAGTAACATCTGCTTGTGCTTTCGATGAATGACAACCATCTCCCTCTTTCTCAACATGATAGAAGAGGTGGATCAGAAAGGAGAAATATAAAGGCTCAGAAGAGAAATAATTGCACTAATCCTAGTCTGCAGGATATACAGAGCAGGGACGGATTTAAGGGGCAAGGGTGTTCACCCGAACCCCATCGCCGAAAAATTACACGGTATATATAAGGCAAAATCTGGTTTTATCTCTATATATTAAGTTTTGAAAACCTTTAAGGCAACCTAAAAGTGTTGTTTAGTGGTCAAGTGTTCAAAACCTCCGGAAGGTCACAGATTCAATTCCTAATAGCTACAAAAAAAATTTTGAACCCCTTCGTGAAGATCCTGACTCCGCGACTGTATACGAGACTAAAATAATTAACCCTTGCCATGAAAGCTATTCATTTTTTCCTTATCCACCAAAAATAAATACCATATAAAATAAAACAGAGTTGAATTAAGCAAAAACATCATGCATAAAATCCTCAACCTGATCTCTAAATTAGTGAACCTTTTATTACATTTCTTCCTCCATTCCTTCTAATAATACATATTCATCTGGCTACAAAGATCACATCGAAAAATTCAAACAAATAAATAGCAGTCAAATACCTACGAAAATTTTATAAGTTACGGTACTTCAGGTAAATTATAAGCAGATTTTCTCAAAATCATTTTCAGCTGCATCACAAAATTTCTAAACAAATACAAATATACACGGCGGCAGAATCGGAAAAAACGAACTATTACCGTGGTAGTATTTCCACTCGGTAGCATAGTATCGTTGAAATTAGCAACAGTTAGTGACGCGCCACAATTCAACTGGGTCTCCGGCCTGTAGCTGTCTTCCATTTTAAAATCTCCGATAATGCAGATTTGAAAATAAATAAATCTCTCTATATTAACACGCAGGTGAATAAGCGTGAATTTTGGGTATAAGAGGGGTAGCTGGGCGGTGGGGGGTTTGGGACTCAGAGGCGGCGGTTTTGAGGGGTAGTGGTTTCGGTGGGGCCAAAAAGGGGCCACATGGCAACGCTTTTACACGTGTCGTCACGTTGGCGTTTGCCACGTCGGTAATGGTTGATAATATCTTCGGCAAATATCAACCAGATATTTTCTAAGGAGCAAGCGAAAATAGTGTGTGGGTAAGGCACTTTTGTAACCGTGGCATGTCGTAACCGGAAGGTGCTGCTCACGCTCCACGTCACTGACAGCTACTCGGCGAAGGGCCCACTGGTCACTGGTAAAGTACAAAGATAAGTGTAGGGACCACTTGCACTAATCCATTTACCACTTGTTTTCTTATTCAATTTGCTTTCTTTATTTACCGCCAGATTTTTACCTCCTTGTTCAGTAAATTTCACGAATATTTACTTACAGTTTATTATAGTCAATTACGCATTCTGGATATTAAAATTAAAAACTACTATAAGCTAGGGGTGTTCAAAACCGATCCGAAACCGAAAACCGAACCGAACCGAAACTTAATGGCTTACTGGTAACGGCTTAACGGCTTAACGGACGGGGAGCAGATTGAATTTTTTTAATTAACGGCTTATCGGTTTGGGGACGGATTATTCAATTTTCTTAACGCGTTAGGAGGTATTATATACATATATATATATATATATATATATATATATATATATATATATATATATATATATATATATATATATATATATATATATATATATATATATATATATGTATATATATAAATATATAATTTAAAACCATTGAAAATAAATAACAAAAAAAACACGTATAACAATTAAAGAGTAACACGTATAACAATTAACTGAAACCAGCTTCGCTTCATAACTGCGATATATATAAATTATATATTAGATATCTCTGATACTAATTTATTGGCCCCTAGTATTTAAATAGGTTTAGGGGGTAATTAAAACAAGTGATAGTGAGTTGTGGACTAGCAAACAATACAATATAATTGTTTTACATAGTCTTTTGTCATAGACAAACTGATGAATGTTAGAGTAGGATATATAGGAGAGACAAATATCTAGTCAGATATTTTCGGTCGTTTTCGTTCACATATATTCGAACAAACAAATCTAACGTAGTTGTTTTAGCGTGTAATAAGTCACTTTCCTTGTCAATTAACCAAAGCCGATCACACTGGCACAAAGGATTATGTAATTTAATTTTAAAAAAATCTTTCACAACTTTTAGTACTAGTGGATGTTTGGACATAAGAATTGTAAAATTCTAAAAAAAAAAAATTAAATAAAAATAATATTTGAAAATTAGAGTTGTGTTTGAACATAAAAATAATTTTGGGTTGTTTTTAATGTTTTGTGATGATATGAGTGATGTATAGGGTCAACTTCCGCCCACTACGTCTCCACGTTGGTAGGAACGACCAACGAATATATGATAAACCGAAGTAATGGCACAACCTAAGAATGTCAGAGTGAAGTGTATCATCGGTCTCGTCATCTCCTCGAAAGAACGCGACCAACTTCTGTATTATTTTATTATTTCAGTGAGGGTCTCCTATTATATAAAGGAGGATCCCAATGTTGTAAAGATGGCCTTCTTTTTTTATGAAACGAGCTCCTTCTCTCTCTATCTCTAGAAAATCATTTTTTCCCTCTCTCTCTCTCTCTCTTGAATATCCAATCTATTTGAAGCAATAACAGACATAATAGATATCTCTAGGTCTCATTATTTTCGATTACGATTTACCATTGATAAACTTTGATTGTTTTCACTCGTAAAGCATTTAGTATCGTTTGAGTCAAACAATTTGGCGCCGTCTGTGGAGATTTCGGCAGTAGAAATTGTAGTTTGCACCTAGAATATCAAAAAGAACAACAAACCACCGTTTTTCACACCCTACAGAAACCAAAAATGGCAGAAAATAACACAAGAATGAAAGCAATAGCAGCCATCACAACCAATCTCATAGGCCCTCTCAACGAGGCCAGTAGAGAGAACATCTTGAGTACAACACCTAGTAGTGCACCGGATGGAGAGATCTCACCCTCTTCATCTGAAAACCTGACAATCTTGCACAAAAAAGGAGCCTCTACATCTGCAGTCAAAGAAACACCACCCCCGATGGTAAAAAAACTACCGGAGGAGTGGTTGATGAACACTCTAGGGCTTGCTTGAAAAGTCACTCCAAAGAAATATTAGAAATCCTTCAGTGGCAGACATCGCCGCTACCACCGGTGAATCCGATATTGTACGAACAAATAACACCCACATCGATGTCTAGGCCAACGATGTTGCATTCGCTGCCATCCTTAAGAAGATGGAAGAAATGGAGAATGAGAACAAGGCACTTCGAGATCAAATGAAAGAGCATCAAGAAAGAGTAGACAAATTCCCGGTGCTCCTAAGTTGCTGCCAAAACGGGACGTAGGAAGATTCGTCAAACAGCCATACAGTGAGGAGGTTGCCCCTCACACGGTCCCAAAAACCTTCAAGATGCCACCTTACTTGAGGATATATGATGGGACTACGGATCCCGAAGACCACCTGATCCACTATGTGAACGCTGTGAAGGGCAACGATATGTCAAAAGAACAAGTACCATCTGTATTGCTGAAACGTTTGGAGAAACATTGATAGGGGGCCCCTAACATGGTACTCTCAGCTACTAGCTAGGACAATATCAACATTAGAAGAAATGGTAGATAAGTTCGCCATTGCCCATGCATGAGCAAATAAAGCAGAGGCCAGGGTCAACGATATCATCGCTGTCACGCAAACCGTAGGAGAGGGACTCAGGGACTTCCTGGGCAGGTTCAACAGGGTAAGTATGAGCCTACCAAATGTATCGGAAGGCATGACAGCCGCAACTTTCCAAAATGGGCTGAACAGAGATAGTTCGAGTGTGACCAAAAAGCTACTGAGCCAACTCATGAAATATCCCCCCCACCACATAGGAAGAGATCCACAACACCTACTATGCCAAAGTACGAGAGGATGAGGATGACCTTAACGGAACGACCTAACGGCTAACTACGATACAATCAGAAACAAGAAGGGATCGACGCAACGACAGGCAACGAGAACAACTCCCACGCTTCAACAAAGAAAGGCATCAGCCCTACGTTAGATCCTCCCATCCACCACCACCGAGGCACATAGATGCATTGCAACAGCATGTCGCTCCACTCCGGAATGAAAAGGTATGCCCCCTTTATTATCTGTCTCCTTCAGAAACAGTGTACGCACTAGAGAAACTGGGCACCAAGGTGTAATGGCTGCAAAAAATGAAAGCAAATCCTACCACAAAGAGGTCGAACGTCCTGTGCGAGTTCCATCAGGAAAGAGGACATAAAACCGAAGATTGCATAGGTCTACGACAAAAGGTAGTCAGGATGATAAACCAAGGATACTTGAGGGAGATGCTTAGCGATAAGGGAAAGATCAACTTCTCACAAGGGAGGAAACAACCACAAGGGCCGCCGAAACCACTTCGCCAGCACGCACCATAAACATGATCGTCGGAGGCGGCGATGATTTAGCAATCAATCACGTAAATTTCACCACCACGCATAAACTGAAATGAACAATCGCACACGAACGGTATGACAACTTCAAAGAAAGTATCACCTTCAATAAGTCTGATGCCGAAGGTTTGTCTTTTCCTCATTATGATGCTTTGGTCGTAACTTTACGTATTGCCGATACTGATGTTAAGAGAATCATGGTTGACGATGGAAGCGGCGCATGTATTATCCATCAAAGAGTCCTCGTGCAAATGAGACTCAAAAATAAGATAATACCGTGTTGCATAACACTGGCAGGTTTTAACAATGTAGTAGAACGGATCTCTAGTAAGATATCATTCTCGGTTTTAGCGGGGGGAGTTACGACGGAACCAACTTTCCACGTCATGAACCAGGAGATGCCCTACAACACCATCATAGGACGCCATTGGATACATGCCATGCGAGCTTTCCCCTCAAGATTCTAACGAGTGATCAAGTTCCCTACCCCATGGGGAGTATTTAACATTCGGGGTGAGCCGCTCACCGCATAAGATGCTACCGAATCTCTCAAGACTTTACCCACACCTAACAGTTGAAAAGAGCAAGTGTGGAGGCATAGCAATCAGCCATGTCGGGGACTAAGGTCAATCCAACGATGGAATCCATCAAAGATCTAGACGTCGTAAAAGCCTGCAAAGCAACGGTCGAGGATCTTGACCCAGTCCAACTGTACAAAACCAACCACACAAAGAAAGCCTACATCAGGCACAACCTTTGTGACCCAAGTAAGTACCATGAATTTCTAACTAACCACACATATGTATTTGCCTTTTCTCATTCAAATATACCGAGAATCCTGAAACATCGCCACTCACAAGCTAAATGTCGACCCACCATATCCGCCTTGCGGCAAATTAGAAGGAAATTTAACGCCGCAATCAACGAGGCAGTTAGTGAAGAAGTAGATAAGCTACTAGCCAACATGTCTATCAGAGAATCAAAGTACCCCAATGGGTTTCCAATGTCTTCATGGTCAAAAAGAAAAACGGAAAATAGAGAATGTGCGTAGATTTCACCGACCTTAACAAGGCATGTCCGAAAGATTCGTTCCCATTACCCCACATCGACCAGTTAATTGACGCCATGGTAGGACATGAACTGCTAATTTTCTTATATGCCTACTCTGGCTACAACCAGATCATGATGGCCGATGAGGACCAAGAAAAGACAACTTTTATCACCCACCAAGGGACGTATTGCTACAAGGTGATGCCCTTCGAACTCAAAAATGCAAGGGTAATGTATCATAGACTGGTTACCAAATTATTCAAGGAACAACTTGGAAAGACCATGGAGGTCTATACCAATGATATGCTAGTAAAGTCAGCAAAGAAAGAATACCACATCGACCATCTAAAGAAGCCTTCGAGATAATAAGACGGTACGAGATGAAGTTGAACGTAGAAAAGTGTACCTTCGGCGTGGCCTCCGGAAAAGTTTTGGGTTTCCTCGTATCAAAATGAGGTATCGAAGTCAACCTATACCAGATTAAGGCAATAGACGCAATAACTGAGACTTTGAACAGCAAAAAATAGGTACAAAAGTTGACAGGGCGAATAGCCACCCTATCCAAATTCATCTCGCGATCCTCCGATAGGTGCCATAAAATTTTCAACGTGTTAAGAAAAGATCACTGGCTACAGTGGAACGAGGAATGCGTCGAGGCCTTGAGAAAATTAAAAGCATACATATCTTCGCTACCGTTGCTAGTCAAAGCGAACTCAGACAAATCTTTGTTAATATATCTAGCGGTGTCCGAAGTCGTTATTAGCGGAGTCTTGGTCCACAAAAACAAAGGTACGCAGTCTCCTATTTATTATATCAGCAAAACCCTAGTGGATGCTGAAACACGGTACCCACACCTTGAGAAGTTGGCCCTAGCACTAGTTGTAGCTTCACAAAAGCTTAGACCCTATTTTCAGTGCCACCTCATAAAAGTAATAATGACCTTCCCCCTAATAAGTATCCTAAACAAGCCCAAGATGTCGGGCAGGCTCGCCAGACGGGCCATAGAGATTAGCGATCATGACATATCATATCACCTAAGAAATGCCATCAAGTTGTAGGTACTTGCCGACTTTGTCGCTGACTTCGGCAAAGAGATATTGTCGGAGGCAGAACTAGAGGCCATTCGTGCCTTCCCTAGTACCGACCTTTGGACCCTCTATACTGACGGTGCTGCTAATGCCTCGGGATAGGGACTGAGATTCTTGAAGTCCCCACTGGTGAAATAATTCATCAGTCCATACGATGCCCCAAGATGACTAACAATGAGGCCGAGTATAAGGCTGTGATTGCAGGTATGAAGTTAGCAATCAAATACAAGGCTCGACGACTCATCCTCCGTTGCGATTCCCAACTCATGGTGAACCATGTCACCGTGACTTACCAAATCAAGGAGCAGAGACTACAAAAATACTAATCAGAAATCCACAAGTTGATGCATGAATTCGACGAGTGCCGCCTTGAACAAACCCCTAGGGTGCAAATTGTTGAAGCAGACGGCTTAGCGAAACTGGCCACAACCACCAAAAATATCAACATGGAGAGTGTAGTTACCCTCCTCCATTCAGCCATAGATGCTGAGGTACTCTCTTTAAATTTGACTTGGCACTGGCCCAACCAATTTGTCTCCTATCTGTAGGACAAGACACTCCCACTCAACAAAATAAAATCCAAGAAGCTCCGCGTACAAGTCGCCTGATACAACCTAATAAATCACGATCTCTACAAAAAAATGTTTGGCGGACCCCTTGCTAAGTGACTAGGGCCGCACCAAACAAGGCAAGTACTCGAAGAGGTGCACGAGGGCACTTTTGTGCCCATACCGGTAATCGCGCCCTTGTCCATTGCATCATCTAAGCCGGTTATTACTGCCCCACTATGAAAAAAGAGGTAGTAGAGTATGTTCACTGGTGCGAACAGTGCCAAAAGTATTCCCCCATGATACATCAACCATGAGAGTCTCTCCACTTAGTAACCTCACCTTGGCCCTTCATCAAGTAAGGAATGGACATAATCGGTCCCCTACCAGCGGGACGAGGAAAGGTAAGATTTCTATTAGTTTTAACTAACTATTTCTCTAAGTGGGTGAAAGCAGGTGCATACACCCAGATACGCGAACAGGAAGTCGCCGCCTTCATAGGGAAAAACATCATATGTCATTTTGGCATCCCCAAGGAAATCAGCTACGACACCCCCAATTCATTGGCAAAAAAACAACTGAGTTCTTCGAGAAATGGCACATCAAGCAAATACTCTCCATGCCATATCAGCTCGCCGCCAACAGCAAAGAGGAATCTTCCAACAAAACAATACTGAACATACTTAAGAAGAAACTCGAAGAAGCCAAAGGGATGTGGCCCGAACTATTACCGGAAGTGTCGTGGGCACATCGGACCATACCCAAATCCAGGACGGGAGAAACACCATACTCACTGATCTACGAAATCGACGCGGTCATACCCATCGAAATCGTAGAACCAGCCTAAGGTATTCACATACCAGCGGAGCAGATAACGACATGAATAGACTTCAAGACCTCGACGAGGCCGAAGAATGAAAGGACATGGCCCATATAAGAATGACGGCTCAAAAATAATAGGTCAAAAGGTATTACAACAAAAAAAAAAAAATAAGACCACTCAAAGTGGGTGATTACATCCTCAAAGCCAAAATATTGGCGTCAAAAGATCGGAGCGAAGGGAAATTGGGCACCAATTGGGACAGACCATATGAAATCACAGCAACAACGAGCAAATGAGCATTCCAGTTGGAAACAATAGAAGGAAAAACACTCCAAAACAACTAGAATGTTGCCCACCTCAAGTATTTCCATTTCTGAAAGGCGTCTCCCGAGTCGTACTCTTTTTCCCTTGCCCGAGTTTTGTCCCAATTGGGTTTTCTCGGAGAGGTTTTAATGAGGAGGCGGAGGGGACACCTGGGGGTATCTGAAGACAATTTTATCATATCATCCACTCGACATGCTCTCCAGGCTGATATAAAGGGACTAGCCTAGTTGAATCTCCATTGTGTAAACGGCTAAGGCCACCATCTCCATTGTGTAAACGGTTAAGGCCACCATCTCCATTGTGTAAACGGCACCATCTCCCTTGTGTAAACGTCTAAGGCTACCATCTCCATCGTGTAAACGGCTAAGGCCATCGCCAGTAAACGTCCACCCTGCTCGGCAACGACGGATAACACTTCAACGACAGTTGAAGTTACATCCTATTGGCTAAGGCCGTCGCCATTAAACATCGACCCCGCTCGACGATGATGGATTACACTTCAACGATAGTTGAAGTTACATCCTATTGGCTAAGGCTATCACTATAAAATGTCGACACCGCTCGAAGACGACAGATTACACTTCAACAACAGTTGAAGTTACTTCATATTGGCTAAGGCCATCGCCATTAAACGTCGACCCCACTCGGCAACAACAGATAACACTTCAACGGCAGTTGAAGTTACATTCTATTGGCTAAGACCATCACCATTAAACGTCGACCCTGCTCAATGACAATGAATAACACTTTAACGACAGTTGAAGTTACATCCTATTGGCTAAGGCCAACACCATTAAACGCCGACCCTGCTTGGCGAAGGCAGATTACATATTAATGACAGTTGAAGTTACATCCTATTGTCTAATGCCATCGCCATTAAACATCGACCTTGCTCGACAACGATGGATAACACTTCAACGACAGGTGAAGGTATATCCTATTGTTTAAAGCCATCGACATTAGACATCGACTTCGCTTGACGATGACGGATAACACTTCGATGATAGTTGAAGTTACATCCTATTGGCTAACACCATTGACATTAAGCGTCAGTCAAGCTCGATTACAACGAACAACATTCAAACAACGGTTAAAAGTTTGTCTAATTTATTCACTAAGATCGGGTTTTGACTTATCTACGACGGCGGTTAGCCCTAGGGGACCACCCCCGAGATTGCCTGTACTACTTGGCGTTACCCAAAGAGGCAAAAAATCTTCTACAAACAACCGAATATCAACTCTGCAGAGGTAAAGTTCCAAAAAACTAAGAACAACACAAAAAGAATAACAACAAAATTGTAATTCATACATTGTGACAAAAAAGTATATACATTTAGTCCCGCAAAGGGCCCCCATTACATTCTACAAAAAGAAAAACATATACAAATTTTAAGGAGCCTTGCCATCTTGCCCATCGCCCCCTCCCTATTCGCCTTCTCGATCGTCACCACCGAGATGGTAAGCTTCATTGTACCAGGAGTCGGAATCAAGCCGATTAACTTCCTCTGAAGCATAGCCCTTCAAGTCAGGGGAGTCAGAACTATACTCGTAGACTACCCAAACGACACGAGCCTCGTGCCACTGCTCCTGAACCTCCTCCTCAGTGGCACAACCCGCAATGCGAAGTTTCTTATATACGTTCAGTTTGGCCTCTACATAAACCCACATCTTATACGCATCATGACGTGCATCCTTGTTAGACAAGAACTGGGGAAAAGAAGGTCGAGCCACGTCTCCAGTCCTTGTGGGACAGTACGCCTAAGAATGTCGACCTCTGCAACCTTGGCTTCGAGTTCGGCAGTCAAGACCACCACTCTATGGTGCAAATCGGCAACCTCTACCGCCACGCCACGACTAAGCCCCAACTCCTCTTCCCTCGATTTGAGGAGTGATTCTAGCTCACTATTACGAGCCACAACCTTCACCAAATCCTCATCAGTCTTCTCTAGCTCGACCACTCTGCGCTTCAATTACACCCTCTTCTATTCAAGACCTTCCCGGAATACCCGAAATTTAGTCCTGTTAGAAATGGTCCACCGCTGCCTGATGCTTGGAGCGATACCTCTTATACTTCTTCATCATTTTATTGAAAACGGTCGCTTTCTTATGCTCACGCTGCCTCCTCTCCACCTCCAAAACAAGGGTCTAAGGAGAAAACATGAGTTAGTACACATCAAAAACAACCTCATAACATGCGGAAGAAAAATAGTTTACATGTAACGTCATGCCAGCGACCCTTCGAGATAGCTCTGCATCACTGACAACTCTTAGAATTTCATGCTCGAGGGCGGCACATAATAGAGTTATCTCCAATGCTGCCTGCTCGTGTGCTGTAATAAATTATAAGCCCCCAGAATCACGATTCAGCGATCGGACCCATCCGCCGTCGTATCCACATGCGTGAGACCTTCCGTCAGCCCATCCGTATCTTTTTCGGCAATCTTAGGGTCCGATACCTCTGCATCCCCGCCAACGAGGGATGTCGAGCTACCCTCAGCAGCATGTACTGAGTCGACACTAGCAACTGCACTCGCCCGATGGGCCGGTCTCCCTAAACGAATAGCGTCAGCCATGAAGACAGGTCTAGGTATTTGTCGAGGCACGTTACTCCTTTCATCCTTAGTCGCCGCCGCCTTGCCCATTTTAAGCCTCTGCCTTTTTCTCTCCTCAGGTTTCTCGCCCTCGGAAGGTTCATGCGTAAGCTGCAAAGACGGTGTCGATAGTGTGACCTCATTCATAGCCACCTCCACATGCGTGACCTCTTGTAATGGAACTACGTGAACACCCTCCCCGACGGATGCAGAAAGTATCTTCCGAGCATCCAGGCCGATATCCAATCGAGAAGAAGTAGATACCATCGCCTTATTCTTGGGAACGTTTCGACCTATCGACACAAAGGGTTTAGTTGATGAAATTTGTGGAAACAACCGACTAAAGTCAAAGAATTACCTAAAGGGCCTACGGGACCGTAGCGTTGGAGAAATGTGGACCATGTGCGGGTTTATTCCCATAAGGTAGTAAACCGGCTACCCATTACTTGATACCACTGATGAACCGGGGTGTGCGAGCCATTGCTAGAAAAAATGAAATGAAAAATCATAATGTTGGTACGACCAGAATCGCTGAGGTCACGTATGATAAAGAATTCGACATATGGAAACACTTACATTTTGAATTCCACCTCTCTGGGAACCCGACAGGGTTAGACACCAGGTGCTCCGTTTTAATAAAGAAGTTACGCTGATAACCGCGGTTGGCTCGATCATCGGTCTTGACGGCCAGCCCCTTCGAGCCATGACTCTTCAAATGCAACATGGTACCTCTTAGATTGCTGGCGCTGAATAACTAAAAAGGTGGAGGACTAAGACCTTGCACCTAGCCAGATCTGGGTATATAGATCTTACATACCTTTAAGGTGTACGGAGTAAGTTGAGATGGACACATGCTGTAACAGCGGCAAAACTCCTCTGCCAAAGGAAAGATGGGAAGACCATAGCCAATTAAAAAAGAATATTCATAGAATGCGCAATATCCCAGTATGTGGATCGCATAATCCATTCTCGCTGGGACCATCTACATATGAGTGGGTATGTCGAATGACATGCGAAGACCATCTAAGTGATCCTGCGTTAACTCAGAACTCTCTGAAGGTTGCTCGAGGGAGTCCTTTTGGAAGTCCTTCCTAATAAGAAGTTGCTTCGGTAGCATGTTGTCCACGGTAAGCAGGGTGAGGTCCTCTTCCCCTTCTCCGTCATCACTGCTAGATGGAGGTGATATATCGGATGTCATATTATCACGAGTCTCCGGATTATTATCCCGTCGGGGTTTTGCCATAATTTTCGTTTAAAGAGCGGTTTACGACACAACAAAAATTGTGATTTATGAGAAACGGTAGGATTTCGAAGAAAGGGAGTGCTTTCTTAGAAGGTCAAAAAATGCTTGCAAATGATCGAAAGTTGGATCAAGTTAAACCCTTTCCCTATTTATAGGATTGAGTGGCATTAAAATCGAAGAGGCGAAGTTAAAACGGGTGCGGAAAATCGAGCATCAGAATGCCTTTTGTGCTTCCTTGGGAATACGCGTAATGATGATGCATGCGGGTGATGACATCACTCTAAGAAAGAGGTTGTGCCTCAGCATTTCAATAAACTCAAATGTCCACTTGTTCACTCTCATTCACGCTGCCTGCCGTCTTCAAGCATGGCCAAATTCTCCCAGAACAAGGTTCATCGTTCCGTCCGTCGGGGACGCACCTCGATGCATCACTAACGAACGGAGGGACTAACTGTATAGTGTCAAATTTTGCCCACTACATCTCCACGTTGGTAGGAACGACCAACAAATATACGCTAAACCGAAGTAAGGGCACGACCTAAGAATGTCGGAGTGAAGTGTATCATCGGTCTCGTCGTCTCCTTGAAAAAATGCTACCAACTTCTATATTATTTTATTATTTCAAGGAGGGTCTCATATTATATAAAGGATGATCCCAATGTTGTAAACCATATTTAAGAATAAAAGAACAAAGACTTGATTGGACGGTATTCACGAGCATATGACAAGCATGAGTGAAGAAGGGTCTTATGTTGGACCTTCTTTTTTGATGAAACGGGCTCCTTCTCTCTCTATCTCTAGAAAATCATTCTTTCTCTCTCTCTTGAATATCCATTCTATTGGAAGCAATAACAAACATAATAGATATCTCTAGGTCTTATTATTTTCGATTACGATTTACCTATGATTCACTTTGATTGTTTTCACTCGTAAAGTATTTAGTATCTTTTGGGTCAAACAAGTGAAAATTTTAAAAAATAGTTTTTTGGAGTTTCTCAAATTTTCGAAAAAGTCCAAAATTAATCTTCAAGTGAAAAATAAAATTTTTATAGATAAAAATTAATTTAAAAAATATAAAATAAATTCGAAAATATGTGAAAAATTCTTATGTCCAAACGAGCTCTTAGTGTATTGTTATTAATGTTGGTGTGGAAATAAAAAGCACATACTATATGGTTTTTTAAAGTCACCGAACAAGTCGATAACATTCAAATGTAATTAGTCTACCGTAATTTATTTTGACGAGACTGTAGTTTTCTAGAAGGAAAAAAGTGATAACTTATTTATTTATTAATCGTGAAAACTGGCAATTGCAAATGTACATACCTAATTGGGTAGAAATAGCGTGGTGTAGTCACTTTCTAACATATTTGTTTTTTATTCATATTTTTAGTGTTGATAAAAAATAGCTACTATTCTACTAAATTAATATAAAAAATTATTTTTATCCTTTTTTTATGCGTGCTGTGTAAATATTAAGGATATGACGTCCTTAATATTTACACTGCACACATAAAGTTAAGGACGCCATGTCCGTAACATTTGCACAGCACATATGAAGTTAAAGACTGCACACATAAAGTTAAGAACGCCATATCCTTAACATTTACATTGTACTTATGAAGTTAAAGACTTGACAAGATACTTTGTCATTAATATTTGCACAACATTCATGAATGTAAGGACATCATGTCCTTAATATTTACAAACACTCATAAAGTTAAGGACACCGTGTCCTAAATATTTACACTGCATATATGAAGTTAAGGATATGAGATCCTAAAGTTTAACAATAAAATGTGCAAATATAAGTTAAGGACGTTATGTCCTTAAAATTTATACTGCACACATGAAGTTAAGAACGTCATTCCTTAATATTTACACTGCACATATGAAGTTAAGGACACGACATGACACTTTCTCCTTAATATTTGCACAATATTCATGAAGTTAGGATACCATGTCCTTAATATTTACATATTACCCATGTCTAGTACATAGGTATTTTCGTCCGAGTGGATAAAAATTTATTAAGCACTACTAACTGTGCACTTCCGTAATTGAAGTTGGGATAACTAAATATAGCAACTAAATTATTCATACATATCTTTATAAAACTTCGTTTTTGTTGAGGTTACGTGACTGTTAAAATACTGCACCTTATTAGTTTTTACGCAATTATAGACTCAGTCATACAGGTGTTCAAAAATTATGATTTCACATCAAAATGATAGCACTAGTGATCACAAAAGTATAGCTCGAAAATATCTTATGCTATAGCACCATTCAGATATTTTAATTCCTTGAATGCAACTAAAGTGCAATTATGCGAGCAAATCAATTACAATAATGCCTGCAGCCCAATGGTGGGTCAACTCGATGGCTGCGTCATATAATATATTGTAGTATTTGCTAACATTTTTAATTTGTTGGTAAAACATTGAATTTAATTTGCGGCGGTAGATGACGAGGATTATTGAAGGGTTAAAGAAACCTTTGGCGGCTACGAGCAATATTGTCGAGAATAAATGATTCTTTGAATATGATAAATTGCTACGCACATAGTTAAAAGGATTTAGATTTTTAAGCTAGTGGGAAAAAAGAGTGTACCTATTAGTTTGAGTGCTCATATAAATTACTAAAGTACTTTGATTTTTTATCGTGTTCCTTAAGCGTAAAATAAATAAGCAGTAAAATAAATATATCGATTTTACGTGAAAAATTATCCGGCTCAAAAGATACAAAAACTATACGACCTACCACATAGGATTTTCAACTCCAACTCCACTAGAACAATGAGCCAAACGTATCAATTACAAGACTCTAATTCAATACTCTCTCGTACTCTTATTACTCCTATTTGATTCACAAGTTACACTAACTTGTAAAGCAAAATACTCACTCCAACTCACTAACCGTTTATGACGTTTGATTACAACTCGATTTCAAAAGAACACATTCACTTGACAGACTCGAAAGAATACAAAGAAAGTACTCGATGCAAGTAAAAATAACTTTTTGTACTTTAGTTGATGTGTCGAAGGATAGTTCAGAAGTTCAAAGTCAATCCTATTTGAACCCCAGTTGAGATCTTCTAGAAGTCTTATTCATAGTCAGCTTCCTCTTTATAGGGCTCCTACTATTTCAGGAATTCCATAAGCTTTGGGACTTTTGTCTCTGACTGAATTATCCGTATCTTCTTGAGCAACGACTCTTATCACTTATAGCAGCCATCTTCCACCAAACTCGGACCTGGGTAACTTTGAGATAAAGTTACTGTCTTATACGTAGAAGTATCAATCATGAGGATCAGATCCTTTAACCCGAGGAGCTGGTTCTTCACAACAGTTAAGCGGCTACATTGAGGACCTAGTTCTTTGAGTAGTTAGTCACACTTCTTAGTCATCAAAACTTCAATACTCAACAAATTTCCTCTTTTTTACGATGACAAACTTTGTACATAGAACCGACATCACATCCAAAAACAAGTTAAGCATTCATATGTAAGTTCACAACCCATAACTTTCCAACCTTATTTTTCCCCTTTTGGCATCATTGAAAAAATGTAAACACAAGTTAGACATTAAGCACATATAATGAACATGCAACAATACAAGAATAAGAAAGGGCAAATAAACTAGGTTGACGATTCAAAAGAGTACAAAGCAGTAAAGCAGAGTAATAGGAGACATTAAGTAGTGCCAAAAGAAGCCCAGGGCCTTGTCTTCATCGTTAGAACAAAATAAACTAAGCATATTACAGACTACTCAGACCAAGACAGAAGAAACAAAAAATAGAGCATCACTAGAATAACAAAAGAAATAAGGACGCTGGGAAGGAACATGTTCAAGGGTGAGAGGCAGAGGGAGTCAAAGCTTTCACAAAGGTAGAAATTGTTGAGCAGGGGCCTCCCTTTCTTGTCGGAGTTCTTCCATGAGTTGCTTAGTCTCCTGTCTAAGTTCATTATTGTCTTCACAAAGCTTGGTATTTTCTTAAGCAACCAACTCCAACCTCTTGCTGAGTTCTGCAACCCTACTGCTCCCAGGAAAAATGGAAGATCATGTCGGTCCTCTAGTCTTGATCTCTTCATAGCCACACTGCTTGAGGGTAATAACATCCAAGACATCATTATGATTACCAAACTTAAGCCCAAATAAGGAAATGTTGAGCTTTTCAAATAACTCAGTCAACATGAACCCATATGGAATAACATGCATTAGTTTGGAGGTATCTACAACTCTTACCATGTGCTGAATCATTAGGCTTGCAAGATTAATAGGTTGACCAGTGTCAAGTAGTTCCATCACAACCATCTCTAGCGGAGTAACTTCATGCCTTCTCTCAAACCTCTAAAGAATGCAGGAGTTGACAAACTAAATAACAGCTTGTGAAAGGGAGTCATATCAGTCTTGTACACTTTCTAGGGAGCATCTAGTTCAAACTTATATGAGAAATTCCTGGTGACCACAATGACAACGTCAACATCATTGTCTATGGGTGGCCACTTATTCTTCAAATAATTGTCAAATCCCAAAGAAGGGATATTCAGAAGCAGCCCCAGTTCCTCAGCATCAAATTCCATGTCAAAGTCCCCTACTTCACTCTTGACTATCTTCCCATCAAAAGTGAAATTTGTGTAGAACTCCACCACAGAAGGAACACATATTAGGGGAAAAGCTTTGGATAACATATGCTTCTACCCTTGTAGCTCCAGTTTCTCAACCAATTGAGCCATTCCATTCTCATCAATGTTTGCAAGAATTTTTTCATTTAGAATTTTTCTGTTCCTCAACTCTGTGAGTCGATTAACTACAGTTGTCACATCCTTTATTGTATTACCCCTACTTGCTCTTGCAGAAGAGATAGCAGGTTTGGTGACTTTGGCACCCCTTTTCTTTGGTGTATCAGACTTTACTAGCAAGGCTGAGTCAGATTACTCTTCTCTATCCACCTCCACAACAGGTTCTACAATTGAAACCTTCTTCTTTGGCCTTTTTGCACTTCTGGACTCCTTCATGATTTTTGCATCCAAAGTCTTTCTTTTACTCATTGTGAGGGAGTTCTAGCATGATGAGTCATTTTTTCCTTGTTGAGACTGCTTTCTTTGTAGCTTTCATAGTGGTCTTTCTGAACTTCTTCCCTACCTCAGATAGTGGTATATTATCTTCAACACTACTAACTTCTTCGTCTCCAGTAAAAGGAGTTAACAAAGGCCCAGGTTATTGAGGCCTCGTCTCTTCACCAATTTCTTCTAAAGGGGCTATGACAATGTTTTCAATTATCGTGTGTTACACCCTATATTTTTGAAAGAAATAAGATATAACGAAGACAATTATTCCATCAATGATCCTGAGTGGGTTATGATATGAACACACTAAAGGGTTCAAATTTTTATACATGCAACATATACAGCCATAGAAGATTTTGGTATATGTTAAAAGAAAGAATTGAGCCTAGTTCTTAGACAAAAGATTAAATTGTTAAAGGATTGTATCATACATATTCCTCAGTGCCTGTGAAAGGCTAAACAAAATAACTAATACCATTAACCACAGATCAGGCGATAACTTAAGCCGACATAAAGGTCGATCAGAAGAAGGAGAAAACTAAAGTATTACATCAACAAAGTAAATCGGGAATCCAATTATTTGACCCAAAAGTTACATGAATCACGATTGAGAACATAACAGAATCACTCTTAATATTAGAGGTATAAGAGAGATAGCACAATGCATATGTTCTATTACGGCTCTATGATAAAGCCAGTTAGAAGAAGTACTAGCCTCATAACAAGTCAGTATGGATCTCCCACCAGATTGTATAGGCACCAAAGGTGCAAGTATTATAATAAAGCTTCAAATGGTGGATGTGATTTATACCTATGTGGGAGGGATGTAACGAAATAAAGATAGAAGAATGTAAGGTGAACAACGTACGAAATACTCAAGTATAGAAGGATGAGAGTGGTCCATACTTTAGGCAAAAGACTAGAAACGCTACGATTCAGTATCCAAGGATGATAGCAGCATCATCAATAATATACTTTCCAACCTACAATTTCTAAGTATCAAAAGGTCTAATTAGAGAGTAAAAAAAGTATTAGAGCCGATGCGATATCTCGCTTGATGAGCATAAGGGAATCGATCGCAAGCTAAAGTATGATAGAACGACAAGGTTTTAGAAAGACAAGAGTAAGGATAAGAAACAGGAAAGGGAGAAGGTGACAAAAATGGATAAGTCTTTAGGATTAAGCCCGTAAAGACAAAGGAGCTGATGGTTCCTATAAGTTATACAAAGTAGGTATGTGCATTCGAATCGGGTTATCAATAAATCAAATCAATTATTTGTTATCTGTTTATCGATTTATCGATTTCGATTTCAAAATTTTCCTTATCGAGTTATCAATTTAGATTTTGTCCTCTTCAGTTATCAGTTTATTAATAAACTGATATGATATACTAAAAAGATAACTTTTTCTAATTTTAATTTTTTATGCTTATTCTATAATACCCTTTCCTTTATCCTAAGTCCCTAACCCTATTATTTCCTCTACCACATTTAAGGAATGATCATATTTAAAGCTCAAGGGAATGAAGTTCAAATTAATGAAAAACAGAATTAGTCGTGATGATGTATTTTTTTAAATACCATTGGAGTGTAGATGACATACATTTGATCCCTTACTTTAGTTTCGTTGCATGTGCTTTTTACATTATAAATGGTGTTTGTCTTATTTTAGGTTCTTTTTGTCCATATTGGTGAAGCGTGTTTATAGCGATATACTTTCCATGGACCACAAATCTTCTTATTGGTGTAATCGATAAGCCCCAAAAATTGATAAATCGAAATCGAAAAAGTCGAAACCTTATTGAAACAAAAACGATAAGCATATGTACAAATCGATAATTGATAAGTAATTATCGATAAGGGTCAAAATTAAATCAATAAATCGAATGCACACCCCTAATACAAAGCTCAATATATCATGAATAAACTCGAAGGAGTCTAAGACTAGTAGCATTTAGAAAAGATGAAATGCAACCCTGGTAATATAATGAGGGTGTATTTTTGATAAATAAAAAAATTTCAAGAATTGTACAAGACTAAAATATAGTGAATCACATTGGGATGCTATGAAATACGGTAATGGAAATATAATATTGTATCACCCCCAGGTGGGTCAGAAAAATCACTTAAAATGTTCCATGATGCAACATGAACCCTAGTGATTATATAAGAGGTTCCAAGCTACCAGTGGTATATTGTTGATTAATATTGAGGTGAATCAACAATGGATGGACACATGTCATAAAGTATGAGGTGAGATTATGCCGCCATTTTTGAGATGAACAAGTAATGAGGAAGCATTAAAGGACTTAAATTTATACATATGGTATAAGTAACGAAAGTAAGCTGGAGTTTGGTAGTAGACCTCAATAACGATAAATGTTGGCTTCACTCCTCCCATATAGGGCTTATTGCAATTACTAAGTTCCCTAAGCTTAGAGATGATAGAGCTTGGAGATTTAGCTTGCAGCATACTAGCTTTCTGGGCAGGAAGCAATAAGCATTTCTCCGCACTGCTTATTGAACTCGATCACCATTGCCTCCTACATAAGGAGGACTGATATTTTTGGGACTCCTAGCTTTTCTAAGATGTTTTCTAGGTCTGCGTTGGATTCTTTTAGATAACCCAAGGTTTGGTTATTCTCTTTTATTAACAAGTCCATAACTGCATTCTAATTTGTCGGTGGGGCAGTTTAGGGATTCACCGGTGTGGGAGTGGGTTGGTTCACTTGGGTTGTGAAGGCTGGAGATGGGATGGGACTGGTCAGATCCATCATAGAAAATAAAGGCATTGTTTGGCTTAGCTTCCATGAGGGAGTTGAGCTCTTCCACTGAGAGAGGTTGATGAGTACTCATGTACTAGGCTTAGAGAAGTGTGGATTGCCATATCTGGTTTCCAAAGTTAGACATACATTGATGCAGTAAGTAGGTTGCTAGTCGTTCAAATTAATGGTGGTTCTGAATGGTGATGGAGATGGGTACTACCAACCATAATATGTAGATTCTAAGAGTGGCTTTGCAGGGCCATCTCCATCCATGCACTCCGACATAAAGTTGGGTGGTAAGGGAATGGTAGACATGGTTAGAGGGTGGTTGTTAGATGTAGGGTTTGGGTTGCTTGGAGTCGACATTGAGACGATATGTTTTGGGAAGTTCTCCGATTGAGCTAGGGAAAGAGGGCATCTCTTCAGTTTTTTTAGTATAAACCGTTTGAGGATTGTTGGGACCCGTAAAGTGTCGATTGAGATCTTGGCTCAATCTTGAAGGAATGACACTTGGTGTCACTTCATTGATGAGTAGATGAGATTGACTTCCCCTAAGCATTGGATTTCTTCTATTGAGAGGTGTGTAGATGGGTGAGTTTGATCAGTTCGAGTGTAGGATTGGGAGACAATGTGGTTGGTTTTGGGCTAGATATATGGCCCACTGTAGAGTGATTATTAGGAGGGTTTGATGTCAGGGTATAATTACCCAAATCTGGGTAAATATCGAGAGTAGGGATACTACTCGATTTAGGGGAAGGGGGCTCCATCCCTTCCAATTGATCCTCACACACCTTTTCTCCTTTTCCATTACACATGCCATTAATCCCAGGAGAGGAATTTCCTGTTAATGTTGCATTGGCATTAAAATGCCTTTTAGCCCATAGATTCATAAGATTGGCTGGCGTGTGTTTGACTTGTGGGCTGTAGAGGAGATGGGCCGATGTGGTTCAGGCCCAATTTTTGTAGCCTTTGTAACCCAAATTTGGTGTCATGGTTAGGCTATCCAGTCGGCCCTATAAGATCAGTAATTTGGGCTTTGTGGATTGACAATCCATTGGGCCCCAAGGCATCTATTGTTCATTTGTGTTTAGGGTTCCTCTTGTCGGAATTTGTGTTTAATATTTTTTTTTTGGGTGAAGGAACTTACGTGAGGAGGCATCAAACCTCTTTGGGGCTTGCTTCAGGTGGCCTTGTGGGTTTGGTGTTTGTGTTTTGAGAAGGTGACTACTTAACTTTTTTGTTTTGAGAGAAAGACCAACACCTCTCCAACTAAACACTAACCCCTAGCCAATCGGGCATGACCACATCCCTACCCCATTTCAGCGACCCTCTCCGCATCGAAAAATCACCGAAACCTCCAAATATACCACAAGTGCTGTCAACCAATGCTATGAGGATGACAAATCAGAACCAATCTCCTTCAAAGAAGTCCTAGTGGACAAGAATCTTACGTTCTCTTCAAGCTATGACCCGCTTCTATCCAATTGCCTTACACAAGCTTTCGAACTAAATCTGGGAAACATAAAAAAAATCTTACATCACCTACTCAAGGCCAAACTCTCCAATCCATGAAAATTAGAAGAACCCCTTACCCTAATTGACTTAAGATGGGAGTTCTTCATTGTAAAATTCAATACAGAGAAGAGCATGAGTAAAGTTCTAAGTGAGAGTCCATGGTTTATGGCAGGGAACTTCCTGAGAACCGCAGATGGGAACCAAATTATTCCGGTAACATCCAAGCTTGCCATAATGGCGGTTTGGATCATACTCCCACAATTGCCAACGAAATTCTATGACATAGATATTCTAGAACAAGTAGGCAACAGAATGGGCAAGCTTCAGAAGATCGATACCTGCACTTCCTGTAAGCATAAACTTTAATTCTACCAGGATCTTGAACATGATAATCTTACATATAATCATCATTGAAAACATACCTGAATCGTGAGCCATCATCTTTAAGCGAAAGCGTTAATGGGTAATTGGTTTCTCGCCCCTTGCCCTAGCTTTCGTTACCGCGGACTTTAGAGATGGAAGAGAGGAAAAGCAGTAACCCTAATGGGTGGGGAGAGGACCAATTTATAGATGTTCTCAGTTAATCTGGTACGTCCATCAAGTAACCAATCGGACGGATAAGATTTGTTCATTAATTAAATATTAATTATGGGCCTTAACTTATTGGGCCACATTATTTATAAGAAATAACTTACATTCTCCCACTTGGGCCAATAATCACATAATATTAATATTTAATATAGGAACATTAGTCGCACATAAACAAATCTCGTCTATAATGTCCATCATAAATACCATAATACGATAAACTAGTAAATGTGAGTTATGGCGGTTATACATAATTTGTCTACATACTCCCTTCCATATACTACAACATTAGTAATTTACCGTATCAGGTTAATAAGCTATAAAAATTTTATGGTCCACAATAATGCCTCCTTGAGACTTATCATGTAATATCTCAAAACAATAATGTGCACACCATTATGAGAAACAGGAAATCACTAATGTATATCAGAAACATATAAATGAGCTCAGAGTGTCAAAACATCATAAATACATCAGTCATAAATACAACCAAGACCCATTCTATGTACATGTTCTTTAAATATCTTTGGCTGTAAACCTTTCGTTAACGGATCTGCAACCATTAGATCAGTTCTAATATGCTCAAGTGACACTCTTTGTTTCCGAACTTCCTCCTTGACGGTAAAGTATTTTAATTCCATATGTTTGGCACCTTTGGAGTACTTATCGTTCTTGGAGAAGAATACTGCTGCAGAATTATCACAGTAAATTTTCAGCGGCTTGGTAATGGTGTCGACAACCCCAAGTCCTGAAATAAAGTTTCGCAACCATAATGCATGAATTGTGGCCTCAAAACATGCCACAAATTCTGCTTTCCATCGTGGATGTAGCAATGACAGACTGTTTGACACTCTTCCACGATATTGCTCCTTCAGCTAATTGGAACAAATAACCAAAACGTGGATTTTCTAGTGTCAATACATCCAGCGAAATCTGAATCCGAGTATCTAACAACTTCCAAATGCTTGGATCTCCTATACATGAGCATGTAATCCTTCGTTCCTTTCAGGTACCTCAAAACTTTCTTTGCAACTTTCCAGTGTTCAATTCATGGGTTACTCTGATATCTTCCTAACATTCCGACCGCAAAGCTAATATCCGGTCTTGTGCAAGTCTGAGCATACATCAGACTGCCAACAATAGAAGAGTAATGAATTGATTCCATTTCTTTTCGCTCTACATCATTCTTAGGACATTGCATGAGACTAAATTTGTCCCCTTTTTGAATTGGAATAATTCCTGCTGAACAATTGTTCATGTTAAATCTCTCAAGAATTATTTCGATATAGCCTTTCTGAGACAATCTCAATAATCCTTGTGATCTATCACGGAATATTTCTATTCCTATCACATAGGATGCCTCACCCATATCTTTTATTTCAAAATTCTTAGAGAGAAAATCTTTAGTCTCACGCAATATACCTATGTCATTAGCAGCAAGTAGAATATCATCAACATATAGGACTAAAAATATAAACTTGCTCCCACTTATCTTTTGGTATATACACCGATCAACGGTATTTTCCACAAATCCAAAAGATGTTATGGTATCATTGAACTTTATATACCATTGTCGTGAGGCTTGTTTAAGTCCATATATTGACTTTTTCGGTTTACACACCATTTGACCTTTTCCTTTAGTTTCGAAACCCTCTGGTTGGTCCATATACACTTCCTCCTCGAGATCTCCATTAAGAAAGGCAGTTTTCACATCCATTTGGTGTAACTCCAAATCATAATGAGCCACCAAAGCCATAATAATTCTTAACGAGTCTTTCTTTGAGACCGGTGAAAAGGTCTCTTTATAATCAATGCCTCATTTCTGAGTATAACCCTTGGCAACAAGTCTGGCTTTGTATCTCTCAATATTGCCATTTGAATCGCGTTTGGTCTTAAAGACCCATCTACACCCGATTCTTTTAGAACTTTCAGGAAATTCAACGAGATCCCAGACTTTATTGTATTCCATGGATTTTAACTCTTCCTTCATGGCATCAATCCATTTGTCAGACTCATTACTTTCTATGGCTTGTGAAAATGAAACCGGATCCTTATTAAGACCAATATCAAAATCCGACTCTTGCAAATAAACCACGTAATCATCCGAAATAGCCGATTTTCTAACTCTTTGAGATTTTCTTAATGGCATTTCTTGTGGTTCATTTATGTCAGATATTTGTGAGTTAGTTTCTTCATGAAGTGTTTCATCCAAATGTTGCTCGGCATTGTCAAAGTGTTCTTCAACAACTGGAACAATATTTGGTATTTGTGTGGAAGTAGGCATATTTCTGGGTAATAGAATATTGATCCTTACCTCTTTAATTTCCACACTTTGCTTTTCAATACTCCCACTAACTTCACCATTCTCAATGAATCTTGCATTACCGGTTTCAACAATTCTTGAACTATGGTTTGGACAATAAAACACATACCCTTTAGATTTCTCTGGGTAACCAATAAAGTAACCACTTACTGTTCGAGAATCTAATTTCTTTTCTTGTGGATTATAAACTCTAGCTTCCGCTGGACAACCCCAAACATGCTGGTGCCTTAAACTAGGTTTCCTTCCTGTCTACAGTTCAAAAGGGGTCTTTGGAACTGCCTTACTAGGAACCCTGTTTAATAAATATACAATGGTTCTAAGAGCATACATCTACAATGATTTGGGTAATGAGGAATTACTTATCATGCTCCTAACCATGTCCATAAGTGTTCGATTACGCCTTTCTGCAACACCATTTTGTTGAGGTGTTCCTGGCATAGTATACTGTGCACATATGCCACGTTCCTCGAGGAACTTTGCAAATGGACCTAGACATTGTCCTGACTCATTATATTTTCCATAATATTCACCACCTCTATCTGACCTAATGATTTTCAACTTTTTATCTAATTGCCTTTCAACCTCATTTACAAACACCTTGAGAGCATCTGCTGCTTGAGATTTTTCTTTCAGCAAATAGATGTATCCATAACGTGAAAAATCATCGATAAAGGTGATAAAATATTTTTCTCCACCAAAAGATGGAACATCAAAGGGTCCACAAATATCGGTGTGTATAATTTCAAGAAGTTGGGTGCTTCTTGTGGCACCTTTCTTACTATGCTTGGTTTGCTTTCCCTTAATGCAATCCAAACATATAGTAAGATCGGTAAAATTTAGATTCGGAAGAATCTCATTCTTTACTAATCTCTCTAACCTTTCTTTGGATATATGACCCAAATATCCGTGCCACAAGTAAGCAGAACTTTCATCTAGTGAACTACGTTTAATTCCAACATTATGTTGAACATTAAGAAGGGATTCAGAAAAACCAATATCGAGTTTCAATTTATATAAACCATCACTAAGAAAACCAGAACCATAAAAAATAGCATTTTTATATAAATTGAGACATCCATTTCCAAACTTAAAATCAAATCCATAAACATCAAGTCTTGAAAGAGAAATCAAATTCCTAGAAACTGAAGGTACATAAAGAGTCTGTAATAGATCAAGGTGACGTCCAGTCTCCATGATCAAACGATAAGTCCCTATGCCTTCAATTGGAGCCTTCATATGATTTCCCATGAACAAGAAATCCTTATTTGGATTTGTGGTTTAGATCGTAAGGAAACCTTGCAACGTAGTAGATACATGAACAGTTGCACCAGAATCAAGCCACCAAGTATTATTAGGAACTTCTACTAAATTTGATTCGAAACATACAAAAGCACTAATTGTACCATTCTTTTCGAACCAAGCTTTACGTTTCAAGCAATCTTTCTGATAGTGTCCTTCCTTATTACAGAAACGACATGTATCTGCCTTACGTTCCTTGTTAGCATCCTGTTGAGCTTTAGCAGGTGCTTTCTTCTTCTTGAACTTGTTGGCCTTTTCTTTAAGTCCTTTACCAGCTCCTTGACCCATGAGGTTAATTAAATGACTCCCTTGTTTCTTAAGTCTTGACTCCTCCTAAGTAAGCATACTGGACAATTCACTAACATCCCACTTATCCTTAATAGTGTTATAGTTAATTTGAAAAGGTCCATACTCGGGAGGTAACGAGTTCAGAATAAACTGAACCAAGAAGGAGTCATCTACTTTCATCCCCAAGGTCTGAAGTCTTGCTGCAATGTTAGTCATCTCGATGATATGATTTTGCATACTACGCGACCCATCAAACTTCATGGTCGTGAGTTCGGCCATTAGTGTACCAGTGAGAGACTTATCTGCAGAACGAAAACGTTCTTCCACAAACTTCAGGTATTCCCTGGCACTTTCTGTTTGTGGAATAGTACTCTTAATGTTGTTGGCAATATTCATTCGCATAACACATAAGGCTTAGTCTGTTAGAGCGTTCCCATGCTTTATGCAATGACTTCTCCTCCGCACTGCTCGAATCAGTAATGGCAGCAGGCTTATCATTCAGCAGAGCCAAGTCAAGATCCATCACACCTAAGTGGAACTGGACTTGCTCACGCCATTCAGAGAAGTTCAATCCATTGAACATAGTAACAGACGAAGCAAGCGAATGAAAAGGAATAGCTGCAAAATAGATAATACATGCTCACAAATTAATATAGATTCAACAAAATAATTAAAGCATATCGCAGTTCACCTTTGGGTAAATACTACGACACACTATCATAATTTAAATGCCACTTATTCTTTAATAGGTAATTAAATATTTTTAACCAAACATATATGCCATCTTTGGACAAACAATATATATTTGACTAAGAATATTAATTTACCTCATCATGTTCACTATTCATAGAATAATTGATCCACCTTTGGGTAAACCCTTAAGTTCTAGCAATAGTGAAATTTCATTTATCCATCTATTTTTATTAGGCATTTCATTAATTTTAAGGATAAACAATAATTTTATGTATACAAACTTTTCATGAACATACTAGTTTGGCCACTTTCGTGACTAACAAACTATATAAACATAAATGCATACACAAAATAAATATAATAAAATTTTATGCATGTGAGTACTTTAAATAATCTAGTTTGGTCACTTTGGTGACTAACAAACTATTTACACATTAATCACATACATAAAATAAACAATAAATAGCTTTATTAACTAATAGCCCAATTAATACTATGGGGTACTACTACGCACCACATGTACTGGGTAAAGGTTTTTTTTTTTCAACAGGTTAAGATCCAATAAACATAACATAAACTCTAGCCCAATCAATAAACAAATTCATCCAAACCAAATTAACACACGTCATTCTTCAATAATATCAACCCCATGCAAGCCAAGATACGGGATATCCAAGATGCAACTGATCTACAAAGTTGCATTTACAAGCAATAATCCGGCAAAATAAACAAATAGGTAGAATTCTTTTCTTAAACTTTAGAATTTTTGAAAAGACACACAACCTTGCTAGCAGTAGCAAGAAGAGTATGATAAACAAGAACCAAAAGATTCCGTGAAAAAGTAAAAACTCATAGGGTGTGTTTGGTACGAAGGAAAATGTTTTCCATGGAAAATGTTTTCCTAGAAAATGTTTTCATGGAAAATGAGTGATTTTATCACTTATTTTCTCTTGTTTGGTTGGTAAGTGGAAAACATTTTCCGGAAAATATTTTCTATGTTTGGTTAGAGAGTAAAAAATAGTTTTTTTAGAAAAATATTTTTTTTTCAACTCTCCTACCCCTCCCCCTCCCACCTCCCCCACTCCTCCCCTTCCCGAAGTCTCTAAAAATTGACACAATCTAAAGGAACTAATGTGCTGCTTTACTTTTTAATGCAAAAATCGCATATTTTCGAATCGATAAATTTATAATCTCTAAACCCGTAAACTTCCGAACTCATAATTTTGGAACTTGTAAAATATTGAGTCTTTAAATGATAAATAATAAAATTAAAAACTGAAAAATATATTTTAAAATTTTTTCGGGGGAGGGGGGCTGGGGGGGGCTGGGGGGGCAGTAAATCGGAAAAAAAAATAAAAATTTAAATGGGAGGGGGGGTGAGGGTGGGGGGAGGGAGGTAGGGGGTGGGGGTGGGTGGTGCAAAAAAATAAGAAAACAGAAATTTAAAATTATAGAAAAAAAATTAAGGTAAAAGAATTTTTTTTGCGGGGTGGGGTGGAGGGGTAGTAGGGTGGATGGTAACGGAAAAACTGAAATTTTTCTAAAAAAAAACTGTTTTTTTTGGGAGGGGATGTGGTGGATTAGTGAGGCGATAAAGGTTGAGAAGGAGCTTTGGAAAATGTTTTCCCTTCTTTGATAAGGAAAACATTTTCCTCCAATTGGAGGAAAATGAATTGATAAGGAAAATGTTTTCCAAAACATTTAAGCCCAACCAAACATGGGAAAATTAGAAAACATTTTCCAGAAAATGTTTTCATTCATACCAAACACACCCATAGTTTACAATGTAAAACAAATATCTTATAATTGCTGGTGATTTGGATGTCTTTTAAGGTTTTTGATACTACACGAACGGCGGATGTTTCTTAAAACATACAGAGAAGGAAAATATGTTTACTACATTCATACGGTCAGATTTTTCTTACCGTATGTTTTCAAATTAATCTCTTCAATTGAAGATTATCAGTTCAAATATCCATGCTCATGATACCACATGTAAGCATAAACGTTAATTCTACCAGGATCTTGAACATGATAATCTTACATATAATCGTCATAGAAAACATACCTGAATCGTGAGCCATCATCTTTAAGCGGAAGCGTTAATCGGCAATTGGTTTCTCGCCCCTTGCCCTAGCTTTCGTTACCGCCGACTTTAGAGATGGAAGAGAGGAAAAGCAGTAACCCTAATGGGTGGGGAGAGGACCAATTTATAGATGTTCTCAGTTAATCTGGTACGTCCATCAAGTAACCAATCGGACGGATGAGATTTGTTCATTAATTAAATATTAATTATGGGCCTTAACTTATTGGGCCACTTATAAGAAATAACTTACACTTCCTCCATCCTAAGAGGAAGATATGCAAGAATTTATATCCAGGTTCCTCTAGATATTCCGGTGACAACAAAAGTCATTATTGGCACCCCACAATCAGGCACTAGTTTACGAAGGGGAAGGGATTCTTTGTACGGGGTGTGGGAGAATTGGTCATACCCTGAGAGCTGCGAATTTCGAACAACGGTCACTCAAGAAAATCTCGCCGACGGCACCAACGGCGAGGACAATCCAAAGGATTAGATCTCTAACTTGACACTCCTCTAAAAAAAAATGTTTAGTATGGAGTTGTTATATTAAATTATCCTTATTAATGTTAAATTAAAATCTTATTAAAAAGCAATGTTTGAAGAGCCAATTACTTAATAATAAGGGTAATATTGGGGGTTGGTTGGGGGGAGGGGGGGGGGACATCTCTCTTGATCTGCTAAAGTGAACGAATAAAAAGATTTTTTTTTAGTATATTGAACTATAAAAGAGAAAAGAGGAAGTAGTTTTTCTCTATCTTTTTTTTAAGTGGCTGGCCTCAAGAGGAATTATGCATCCTGTTATTTCCGGAGATCATAAGTTAGCTAGGCATGAGTTAAAGCTAAGAGTGCAACTGCAGAACAGACATAAACTAGCATTTTTTTTTTTGGATATAGTAACAATTTCCTGACAATTGTTTAAAAAACAAAACACTATCAGCCTATAACAAGTCATTTCCTCTTTTCTTTTCTTGGGTTATCATATTAGTTTTGGTTTACAAAACCTTCGAATAATGTAAGTTGCCTAGACAAAGTTGCATAAATACATTAGAATAAACTCGTGTTATTCTATAAGCACCATATCATAATATGATAAGTTGGGTATTAGATGAAGTATATATGGAACAGAAGTGATTAGATTATAATTAGTTCATGACTTCATGTTACGTTTCACGTAATTATTGGTTATCACCTATATATCACAAGTTCTAGAGCTTTCCATGCATGCGCATGCAGCAAAGAGATGAAGAAACGTATCGTTTTCCCAATTACTTTGTGCACAAATTATAGCTAAAATTAGAAATTAAATAGTTACAAGTCGAAATTTTGAAGTAACTAATTTTATAGGAATAAGAGTACCAAGTTATAAGCATCCATATATACTAGCTTGTTGATATTGATTGAGTTTTGAGAGGCTTTTGCTGCTATATTTAATAAATTGATAAATCCGGACATAAAATAAAGAATTAAAATTTACTATTAGTTACTGAAAGGAGTTTAAAAATAAGGAAATAGAGAATACTCACATACCATACCCAGCATAGTAACTACCACTAAATTAATTACTGAAAGGAGTTCAGTAATTTAAGCACTATAACAGTAAGGTTACAATACTATAATTACATTTAACTAATTGAACTTTATCAACTATAATAGTAAAACCACAAAATTACTTTTGTCATATGAAGTAACAAAATTTTACCTGCTATAGTAAAGAAACAAAAATTGAACACTTTAACAGTAAGTTACATTGATAGATAGATTTAGTTAGGGCAAAAGTTTAGTGACTTTAATGGTACATATGCCGTGGGTAAAGTTCAATAAATTAAATCATGTGACAAACAAGAATTTTGTGAGTCTATATATATGTGAAATTAACTCTTGTTGTAAATCAAAATGCTATCTTAATTCTCAAGATTTCGGTATTAATAATCTTAGACACTACTATAACTTTCTAAACCAAAGCATCAAAATACCTGAAGAGAGTTTATTTAAGACAAATGTTGTTCTTCTTCATTTAAGGAAAAGAGAATAATATACCATATATATAACCATTAAATTATTCATTAATCATTTCTGTGTGATTCTGTCTTGCAATTTCAAGAAAATGAGTTTGCTTTTGATTTCCTAGTCTCAATATCAGCATTACCCTAATCAAGAGTGGATTACGTCACCAATATTGTGAAATATTGCTATATAAGATCGGCATTAGTATTCCTGAGAGTATTATCAATTAAATAATGTGCATAAAATTAATTATCTATCTATTTATCTATATCTATATTATTATAAAAGTACGAATAATTTATGCTAAATATTGAACGACTAAAATATTCTTGAAATATTGATCGACTTTTGTAATGTTAAATACTTGTTATTATAAAAACATGAATAATTTTTGCTAAATATTGAACGACTAAAATGTCCTCAAAATATTGATCGACTTTTATAACCTTAAATATTTATATAACTTGAATTATAAATCACCTAAGGCTGTAATTCTTTTCCTATTTAAACTACATTTGACAAGCCTGCAAAGTTGATTTTGGGTCAAACTAACTTGGAATTTGTAATTAAATATATCACTTAATTAATTTGAATAAGTGCTTCAACGTGAATATTGAGCACAATTATGAAAGAAAAAGAAATATCAAACATAAATTGAAAATTCATTATTGTGACCACTTTGAGAATATTCTGCTCACAAATATTCAAGACTGTTGTTGCTACTCTTTTTTTAAATTGTTATTAAGTTTTGTACATAGTGAGTAACAGTTATAGAATATCTATTCAACTAAAATTTTATAATTTTCGATACGCATTTTGTAATATTTCACACAAGATATTTCAAACCAATTTTCCTCTCCATTTGAATTTTCTTTTATGTCAAGGGAATTTAACTACATAATTAAAAAAAAATAGGTTTGCTCTATTAATAAATATAATTTTCATGTGAAGGAAATTTACTTGAATCCTTATTTTTTAATCAAAAAATATTCTTGAGCCGTAAAACATAGAGACTAATCTATATCTATCTATTTTTTATATATTATTATAAAAGCATGAAATGTTGAACGATACAAATATCTTTGATATGTTGATACTTGTCACGATTTGGATTTTCCACCATCGGGAGTCGTGATGGCGCCTACTAACGGAACTAGGCCAGTCAAATTTTAAACATTCTTTGATAAATCTCAACAACATAAATAAACGGAGAATAATTAAAGAAGTGCGGAAGACTTTAAGTTTAATAAATAAATAAAAGTACGAAAGTTTGAAACATATCTCTACCCAGAATCTGGTGTCACTAGCTCTCGAACTTCTAGGATTACTAAATACAACCGTCTGAAAGAAAATCATAACAGTTTGTTTCAATACAAGAGTTAACAAACTGAATAAAGAAAGAAGAGACTCCGGCCTGAGGACGTCATCAAGGCTACCTCAAGAGTCCCTGGACTGACTAATATTGCTGCGGTCCGAAAGCTGTGTCCTGATCTGTGCAAAAAAAATGCACAAAGTGTAGTATCAATACAACCGACCCCATGTGCTGGTAAGTGCTTGGCCTAATCCCCGCGAGGTAGTGACGAGGCTAGACATGACCTACCCCAATTAACATGTACATATATATATATGTGCAATAACAGAAATATACTAATTTAAACAGGTAAAAATGGGGGGGGGGAGGGGAGCATGATGTGGGGTACTACAGTCTATATATAGAAATCAACGATAAATAAATGAAGCTGAACAATAACAACTTATAAGGAAAACATAGGAAGTCTCTACATATGAAAATAATACACTCAGGCCATACTCCGTTGCGGCGCGCAACCCGATCCTCAACAGATATCACAATTATGGCGTACAACCCGATCCTCAATATTCATCAATACCATTGTGGCGTGCAACCCGATCTTCAACATTTAATACCAAGTACTCACCCAAACAATGACCACAATTCAAGTGCGAGGGGAGTAAAAATAATCACAAGAAAATCTCGACAAGGGAATACAATCAACAATTCAATTATCCCGTCAACGAAGAATACAATAAATACTTACGTCCTGGCAAGGGACTATTCGCTACACGTTCCACTTTTAATCACCTATTTCTCGAGTAACAATTTCTAGTCCGAGCTAATGCTCCAAAAGCCCAACCGATCACAAACCTTCCTCAACCATTCACATTATATTATGCTTATCAACCCAAGCAAGAAAGGTGTACCATTAAATCCGAATCCAACACATATAAAGCTCACGGTCATGCTAGACTCCGGTGCATAGATAACCGTCACCATGTCTATACACCGTACTCCATATTTAGCACATAGCAAATGATATCGTATTCCTAATCCCTCAAGCCAAAGTTAGAACAAACACTTACCTCGGTCCGAAAATAGCAGTCAAGGCTCTAAAACCGCCTTTCCTTTAGAATCCAACTCCGAAACAATGATATCTAGGCACAATTTAGTTCAGTAGTATCAATAAGAGCTCAAAAACATAATCCCATAGCCTAGTAATGAAATTTCCATAATTCTTCCAAAATTACCAAAATCCGACATCGGGGCCACACGGTCCAAACATGAGGCTCAGACCAAAACCCAATCACTCATAACTCCACGAGTTCAAATATGCAATTTGTTTCAAGATTCAACCTCAAATTGTGGTTGAAACACCCACATTTCCCAAAGCCTCAGTTTTACCTAACATCCCCAGGTTCTACCTTGAATTCATGATTTAGGGCTAATAAATTGGTGTTTAGATAAAGAAATTGTGAGGGAATGAAGTTAAGATCACTTACCCAAAGAGCTATGGAGAAAGGAAAGCTTGAAATTCGCCTATGGAGAGTGAAGGAGAAGATTCTGTGTGAAATAATGGCTAAAATCCCGAAGTGGGTTATGTTTTTAGGCTTTAAAATCACTAGGTGAAACTACCCTACGCGATCGCGATAGTAGGGTCGCATTTGCGATGAACAAATGTTGGCAATCATCGCGTTCGCGGACAAGGCATGCGAACGCGAAGAGGAAAATATAGGGTGCCCAAAGATTAGTCTATGCGAAAGTGTTGGGCATCACGCGAACGCGATGAAGAGGCAACCTGAAGCTTCACGAACGTGTGGACACAATCGCAAATGCGGGGAAGGAAATCAGGGAAGGTACGCGAACGCGATGCCTAAGGCCGCGGATGCGAAGAAGGAATTCCCTGGGCAAAAATTGCAGAAACTCTGCTATGTTTTTAAGTGCAAAATCACCCCGAACCACCTCCAAATCACTCCCGAGCCCTCGAGGCTCCCAACCAAACACACACACTAACTCAACAACATCCCACGGACTAACTCGAGCGATCAAATTACTAAAACAACATTAAAATCAAAGAATCAAATCTCAAAGTCATTATTTTTCATTTGAAGTTATACTTCCAAATTTATATATTTAGGTCCGAAACATGTCAAATAACGTCCAATTTCGACCAAATTTCATAGAAAGTGCTTAACGCATATTTAAGACCTGTACCGGGCATCGAAAATATTTTCTAACTCATTTTAATTTTCATTTTTCCTTAATAATTTCAGAAAATAATTTAACAAAAAAATTCTTTTACTCGAGTTCTGGACCTCGGATTTTGACGCAGATGCCCGAGTCCCATATTTTTCTATGGACCTCCCAGGACCGTCACATCACCAGTCCGGGTCTGTTTACCCAAAATGTTGACCAAAGTAAACTATATCAATATTAATATCAAAATTCTTCAAATTTTTCATCGAATTCACATATTTTAACATAAATATTTTCCAACTTCATGCCCGGACTGTGCACACAAATCGAGAAAACTAAAAGCAAGGTTTCCAAGGCCTCAGAAGCGCGAAAAAAAGGAGAAATATGATGAGGACCTTTTGGGTCATCACATTCTCCACCTCTAAAATAACCGTTTGTCATCGAACGGACAACTGAAAGAATTACGTGAGTTAGAAAATAGATGAGGGTAACGGTTCCGCATATCGAACTCGGACTCCTAGGTCGATGCCTTAGGAGGCTGACCTCTCCACTGGACACGCACTGAAGGAAAACTCTTCGACATCAACTGTCGAACCTGCGGTCTTGAATAGCTATCGGATCCTCCTCGTAAGGACATACCCTTGTCCAATTGGACAGTGCTGAAATCTAACACGTGGGTAGGATCGTCGTGATACCTCCGAAGCATAGACACATGAAACACTGGATGCACGGCTGACAAGCTAGGTGGTAAGGAAAGTTTATAAGCCACCTCTCCCACTCGATCAAGAATCATAAATGGTATAATGAACCTAGGGATAAGCTTTCCCTTCTTCCCAAATCTCATCACGCCCTTCATAGGCGATACACGGAGCAATACTCGCTCTCAAACCATGAAAGCTACATCTGAAATCTTGCGATCCGCATAACTCTTTTGCCGCGACTGAGCCGAAAGAAGTTTGTCTTGAATGATCTTGACCTTATCCAAGGCCTCATGGACTAAATCTGTACCCAATAATTGAGTCTCTCCCGGCTCAAACTATCCGACTGGAGACCGACATCGCCTACCATACAATGCCTCATAAGGAGCCATTTGAATGCTGGAATGGTAGCTGTTGTTGTAGGAGAACTCTGCTAAAGTTAAAAACTAGTCCCAAGAGCCTCCAAAATCAATTACACAGGCTCGGAGTATATCCTCCAATATCTGAATAGTCCTCTCGGACTGACCGTCTGTCTGAGGATGGCAAGCGGTAATGCATATTTAAGACCTGTACCGGGCATCGAAAATATTTTCTAACTCATTTTAATTTCCATTTTCCCTTAATAATTTCAGAAAATAATTTAACAAAAAAATTCTTTTACTCGAGTTCTGGACCTCGGATTTCGACGCAGATGCCCGAGTCCCATATTTTTCTATGGACCTCCCAGGACCGTCACATCACCAGTCCGGGCCTGTTTACCCAAAATGTTGACCAAAGTAAACTATATCAATATTAATATCAAAATTCTTCAAATTTTTCACCGAATTCACATATTTTAACATAAATATTTTCCAACTTCATGCCCGGAATGTGCACAAAAATCGAGGAAACTAAAAGCAAGGTTTCCAAGGCCTCAGAAGCACGGAAAAAAGGAGAAATATGATGAGGACCTTTTGGGTCATCACATTCTCCACCTCTAAAATAACCGTTTGTCATCGAACGGACAAATGAAAGAATTACCTGAGTTAGAAAATAGATGAGGGTAACGGTTCCGCATATCGGACTCGGACTCCTAGGTCGATGCCTTAGGAGGCTGACCTCTCCACTGGACACGCACTGATGGAAAACTCTTCGACATCAACTGTCGAACCTGCGGCTCGAGGACGAGCGTTTGCTTAAGAGGGGGAGAATGTGACGATCCGGCCCGTCGTCACGGGAATTACCACCCCGTTATGTTGTAAATACATGTTTTATGCTTTTATATCGGTGTTAGAGTCTATCGGGTAAGTTAGGAGTGAATTGGATTGAAAATGAGGCATATAGCCTTTTTGAAGGAAACTTGAATAAAGAAAGTCAACCCGGAGTTGACTATTTGGTTAGAGGGCTCGGAATTGGATTCTGATGATTCGGTTAGTTCCGGGAGGTGATTTGTGACTTAGGGGAGCGATCGAAATTGAATTTGGAGGCCCGGTGTAGAAATAGGCTTGAATTGGCTAAGGTTGAATTTTGGCAAAATCCGATCGGTAGGTGAGATTTTGATCCGGGGTTCAGAATGGAATTCCAACAATTCCTGTAGCTTCTTTATGTGATTTTGGATATGTCCGCAAAATTTCAGGTCATTCGGACGTCGTTTGGTCGGGTTTTTGATCGAATGTCAGTTTCGGAATGTTTTGAAGAAACTTAGGCTTGAATCCGTGTGTAACTGGTGATTTTGATGTTTAAGATGGTGTTTTTATGATTGGAACAAGTTCGTATCATGTTTTGGGGTATGTTGGTGGTTTTCGTTGGGGTCCTGGGGGCCTCGGGGTGAATCCGGACCATCATCCGGCACGTTCGTGTGGCATGGGCCGTATTCGCGAAGGCCAGGCGGGTCAAAGCATCGCGTTCGCGAGAATGGGTATCGCGTTCGTGTAGGCCAGGTTCGGTAAGGCATCGCGTTCGCGAGGAGGGGTTCGCGTTCGCGTATAGGGAAGACTGTGAAGCATCGCGAATGTGTGGGTAAAGGTCGCGTTCGCGTAGAAGGATCGCATCGCGGACGCGTGACTTCACGTCGCGTTCGCGTAGAGTAAAAGTCAGGGGGCTGAGGAGTTGATCTTCGCGGACGTGTGAAGGAGTGTCGTGTTCGCGATGAAGAGGAGGGTTAAGGCATCGCGTTCGCGTGAGAGGCGTCGCGAACGCGATGAAGAAAATAGGCTGGCAGTGAAGTTAAAAACCAGAACAGAACCAGTCGCGGGTTTAATACCCAAAACCTCCATTTTTGAGTTCCAAGAGAAGAAATTGACGGGAGATTGCTGGGAAATCCTCGGGGTTTCGTTGGAGGTAAGTTTTGTGGCTTAATTACATCATTTTAACATGAAATCATTGGTTAAATTTCTGTAAATGGAAGATTAAAGGTGGGTTTGAGCTGTCGTCCAATTGGCCTAATTTGTTGTATTTCTACTGTATTTGATCAGATTCTACGCGTGCGGAGCTTGATTCTCGTGGCAAGGGCATAGCGGAGTAGTCGTCGCGCTGTATTGAGGTGAGTAATAGATGTGGGTGATGACCAGCGGGTTCGAAACCCCGATATACCACTTTGCGATGCTGTATACAGCAGCGAGACACGTACTCTCATGTGAGTGCGGGGTCGATTGTGATTGGGGACTATGGCTTAGTCCGACTTGTTGGCACTGTGTTATGATATTGGCTATTCTTGAGCCGTTGAACCTCCTTCTCGGATGGTTGCATACTATATATTGTGATATTGGCCACTCTTGAGCCGAGGAACCCCCTTCTTGGGTGGTTGAGTATACTTGTGGGCCGTGAGCCAGTTATTGGATCCCGCGAGGATCGTTATCATTGTCTTATCATATTGACATATTAGTTACTACCAGTCCGTAGCTATTTCGGTTATCATGCTATTTCCAATCTCTGGAACTTGGTATTACTGTTTTTCCAACTGAAAAATGATAAAAAGGGTTTTCAAACTACTTTTGAGCCTGCGAGGCTGTATTTGCATATTAGCTGACTGGTAGTGGATCGGGCTGCGCGCCGCAGCAGTATATATGTTGGATCGGACTGCACGCCGCAGTGATATTGTTCTTAATATTGTGCTTGGGCTGTAGGAGCCCCTCCGGAGTCTAAACCCCCACAGTGAGCACGGGTACCCAAATTGGATCGGGCTACGCGCTGTAGCGGTCATATCATGCATTGCATTGAATTTAGCTACATCTCATAGCTGTTATACTGTCTTGTTGGTACATGTTGGTACAGGTACAGTTGATATTGATTTTGTGACAGGGTATTCGATTACAGCTTTACATGTTGAGTTAGTCACTACCTTTCAGTCCAAGGGTTGGATTTGTTACTTATTGAGTTGGTTGTACTCACACGATCCAGGTACCTCTCAGCAGTGATCCAGTAGCTGTGCGAGGCGACATCTGTGGGATATACGAGGTAGCTGCAGAGTCCGCAGGACCCGATATTCCTTCTTACTGTCTTTTGATTCTGTATCGACTTTTCTTTCCGCACTTGGTGTCTTGTAAACCTTTATACACTTATGTTCAGTAGAGGCTCATGACTCTTGACCCTTCGGTCTATGGGAGTTGGTATATTTAGGGACTTGGTTCCCCGCTGTTGGTATATGTATCACTGTTGTTTCATATTTTGATATGCTTAAATGTGATAGAACGAGCTTCTAGCTCCGTTCTTCAACTGTCGAACCTGCGGTCTTGAATAGCTATCGGATCCTCCTCGTAAGGACATACCCTTGTCCAATTGGACAGTGCTGAAATCTAACACGTGGGTAGGATCGTCGTGATACCTCCGAAGCATAGACACATGAAACACTGGATGCACGGCTGACAAGCTAGGTGGTAAGGAAAGTTTATAAGCCACCTCTCCCACTCGATCAAGAATCATAAATGGTATAATGAACCTAGGGATAAGCTTTCCCTTCTTCCCAAATCTCATCACGCCCTTCATAGGTGATACATGGAGCAACACTCGCTCACCAACCATGAAAGCCATGTCTCGAACCTTGCGATTCGCATAACTCTTTTTCCATGACTGAGCCGAATGAAGTCTGTCTTGAATGATCTTGACCTTATCCAAGGCCTCCCAGACTAAATCTGTACCCAACAACCGAGTCTCTCCCGGCTCAAACTATCCGACTGGAGACCGACATCGCCTACCATACAATGCCTCATAAGGAGCCATTTGAATGCTGGAATGGTAGCTGTTGTTGTAGGAGAACTCTGCTAAAGTTAAAAACTAGTCCCAAGAGCCTCCAAAATCAATTACACAGGCTCGGAGTATATCCTCCAATATCTGAATAGTCCTCTCGGACTGACCGTCTGTCTGAGGATGGCAAGCGGTAATGCATATTTAAGACCTGTACCGGGCATCGAAAATATTTTCTAACTCATTTTAATTTCCATTTTCCCTTAATAATTTCAGAAAATAATTTAACAAAAAAATTCTTTTACTCGAGTTCTGGACCTCGGATTTCGACGCAGATGCCCGAGTCCCATATTTTTCTATGGACCTCCCAGGACCGTCACATCACCAGTCCGGGCCTGTTTACCCAAAATGTTGACCAAAGTAAACTATATCAATATTAATATCAAAATTCTTCAAATTTTTCACCGAATTCACATATTTTAACATAAATATTTTCCAACTTCATGCCCGGAATGTGCACAAAAATCGAGGAAACTAAAAGCAAGGTTTCCAAGGCCTCAGAAGCACGGAAAAAAGGAGAAATATGATGAGGACCTTTTGGGTCATCACATTCTCCACCTCTAAAATAACCGTTTGTCATCGAACGGACAAATGAAAGAATTACCTGAGTTAGAAAATAGATGAGGGTAACGGTTCCGCATATCGGACTCGGACTCCTAGGTCGATGCCTTAGGAGGCTGACCTCTCCACTGGACACGCACTGATGGAAAACTCTTCGACATCAACTGTCGAACCTGCGGTCTTGAATAACTACCGGCTCCTCCTCGTAGGACATATCCTTGTCCAATTGGACAGTGCTGAAATCTAACACGTGGGTAGGATCGTCGTGATACCTCCGAAGCATAGATACATGAAACACTGGATGCACGGCTGACAAGCTGGGTGGTAAGGAAAGTTTATAAGCCACCTCTCCCACTCGATCAAGAATCATAAATGGCCTAATGAACCTAGGGATAAGCTTTCCCTTCTTCCCAAATCTCATCACGCCCTTCATAGGTGATACATGGAGCAATACTCGCTCTCAAACCATGAAAGCTACATCTCAAACCTTGCGATCCGCATAACTCTTTTGCCACGACTGAGCCGAAAGAAGCCTGTCTTGAATGATCTTGACCTTATCCAATGCCTCATGGACTAAATCTGTACCCAATAATTGAGTCTCTCCCGGCTCAAACTATCCGACTGGAGACCGACATCGCCTACCATACAATGCCTCATAAGGAGCCATTTGAATGCTGGACTGGTAGCTGTTGTTGTAGGAGAACTCTGCTAAAGGTAAAAACTAGTCCCAAGAGCCTCCAAAATCAATTACACAGGCTCGGAGTATATCCTCCAATATCTGAATAATCCTCTCGGACGGACCGTCTGTCTGAGGATGGCATGCGGTACTCAACTAAACCTAGGTGCCTAACTCCTGCTGAACTGCTCTCTAAAAGCGCGAGGTAAACTGCGTACCCCGATCCGAAATGATAGATGTTTGCACCCCATGAAGGCGAACAATCTCTCGGATGTAGATCTCGGCTAATCTCTTCGATGAATAGGTGGTGGCAACAAGAATGAAATGCGCTGACTTGGTCAGCCTATCAACAATGACCCAAATAGTATCAAACTTCTTCCTGGTCACCGGAAGTCCAGTAACGAAGCCAATGGTAATTCTCTCCCACTTCCACTCGGGAAGCTCAATCTTTTGAAACACACCACCAGGCCTCTAATGCTCGTACTTGACCTGCTTATAATTCAAACACCGAGCCACATATGCAACAATGTCTTTCTTCATCCTACGCCACCAATAATGCTATCGCAAGTCCTGATACATCTTCACGGCGCCCGGGCGAATAGAATACTGTGAACTATAGGCCTTCGCTAAGATCAACTCTCGAATCACATCGACATTGGGCAAACATACTCGCCCCTACAATCTCAAAACACCATCCACATCTAAAGTCACCTTTGTGGTGCCTCCACGCTACACCGTGTCTCTCATGACACACAAATGAGGATCATTAAACTGCCAATCATGGATACACTCCAATAATGAAGAACGAGTGACCGTGAAAGCTAAACTCGGCTAGGATCTCCAACCTCACAAACCGATTGGCCAAGGCCTGAGTATCCAAAGCAAGTGGTCTCTGGCTGACCGGAACATAAGCAAGACTACCCATGCTGGCTGACTTCCTAATCAATGCATCTGCCACCACATTGGCTCTTTCCAGGTGGTACAAAATAGTAACATCATAATCCTTCAATAACTCCAACCAACTCCGTTGCCTCAAGTTCAACTCTTTCTGCTTGAACAAGTATTGCAGGCTCTTGTGATAAGTGTAAACCTCACACGTCACACCATATAAGTAATGCCTCTAAATATTCAACGCATGAACAATGGATACCAACTCTAAATCATAGACTCGGTAGTTCTTCTCGTGAATCGTTAACTGCCTTGAAGCATAAACAATGACCCTGCCATCCTACATCAATACTGCGCCAAGCCCAATGCGGGAAGCATCACAATAAACTATATAAGGCCCTGAAACTGTGGGCAAAACCAATATCGGTACCGTAGTCAGAGCTATCTTGAGCTTCTGAAAGCTCTCCTCGCACTCGTCTGACCACCTGAACTGGGCACCCTTTTGGGTCAGACTGGTTATCGGGGCTGCTATAGATGAAAATCCCTCCACGAATCAACAATAATAACCGTCTAACCTCAAGAAACTTCGAATCTCAATTGTTGAAGCTAGTCGAGGCCAATTCTTGACTGCCTCAATCTTCTTCGGGTCTACCTGAATGCCCTCTGCTGATACTACATGACCCAGAAATGCAACTGAACTCAACCAGAACTCGCACTTCGAGAACTTGGCATACAACTGACTATCCTTCAGAGTCTGAAGAACCACTCTGAGGTGCTCCTTATGCTCCTCCTGACTGCGGGAGTACACAAGAATATCATCCATAAAGACTATCACGAACAAGTCTAAATAAGGCATGAACACTCGGTTCATCAACTACATAAATGCTGCTGGGGCATTGGTCAACCCAAATGACATGACAAAAAATGCAGAATGCCCGTATCGAGTGCGAAATGCTGTCTTAGGGACATCAGATGCCCTAATCCTCAGCTGATGGTAGTCAGATCTCAAATATATCTTTGAAAATACCTTCGCATCCTGCAACTGGTTAGATAAATCATCAATCATCGGTAATGGATACTTGTTCTTTATTGTCACTTTGTTCAACTTCCGGTAATCAATGCACATCCTCATCGATCCATCCTTTTTATTCAAAAGTAGAACTAGAGCACCCTAAGGAGAAGCACGAGGCCTGATGAAACCCTTTTCGAGCAAGTCTTGTAGCTGATCCTTTAATTCTTTCATCTCTGGCGGGGCCATACGATACGTCAGGATAGAAATGGGTTGTGTGCCTGGGGCCAGATCAATACAAAAATCAATATTTTTGTCGGGCGGCATACCCAGCAGGTCTGAAGGAAAAATCTCTAGGAACTCCCGAACAATAGGAACTGATTCAATAGAAGGAACCTTTGTGCTGGAATCACGAACATATGCCAAATAAGCTAAAAACCTCTTCTCGACCATGCGTCGAGCCTTAACATATGAAATAACACTGCGAGTGGCATGTCCTGGGGTCCCTTTCCACTGAAATCGGGGCAAATCTGGTAAAGCAAAGGTCACGGTCTTGGCGTGACAATCCAAGATCGCATGATACGGGGACAACCAATCCATCCGCAATATAACATCAAAATCCACCATGTCTCAAAGTAATAGATCAACACGGGTCTCAAGACCTTCAAATACTACTACGCAGAAATAATGGACTCGGTCTACCACTATAGAATCACCTACTGGAGTAGATACATATACAGGAATACCCAAGGCATCACTAGGCATAGCCAAGTAGGGTGAAAAATAAGACGACACATATGAATACGTAGAACCAGGGTCAAATAGCACTGAAGCATCCCTATCACAGACCAGAATAGTACCTGTAATAACTGCATCGGAGGAATCAGCCTCTGGACTGGTTGGCAAAGCATAACACCGGGACTGGGCCCCACCTCCCTGAACTTTGTCTCTAGGGCGATCAACTACTGGCTGACATGTGCCTCTGCTGGTCCGAGCTCTACCTCTACGGTCCCTACCTCCACCTTTATGATCCCTACCCCCGTTTCTAGCTGGCTGGGCGGGGCTGTGGATCACCTGCTGCCTGAATCATGGGACGAGGGCCCACCTGCTACCTGAATCATGGGACGAGGGCCCTGCTGCTGCGACCAAGCACCTCTCAACCTCGGGCAATATCTCCTGATGTGAGTAAGATCTCCACACTCATAACACCCAGCTGAATGCGGCAACTGAGAAAACTGGGACTGACCCTGCCACCCTAAATGAGCTCCTCGAAGGCTCTTAAGTGGGGGTGCACTGATATGCTGCTGATCTGAATGATACTACTGGGAACCACCGCTGCTTGGAGTACCATGAGAAACTTGACGAGCTGACTGAAAGGGCCTCGGTGAATGACCTCTACCATATGAATCCCTACCTCTACACGAGATACCATTGAACCTACAAGAACGACGAGGCCTCTTATCCGACATCTGACCACCCCCTCGTGAGGGGGCCATCTCAACTCTGTGGGCCGCATTGGCCACCTCCTAAAAGGAAATATCACTACTAACTCCCATGGCCATCTAGAGATAGATCGGCTGAATTAATCCATCAATAAACCTTCGGACCCTTTCTCATTCCGTAGGGAGTATCACAACCGTATGGCATGTCAAGTCAACAAATCTAGTCTCATACTGTGTAACTGTCATGGAACCCTGCTGGAGGCACTCGAACTGCCGATGAAGTGCCTCCCGCTGAGTGACGGGGAGAAACTTCTCCTAGAATAACTCCGCGAACTGATCCCATATCAAAGCTGGAGACCTGCTGATCTAGATAGGCAAAAATCTCTCCACCATGTCTTGGCGGACCTTGCAAGCCAGAAGGTGCAAAAATCGACCCCTTTGGTCTCCACTATACCCATGGTCCTGAGAATCTCATGACAGCTTAATAGAAAATCCTATGGATCCTCTGATGAAGCACCGCTAAAAGTGGTTGTGAGAGCTTGGAGAACCGATCAAGTCTCCACAAAGCATCTGAAGACATAGGCACTCCATCGACGACCTGAGCTGTAATACCTGTCTGAGCTACCACTACTGGCTGAACCACTGGGATATTAGTCCGGGGAGCTACCTGCTTCGGAGTACGCGTAGAAGGAGTCTGAACCCCTCATCCAGCCTGAGAAGTGGCTGGTGCTACTAGCAGCAAACCTGCTCTAGTGGCACTATCCATAAAGCTTGCCAATCTGACTAGAGCATCCTGAAGATCTGGGGTGAACATGACCCCTCCTGGGACCTGAGCTGGGCCCACTGGAGCTGCTGGGGCTGGAACCTCCTCATCATAGTCAATATGAGGCTCCATCTCTGGAACTACTGCCCAGGATTGAGCTCTGCCCCTACCTCGGCCTTTGGCACGGCCTCGGCCTCTGCCCCTCATAGGAGCTAGAGCTGCTGCTGGGGGCTAGAGCTACTGTGCAGTAGAAGAAGAAACACGTGTTCTCGCCATCTACGAAAGAACATAGTAGAAGGACAATCAGTATTTGAGAAACAGAATCGCACGACAAGAAAAAACAAAAGTGAATTTTTTTCTAACTCTGGAGCCTCTGGGATAAATATAGACATCTCCGTACCGATCCCTTAGACTTTACCGAGTTTGTCTGTAAGTAGCAAGACCGATGCAACCTAGAGCTCTGATACCAACTTGTCACGACCCGAATTTCCCATCATCGGGAGTCATGATGGCGCCTAGTAACGGAGCTAGGCCATCAAAACTTTAAACATTCTCTAATAAATCTCAACAACATAAATAAACGGAGAACAATTAAATAAGTGCGGAAGACTTTAAGTTTAATTTAAAAAAATGAAATACGGAAATTTGAAACATATCTCTACCCAGAATCTGGTGTCACTAGCTCACGAACTTCTAGGATTACTAAATACAACTGTCTGAAAGAATCATAACAGTCTCTTTCAATACAAGAGTTAACAAACTGAATAAAGAAAGAAGAGACTCCGGGCCTGCGGATGTCAGCAAGGTTACCTCAAGAGTCCCTGGACTGAAGGACTGATTTTGATCTAATATTGCTGCGGTCCAAAAGCTGCATCCTGATTTGTGCAAAAGAAATGCACAGAGTGTAGCATCAGCACAATCGACCCCAAATGCTGGTAAGTGCCTGACCTAACCCTGACGAGGTAGTGACGAGGCAAGACAGGACCTACCCCAATTAACCTGTACAGATATATGTGCAATAATAGAAATACACTAATTTAAACAGGTAAAACGGGGGGAGGGGGTACATGCTGTGGGGTACTATAGAAATCAACGATAAAGAAATGAAGACGGATAATAACAACTGAAAAGGAAAAAACAGGAAGTCTCTACATACGAAAAATAATACACTCAGTCCATACACCATTGCGGAACATAACCCGATCCTCGACAGATATCACCGTTGCGGCGTGCAGTCCGATCCTCAACAATTAATATCGTTGCAGCGTGCAACCCGATCCTCAATATTCATCTATACCATTGTGGCGTGCGACACGATCCTCAACATTTAATACCAAGAACTCACCCAAACAATGACCACAACTCAAGTGCGATGGGAGTAACAATAATCACAAGAAAATCTTGGTAAGGGAATACAATCAACAATTCAATCATCCCATCAAGGAAGAATACAGTAAATACTTATGTCTCGGCAAGGGACTAATCGCTACACGTTCCACTTTTAATCACCTATTTCTTGAGTAACAATTTCTAGTCCGAGCCAATGCTCCAAAAGTCCAACCAATCACAAACCTTCCTCAACCATTGACATTATATTATGCTTATCAACCCAAGCAAGAAAGATGTACCATTAAATCCGAATCCAACACATATAAGGCTCAGGGTCATGCTAGACTCCGGTGCATAGATAACCGTCACAATGTCTATACACCGTACTACACATTTAGCACGTAGAAAATGATACCCTAATCCTAATCCCTCAAGCCAAAGTTAGAACAAACACTTACCTCGGTCCCAAAATAGCAATCAAGTTTTCTTTAGAATCCAATTCCGAAACAATGATATCTAGGCACAATTTAGTTCAATAGTATCAATAACAGCTCAAAAACATTATCCCATAGCCTAGAAATGAAATTCCCATCATTCTTTCAAAATTACCAAAATTCGACACCGGGCCCACATGGTCCAAACACGAGGCTTGGACCAAAACCCAATCACCCATAACCCCACGAGTTCAAATATGCAATTTGTTTCAAGATTCGACCCCAAATTGAGGTTGAATCACCAAAAATTTCCAATGCCCTAGTTCTACCCAAAACCCCCATGTTCTACCCTGAATTCATGATTTGGGCAAATATATTGGTGTTTAGATGAAGAAATTACGAGGGAATGAAGTTAAGATCACTTACCCAAAGAGCTATGGAGAAAGGAAAGCTTGAAGTTCGCCAATGGAGAGTGAAGGAGAAGAGTCCGTGTGAAATAATGGCTAAAATCCCAAAGTGGGTTTTGTTTTTAGGCTTTAAAATCATTGGATGAAATTACCCTATGCCTTCGTGACAGTAGAGTCGCATTCGCGATGAACATATGTTAGCAATCATCGCGTTCGCGGATAAGGCCTGCGAATGCGAAGAGGAAAATATAGGGAGCCCTAAGATTGGTCTACGCGAACGCGTCGGGCATCAGGCGAACGCGATGAAGAGGCGACCTAAAGCTTCGCGAACGCGTGGACATAATCGCGAATGCGTGGAAGGAAACCAAGGAAGGCACGCGAACGCGACGCCTAAGGCCGCAAACACGAAGAAGGAATTCCTTGGGCAAAAATTGCAGAAAATCTGCTATGTTTTTAGTGCAAAACCACCCCCGAATCACTCCCGAGCCCCGGGGGCTCCCAACCAAATACACACACTAACTCAACAACATCCCACGGACTTACTCGAGTGATCAAATCGCTAAAATAACAATAAATCAAAGAATCAAACCTCAAAATCATTATTTTTCATTTCAAGTTCATAAATTTCCAACTTCGGATATTTAGGTCCGAACACGTCAAACGACGTCCGATTTTGTTCAAATTTCACAGAAAGCGCTTAACGCATATTTAAGACCTGTACCAAGCGTCAGAACCAAAATACGAGCCCGAAACCTATATTTTCTACCTCATTTTCATTTCCATTTTTCCTTAATAATTCTAGAAAATAATTTAACAGAAAAATTCTTTTACTCGGTTTCTGAACCTCGGATTTCGACTCTGGGAACATGTACGAGTCTCATATTTTTGTACGGACCTCCCGGGACTGTCACATCACCGGTCCGGGTCAGTTTACCCAAAATATTGACCAAAGTCAACTATATCAATATTAATATCAAAATTCTTCAAATATTTCGCAGAATTCACATATTTCAACATAAAAAAGTTTCGCCTTCACGCCCGGACTGCGCACGCAAATCGAGGCAACTAAAAGCGAGATTTCCAAGGCCTCGGAAGCGCGAAAAAGGGAGAAATTCGGTAATGATCCTTTGGGTCGTCACAATAAACTTTTATGCCCTAATTTTTTTTAAAGAAGCAATAAAATATTAGATAAAATTGTAATATTGAGTATAATTCTTTTGGACTCTACATCATCACTCCCAACATGCATGATATTATGGATAGAATTTCTAATTCTTTTTGGACATCAACAACTCAACGGCAACTCTCCTCGTACAAGATAGATCCTAATTCTTTTAATCTACAGATTTCAAGTTTAGGATACAAGTTAAGGAGTGTTTCTACCATATTATAAGTCCTGTTCGCTAAATTAAAGACTAACAATTTGTCCTTTCTGAAAAAATATATAAACGTTTTACTACTAATATTTTTCAAGTCCTTCTCAAGTTTGATGAGCAAGTATCTAACCGGAAGTAGATGGAGATATGTAGTCTGAATGTTCTACGGAAGTTGGGTGAAAATTGTATCTTTACTGTTAAAGCTATGTCTTATCTATTTACTTAATAAGTAGGTACTGTACCAAACCAAACACAATAATCTTTTTGAATTCTTTCTTCTTCTCAGTTCTCACTGCTATTTTTTACAACTCATAAATGACTATGGGAGAAAATTCGAGTTAATTGTTGAAATTCGACTTTTATTGACTTTGTAACATCCAGGAGAAAGTTTGCTATCATTTTTGCAACAATATAAGTGAAATACTTAAATTCCTTAAAAACAGTAATTACACTATCAAACCAAGTATATTTCATACCATATTTTGCAATCTATTTTGAATATTTATGTACGTGTTATTGTTACGACCCGACCCGTCGTTACGGGAGTTACCGCCCCATTTTTTTATTTTATGCTTTAATATGCTAAATTACATGTGTTTGGAGAGTTAGAAGCAAATCAGATGGAATTTAGATAGAAATGAGAGAATACACCTCTTTATAAGAAGAATAGTTTGGAAAAGTCAACCGAATGTTGACCGATGAGTTATAAAGCTCAGAATGGACTTTTGATGATTCGACTAGTTTCGGGGGAGGATTTATGACTTAGGAGAGCAATCGGAATCGAAGAGGTTCGGGGTAGATTTAGGCTTGAATTGGCTAAGGTTGAATTTTGGCGAATTCCGAACGGTAGGTGAGATTTTGATCCGGGGCTCGAAATGAAATTCCGAGTGTTGCAGTAGCTGGTGATTTTGGATATGCGTGCAAAATTTCATGTCATTCGGAGGTGTTTAGGTCGGGTTTTAGAGCAAATGTTGGTTTCGGAAGTTTTATGAAAATTAGGCTTGAATCCGTGAGAAAATGGTGATTTTGATGTTTAAGAAGGTGTTTTTATGTTGCGATCAAGTTTGAACGAAGTAATGTGATGTATTTGTACTTTTGGTTGAGGTCCCGGGGGCCTCGGGATGTTTCCGGAGGGTCTACGGAAGAAATTTTGAGGTTTTCGGACTGCTGGTGTGCTGCAGCAGGTCTTCTCGCTTCTGCAGATGGGGAACCGCAGAAGCGGCCCCGCAGAAGCGACCAGGAGGTCGCAGAAGTGGACAGGGGCTGTCCAGGAAAATACCGCAGAAGCGGAAGGAATGTCGCTGGTGCAGGCTCGCTTGCAGCTGGGGAGAAATCACAGAAGTGGACATGGCTCCGCAGGCGCGGTCTCGCTGGTGCGAGAAATTGACCGCAGAAGCGGCCCTCGCCATTAAGTGGATTGTCGCAGAAGCGACTGGAAAACCGTAGAAGCGGTGTCGCTTAAGCGTTTAAGGGTCCGCAGAAGCAGAAATCGTCTGTGAATTAAATGGAACAGTGTATCGAATTTCAGAGTTCAAAACACACACTTTTAACTTCAGGGTGAGGCGAATTGCGAGGGTTTTCAAGGAGAAATAGTGGGAAATTATCAGATAAAGGTTCCTAAACTCAAATTATGTTGTTATAACGCTAAATCATAGATTAAACGCCCCAAAAATTGAGGATTTAAGTGAAAAATATGGTGGTTCGGGCTTGGAAATTTAGGAAGGAAAAAGTAAAAGTTGAGGGGACAAACGGACTCCATTTTCGATAAGATTTATATGCACGGACTCGTGGCGAGACGATGAATCCGTTGGTATGATTTTCGAAATTTTTTGAGAAGTGGGCCCGGGGCTCGGGTTTTACCAACTTGGTGCATTATTGCGTTTTTCAAGTAAATTAGATTGGGTTATGTTTCTTTGACCCATATTGGTGTAATTGCTGTGGTTTTGACTAGATTCGACGCACGAGGCGGCAAATTCAAAGGGAAAAGGCATCGCGGACGAGTCCATGGCCTGCTAGAGGTGAGTAGTTAGTATATATAGTAGCCTGAGGGTTTGAAACTCGCACCCCATGGCAGGTGCGGGACTGATTATGACTGGAGATTGTGACTTGGTCCATCCCGAATATGAACAATATGTTATTGCGGGTTGAAACGCACACTGTGTTAGATATATTTGTGGGTTATAAGCCATGTTTGGGGCCTTGTGCCGACCTGTAGTATCCCTAGGGGATAGATATATATGTGATAGCTTGGTTTGCATAATCACTGATCTCAATCCTGGTTTGAAATTACTATTATGAAATGCTAAGTCACATGTCCTTGGAAAGTTAAATAAAATTAGAATATTTTCATTATTAATGAACTGGAACCTGGAAAGAAAAAAATTTGAACTGTTGGTTGACTCATATGCATGTTGTGGACTGAGGATGGATCGGGCTGCACGCCGCATCAGATGAGATAAATATTGTGCTTGGGCTGAAGGAGCCCCTCCGGAGTTTGTACATACCCCCAGTGAGCGCCGTCGACGTTATACGGATCGGACTACACGCAGTAGTGGTCATATGCATTGCATTGCATTTTTATCTGTAAATTATCTATGCTAAGTGTGATTTGCTGTTGTTGTTAGTTCGTGGTAGGTATCAGACTGTAGTTTAGCTTTACTCTGTGGTATTTTGTGGATTTCCTGCTTTTAGCTATTAATATATTTTTTACTCACTGAGTACTTAGTACTCATCCCTACTCCCTGCACCTTTGTGTGCAGATTCAGGTACACAGGAGGGTTAGACGAGCACTCCAGCCTTTATCAGAGATTATCCGAGTTGCTGAGGTAGCTGCCGGCGTTCGCAAAACCTAGCTTCTCTTCTAATTTCAGTTATTACTTTATGTTCCAGACTTGAGTATTTTTTTCAGTATTCTATTACTATTCAGTTTTATTTAGATGTTCTATACTCGTGATCCTAGATCTTTGGGAGATTATTCAGTTTAACTTCAATCTATTAGTTATGATTCTAGCTTTATTGTTGATAATAATATTTAAGTAATTGGTTTGAGCTTTATGCTCGGGATGAGAGTGTAAATGGTCGGGCTTGTCTAGCACTTGTGTTGGGTGCCATCACGATCGGAATTGGGGTCGTGACAAGTTGGTATCAGAGCCTAGGTTACTAGGCCTCATGAGTCATGAGCCGGTTTAGTAGGCTCTCGCGGATCGGTTCGTAGATGTCCGTATCTATCCTCGGGAGGCTATAGAACTTTTAGGAAACACTTCACTTTCTTGGAATTCTTATCGTGCGTATTTGATTCAGCTTGAGAAATAACTCTTGAAATTCCGTCCACACGTCTGTACGCATACGCAAGCTTTCAGTAATACATCTGCATCGATGGCTGGAGATTCCCCGATCGAGGAGCGAGATATAATCTCCGTGAGTTCATGTTGGGCCAGTCTGGAGGACTTGTTGCTGAATCTTCGCCTACAACTTGAGCATCGAAGTGCTAATTATGTGAGAAAATGCTTTTAACTTATGTGTTTGGTAATGTCCTTATTAGCCGGGATGGCGGTCGGATATCCACGTGATGAGTAAGTTAGTGTTGTGAGGTGTATCTATGTGATCTTGGTAGTGACGAAGAAGTTTGTGGGATAATAGATTAACTGTTAAGCGATTCGTTCCTATTGCGATCTGTTGTGTAGCCCCAAGTTGTTGGCGCGTGAAGAATATTATCGTATCTCCTAGTTGGAAGTTAAGTGCAATACGTGTGGCGGTATGAGTTCAGAGTCAGAAAAACTAAATTGGTTGTATTTTATATGTGTTATGATTCAAATAAGTGCAACGCATGTCCCTGTATCGATTTTGATAATATAATGCAGGTAGTATTGAGATTAATGTTGTTGATATACATTGTGATATTTTGTTAAGTTATAGTCGTGCTGTTAGGATGGTTTTGGTGATTCTGTGACAGGTGGATAGGCCCAATTACAAAGGAAAATCTGCTGAAATTTTTGAAAAATTTGGGACTTAGTAAAAATTTGGATGCCTAGAGAGTAGGCTTAACTGTTGTGTGAAGGAATGCAAGAATTGCAGAAGAGTTAAAAAAAAATTCCGATGATTCGTGTCTCCACAAGCTTGCGAAAGAGTAATTTTAATCTCACCATGATATTATGACAACAATATAGTATATGTGTTGTGATATATATGGCTTCGAGCTAAGTTGGGGAGGTTGTCGATTAGCTGATTGCACGATTACGGGCTATGTTGGTTCTGTCTTAAAGTATACTAGCAAACCAGTTCTGATTGCAGAAATTGAGCCGAGAACGGCACGAGTGAAGGAAGATTTTTGACAAAGATGTCAAGAGATCGGATGAGCAGGAAGGAAGTTTCGATGGTTAATATACATTAGTATTTTCTTCAGCATCACCTGAGAACGGTGTTGTGTCCTGGATAATGATTCATGATCTCTCTTCAGCGTTAGTGCGACCTGTAGTTTGGAGGTACACCCCAAATATTGTTGCGGTAGGTTGTGGGAGTGTGTCCCACTGGAAGATTATATAAGTATGGCATGCAACCACTTGACTGATTAAAGATGTAAACCAAGTATGAAGGTTGTGATAGTGTCGTTAAATTGAGGAATTCATGCTTGGAGGGCACTTGGCCTATTGGGTTGTGAACTAGAGAGGATTACTCCGATTATGATGGTTGTTCTTGTATTCTATGAAGAAAATGGGAGTTATTATGGACCTTTTAAAGGTTATTAGACTAGTTCAGTGTAATCAGAATCGACTTGAAGTCGGTGTGTAGATTTAATGTGAATAATGGCTCTATATCAGGTCACATGTGTGCATTTTTGTAATGAACTCCTCGTGGAGGAGTAGTTAGATTGATGTTTCTTTGTCAGATATTTCGCGTAGCGATGAATTGCATTGTGTGAGTCATGAGACGGCTTGAGAAATTGCTATATGTTAAGAATCCGCGTAGGAATAACGTTATATGAGCATCTTAGCTTTGAGATTCAGATTGTACATCGCACCTCAGTTGTGCTCGAGTGTGGTAGCTTATAACTCTATATGTCCCTCAGAGATATTATTATACACTTAGCATGCGTACGACCGATACTCGCTATTATGTTGTAATGAGCAAAATTTGGCTCGATGTGCATCTCCTTGTGAGAGATCTATGTGTGGATGGGGTGGCACGCCGCCATGGGTATGTTATCTGGATTGGGTTGCATGCCGTAACAGTGTAATATCGAGTATAGTTTTGTATATGCTATCCGTGTATGCCTTGCTTCCTATTTTCCAAGGAAAGTATGTGTTAGTGCGTAGGATTTGATAATTCCTTCTAGAGATCGTTTTCTTTAGTGCCACATTCGAATTGGTAGCCTATTGGCACATTGGGGCATCATATGCGACATTTAATTATGTCTGGAGTGGCTTATTGCCCGAGCAGTTCGTACTGAGTGAGACACGATCATTGAATTCGAGATTAGTGCAATCTGAGTATATGAAGTAAGGTAAAGAGCTAAAACCATTGTTTGACTCAAAATGAGATGATAGTTCCTGCCAAGAGTACAGAACTAATGAATTGTTGTTTTGGTAGTGGCTAAAAATGTATACAGATCTCATCCGTCGTGTCATTATTGTAAGAATTTGCACAAGGCATGTGTATGTCATGCAGATCATGAGATGTTTAGTGATTCCTTCTAAGCGATTAGATAAGAGTGATTCAGATGATTAGGGAAGATGGTATTGCTAAGTGGAAGTGATTGACACGAGTATGCATTTCAAAAAAAGGTAATATGATTAAACTGATTATATTTCAGTAGTATTGCGGCATGTTCTTGTTGGGTCCACTAGTTCTATTTGGGTTTGCTTGGTAGCACATGTAAATATTGATTATTTGTCGTGGAATGATTAGGTATCAAATGGGTGAAGGTATTCGCACGGTGGAAACTGGGATTAGGTATGATTATTTATGTGTTATATGGAGTTCTAATGTACATGCTATACTGTGGTGGTGGGTCTTTATTCGCTAGTATGTTATATTTGGTTGTGATGTTAGGATTTAGACTGGTTGTCTTAGTGTTAGGGTGATTTTGAACTATTGCATTAGGGGCTACGCTAGAAATGCCACGGGTTAAGTGGTGAAGTGCGTTAGAATATGTTTTAGTAGAGTGATTTATATTTCAAAGAACCAGGGGACAGCTTGGAAGGAGTACTTTCTTAATTGGGCATTTGTGATAGATGTCAGTGTAGAGGTTGCTATCATTGATCCCGTTCCGTTATTGAGGGATTTTCGGATGCGTTTCTTGTGGTCGGGCATGTAACTGGGTGATATTGTCGATTTCAGTATTTATTTGGTGCCTTTGGTAGGAGTTATAGAAGTGGAAGAAACATTCTCAGGCTTCTTGGTACTGAGTTTGTTGGTAGGCTGATATGGCTACGCATTTAGCTTGAGTTAGCTTGGTTGACCCTAAGTTGTTATGTTGAGGAATAGGTTGAGTCTATCGTTATTGAGCTTGTTAGTGATCTGATGAAAACTATGAGTTGTTTTCGATGTTGTGAGACATTGTGATTTGTTAGTTAAGGTCACATGTGGTGGGGTTCCATTGAGAATTCATAGAAAAAGTCAAGCGGAAAGAGTAATTGAGTGTTGCTCGGTGTATGGAGCATTGGTTATGGTCTATCGGGTTGTGTGTTGTGTGTTCTCTATTTCACCGTGGGTGTAATGAATTGCGTTAGTTTCATACATCAAATGCGCGTGGTTGTTGATTTTGAGCATAGCGGCTTGAGGTGCTTCAGGTGTAACAGTGTTGGGATAGGATCGCACATTGTAGCGAGGCTACGGGAATTATGACCTTTCGGAGTAGATTCAGACATTCTATTTCTATGATGTGAGACAGGGTCTCAGCCTTGTATTGTAATGGCATTGATGAGCTTGAGGTACAGCTCTTTCATTGAGTCATTTGTTATGATTTGAGTGTGTTCAGATCGTTTCTTACTGGTGCGTATATTATACAAGATGTAGTTTAGACTGTTATTGAGGTATCATATCATCAGAGTGGTGTTTGATTCGAGGTGATCGTTGGGTTCATTAATGAATACAGACAGATTTGATCCCAGCTTGTCGGGAGTTCACCCGTTGTTCCATGTATCTATGCTCCGAAAGTACGTTGGAGATCCGTCACATGTGTTAGACTTCAACACGATACAGCTGGATGAGGACCTAACTTATGATGTGGAACCGGTAGCCATTTTGGGTGAACAGGTTCGTAAGTTGAGATCCAAGGACATAGCTTCGGTGAAAGTGCAATGGAGAGGCCGCCTTATGGAGGAAGCAACTTGGGAGACCGAACAGGAGATGCGGAGCAGATATCCACACTTATTTGAGACTCCAGGTATGTTTCTTAACCTGCTCGCGGACGAGCGTTTGTTTAAGTTGGGGAGAATGTAACGACCCGACCCGTCGTTATGGGAGTTACCACCCCGTTTTCATTATTTTATGCTTTAGTATGCTAAATTACATGTGTTTGGAGAGATAGAAGCAAATCGGATGGAATTTAGATAGAAATGAGGCAATAAACCTCTTTATAAGAAGAATAATTTGGAAAAGTCAACCGAATGTTGACCGATGAGTTAGAATGCTCGGAATGGATTTCTGGAGATTCGACTAGTTTCGGAGGAGGATTTATGACTTAGGAGAGCAATCGGAATCGAATTCGGAGGTTCGGGGTAGATTTAGGCTTGAATTGGCTAAGGTTGAATTTTGGCAAATTCCGAACTATAGGTGAGATTTTGATCCGAGGCTCGAAATGAAATACCGAGAGTTGCAGTAGCTCCGTTATGTGATTTTTGTTATGCGTGCAATATTTCATGTCATTCGGAGGTGTTTAGGTCGGGTTTTAGAGCAAATGTTGGTTTCAGAAGTTTTTTATGAAAATTAGGCTTGAATCCGTGAGAAAATGGTAATTTTGATATTTACGATGGTTTTTTTTTATGTTGTGAGCAAGTTTGAACGAAGTAATGTGATGTATTTGTGCTTTTGATTGAGGTCCCGGAGGCCTCTGAATGTTTTACGAGGGTCTACGGAAGAAATTTTGAGATTTTTGGACTGCTGGTGTGCTGCAGCAGGTCTTCTCGCTTTTGCGGATGGGGAACCGCAGAAGCGACTAGGTGGTCGCTGAAGCGGATAGGGACTGTCCAGGCAAATTACGCAGAAGCGGAAGGAATGACGCTGGTGCGGGCTCGCAGAAGCGAGCCCAGGTACGCAGATGCGGAAATGGGTAGCTGGGGAGAAACACAGAAGCGGACATGGCTCCGCAGGCGCGGTCTAACTGGTGCGAGAAATTGACCGGAGAAGCGGTCCTCGCCATTAAGTGGATTGTCGCAAAAGTGACTGGAAAATCGCAGAAGCGGTGTCGCTTAAGCGTGTAAGGGTCCGCAGAAGCGGAAATTGTCAGTGAATTAAATGGATCAGTGTATCGAATTTCAGAGTTCAAAACACACACTTTTAACTTCGGAGTGAGGCGAATTGCGAGGGTTTTCAAGGAGAAACAGTGAGAAATCATCAGGTAAGGGTTCCTAAACTCAAATTATGTTGTTATAACGCAAAACCATAGATTAAACGCCTCAAAAACTGAGGATTTGAGTGAAAAACATGGTGGTTAGAGCTTGGAAATTTAGAAGAAAGTTGAGGGGTCAAACGGACTCCGTTTTCGATAAGATTTATATGCACGGACTTATGGCGAGATGAGGAATCTGTTGATATGATTTTCGGAATTTATCGAGAAGTGGGCCCGGGGCTCGGGTTTTACCAACTTGGTGCATTATTGCATTTTTCAACTAAAATAGATTGGGTTATGTTCTTTGACCCATATTGATGTAATTGCTGTGGTTTTGACTAGATTCGACGCACAAGGTGGCAAATTTAAAGGGAAAAGGCATCGCGGACGAGTCCACGGCCGGCTAGAGGTGAGTAGTTAGTGTATATGGTAGCCTAAGGGTTCAAAACCCTGGCTTAGCACATTGCAACACTAGTAGGGCATGGCTCACACCCCATGGCAGGTGCGGGATTGATTATGATTGGAGATTGAGACTTGGTCCATCCCGAATATGAATAATATGTTATTGGCGGTTGAAACGCACATTGTGTTTGATATATTTGTGGGATGTAAGCCATGTTTAAGACTTTGTGCCGACCTATCGTATCCGTAGGGGATATATATATGTGTGATAGCTTGGTTTGCATAATCACTGATCTCAATCCTGGTTTGAAATCAC
>JASVEL010006957.1:0-259958 GCA_032618575.1 Nicotiana noctiflora
AGCTATGCATCTAGTGCTTCATGTATCCATGCTCCGAAAATATAACGGTGATCCATCGCACGTGTTAGATTTTACCACTGTCCAATTGGACAAGGATCTATCTTATGAGGAAGAGTTGGTAGCTATTCTAGATCGACAGGTTTTACAGTTGAGGTCGAAGAGCTTTCCTTCTGTGCGAGTTCAGTGGAGGGGTCAACCTCCTGAGGCATTGACCTGGGAGTCTAAGTCTGACATGCGGAGCCGATATCCTCATCTATTCCCTGACTCAGGTACTTCTTTCTTTTGTCCGTTCGAGAATGAACGGTTGTTTTCGAGGGGGGGAGAATGTGACGGCCAAAAGGGTCATCACTTGTTTTCTCAATCATTTCGAGCTTCTGAGGCCTTGAAAACCTCATTTATAGTTGTCTCTATTTGCATGCGCAAACCGGGCATGAAGCCGGAAATGTTTTATGTTGAAATATATGAATTATGTGAAATATTTGAAGAATTTTGATATTAATATTGATATTGTTAACTTTGGTCAACATTTTTGGTAAACGGACCCGGACCCATGATTTGACGGTCTTAGAAAGTCCGTAGAAAAATATGGAACTCGGGCGTATGCCCGGAATCAAAATCTAAGGTCTAGAACCCCGATTTAAGAATTTTCTGTTAAATTGTTTTCTAAAATTTTTTAAGGAGAATAAAACTGAAATTTGATTAAAAATTTATGGTATCGGGCTAGTATTTTGGTTCTGATGACCGGTACAAGTCATATATATTGGTTAAGCGCTTCTTGTAAAGTTTGGTTGAAAACAGACGCCGTTTGACGTGTTTCGGCCTTAAATTGGAAATTTGGAAGTTATGAAAATTTGGAAAGATTCTTGTGTTTTAAGGCTCAATTCATTGATTTTGATGTTATTTTGGCGATTTGATCACGCGAGAAAGTTCGTATGATATTTTTAAGTCAGTGTACATATTTGGTTTGGATCCCCGAGGACTCGGGTGAGTTTCAGATAGGTATCGGAATGGTTTTGAGCTTAGGAAAATTGCAGAAAATCTGAAGCAGACATTTTTTCATCGTGTTCGCGTCCCGCCTTCTCGCGTTCGTGATGCCCAGTCTTTTTCTCTCTTCGCGTTCGTGATCCACACATCACGTCCGCGTAGTACAATTTTGGACCCAGCCTTTTTCCTCTACGCGTTCGCGTGATAGAGCCCGCGTTCGCGAAGGCCAAATGTGAAGCCCCAAATTTTTCCCTTTGCGTTCGCAAGTCTCTCTATGCGAACGTGTTGCCTGCATTTTTCTTCATTGCAAACACGACCTGGGTGTCGCGAACGCGATAAATAAATTTCTGCCCAGTGATTTAATTCCCAAAAACAGAACATAAATGGGAATTTCCTCCCATTTCACAAACTCTCTCTTCTCCAACATCATTTCTTGGCGATTCTTGGGCGATTATCATCAAACTTTTTAGGTAAGTGATTCTTGACTCGTTTTCTTCATTTTCCATCAATATTATTTGAATTCCTAGGCTAAACATATGTGAATGGGTAGAAAAATTAGAGAAATGAGTATGGTTAGGGTTTTCAAAGAACTTGCGATCTAGACCTCATTTTGGGGTCGAACTTAAGGACAAATTATATATTTGAACTTGTGGTTAATTGGGTGAATTTATTTTGGTTCGAACCTCGTGTTTCGATCATGTGGGCCCGGGGTCGATTTTTACTATTTCGGGCAGAATGTTGTAAAAATTATATTTGGCCATATGAACTAGTTTGTTAAGTAGTATTGATGATATTAAATCAATTGTGTATAGATACGATTGGATTGGAGCCAAATTCAAAAGGAAAAGTTATTGCTACGGATTGAATTGTTCGTAAACTTTCGAGGTAAGTGTTTGTTCTATCCTAGCTTGAGGGAATAGGAATTGAGTTTATGTGCTAATTGTTATGTGCGGAGTCCGACGTATAGGCATGGTGACGAGTATCTATACATTAGGGGTCGAGCATGACCGTGGGTTTTAAATGGATTAAATTATTATTAATCTTTCATGATTACATGAAAGGAATTATTATTTATTGGTTTTATACCGGTAATATAAATATTGTTGAATTATAAGATTATTAGTTTGATATCGGTAATACGTTTATATACATATTGTTGATCAGGGATTATTGGTTCAATGCCGGTAATATATATTAAAGAATTGGGATCGTGTGGCACGCCGACCACTTATATATTGTTGGCATTGGTCATAGTTGCCGATAGCCTGTATGAAATGGGAGCGAGTGGTACGCCGACAACATAGTTATATGATTGTTGGCATTGGCCATAGTTGCCGGTAGCCTATTATTAAATTGGGAGCGAGTGGTACGCCTACCACAAGATACGAAATGAAAATGAACTGAGACATGAAAGTAAGTTTTATTCTATTGTTCAGATTATTTCTGATATTATATATTATTGGTTGCTACTTCAGAGCATGTTCTTTCTTTATAAATGTTCGATAATGTTTTCTTGCTATTGTGTATGTATATATTTCAACTGTATAGGTTTATGTGGGTATCTGGTCCTAGCCTCGTCACTACTTTGCTGGGATAGGCCAGGCACTTACCAGCACATGGGGTCGGTTGTGCTGATACTCCACTCTGCGCTCTTTTTGCGCAGATACAGATTACAGACAACAGCAACGACAATAGCACGATTGTGGGTATTTCGACCACCGAGACTACGAGGTAGCCTTGCAGTCGTCTGCAGGATCCGTTGTCACCTCTATCTTTACTTTTCAGTCTGTTATCTCATGTATTCGAGATAAATAGTTTATAATCCTTTCAGACAGTTATATGTATTTTTCTTAGATGTTCGTGAGTATTTGTGATACCAGTCTTGGGTAGTGTATCATGTTTGGGTTTTATGTATCGTATCTAGTAAAATTTGCTAAGTCTTCCGCAAAATTTATTTATTCCGTTGTAATTGCATAATTTTATTTAATGTTCTAAAAAAAGAGTTGTAACTAATGGAAATGTAAGTAAGAATTGGCTTGCCTAGCTTCCACTAGTAGGCGCCATCATGACCCCCGATGGTGGAAAATTCGGGTCATGACACCTAAGAGCTATCTTAACCTAAGTGCAAGCACTCCTCGGACACTCGGGGACTACCTACTCGAGCTATCAAAGTTTGAAATCATAGGACCTCAAAGAGACACCCCTCACATATAGGTCAAGGCCACCTCACTTGGGGACTACATTTCAACAAGTTCGAAACGTTATCGGGAAACAAGTCTAAGAGGCATACCTGAAGGCTACGGCCATATTAAAGACTATGGTCATACAATAAGGTTACAGTCGAAATAATACGGCTCAGAGACGTTCGACTTCCGCCATAAAATAAAGGCCTTCAGACTTCAAAAAATTGGTAAAATCAGGCTACCCTCGGCAAAATCAAATGATAAAGGGCTTCGATAAAATCAACCGTCGAATAATTTAAAGGCTTCAATAACATCAACGTTCGAAAAAACCTTAAGAGGTATTAGATTATTATTACACAAACAAATTATGAATAAGGTTTCGATCGGTCGAACCTTTGAACAATCTAACGGTTACAAAAAACACATCCTAAGGCATAAAGAAATTTTTACCGAGTCTTTTAGCCGATAAAAGGGAAAAATTCTAGTCATTTTTAGGACGAATTTGCCCAACTTTAAGAGCCTAAGGGCCAACCTAAAAGGGCCTAAGAGCCGGCCTAAAAGAGCCTAAGAGCCTATCTGAAGAGCCTAAGGTCCAATATAAAAAACCGTAAGGGCTAACTTTACTTCAAGTTCGAGCAAATCCTCACTCGATCATAAATGTCCAGGGGCTATCCCAACCCGAATTTGAGCAAACTCTCACCCGTGGACTATTTATAAAGCCTAAGAGCTATTCAAACTCTAGTTCACATGGTCATTCATGGTCCCTTGATCTCAGTCAAAAGAACAAAGTCCCTAGTATGGATTTCTTCAAAGAGCAGTTTTAGGTGTTTTGGCCAATCTGTTTTCGTGAGTAAGGAAAAATGGAGATTGGAATACTTTGTATTTGGGGAAGAACAAGAAAATAAGCTTGAAGACTTAATTCGTTTCTTGTCATTACACCCCAAAAAATGAGGGAACTATCTTTATACGGTGCAAATCGGGGCTATCCGATTTCTCTATTTTTTTTATCGAAACAAGGGCGTTTTATCGAAGAGCTAAGGATCGAGCTCGAGATCGAAGTCTCTTTCGAGATTGAGGTTGGTATCAATCGAAGCCATGGGAGATGGACTTCGAGTAATATCGGGGATGTGTTTGTAATGAAAAGTGAAAGATTCCCGCCACGTCCCCAAGACATAGTGTAAGTTTCGGAATAAGATTGTACGAATACGTAATGGCGGTTAAACAACTATTCCAATAAGATTCCTTAATTACCAAGAACGGAAATGTACCTTATTTGGGTTCCCTTACTATATAAAGGGGACATCCAATCATTTGTAACATCATCTAATCATTGGCAAATAAAATATTATCCTACTTTTCTCACTGGTTCATCAGAATTGTCCTTTAGCTTTATTGTTCTTGCTTTATTTATCTCGAAGTCACTGGGCTCGAGGTCGATACTACTTAGTGACACTGGTTTGATTTTTTCATTTCTTTCATCTATACCTTGTACTTCTTGATTATTAATAATTTGTATTGATCAAAATGACATATCTTTAAAACCACAAATCAAATTTATTTATTACTCGTATTTTCGAGGTAAACAATTATATGTATTTTTTAAGTGACCAGTAGTCTCCACAAATTTATTATTTAGCCTAATAAATAAAAGCAAAAGCCAGAATCAAGATTTCAAGCTTATAGATTCGAAAATTTAACCGTTTTAAGTTATTGGGTTCTAAAAAAATACTTTTTACACATTCAATAGATTTTTAAGATAAATCAAAGCTACTGTAGTACTTGGTTCGGATCCGTTCCGGACACTCTAGCTCCTCCCGGATAAAAGATCTATTTCAAACTCTCATTAAATAAGTGCACTAGTTAAAATACCGCACCAAGTGTATTATACATTCCTTAAGAATATTCATAATAGTCTTAATTTAAGATTCTAAGTTATAATTTGTCTCTCGGTTACACATGTTATCTATATTAACACATCACTAATTAGATTGATAAGATTAAATTGGAAAAAATTATATTCCAACTAATTGTTTATATTAAACAAATCAAATATCCAACGTAAATTCAGTCTGCTCAACTACGAATAGACGATGCCAAAGGAAGTACAGAAAATCCTCCGGTTCATAAAAAGTGATTAATTTCTTTTTTATTTTGGTTTAAAACAAGTGTCCAGTTTATATAATCGATAAAGAATTCAATTTATATTACAAAATAATCCTTATATATATATATATATATATATATATATATATATATATATATATCCCTAAAAGCTTTTTTTACACCTCACATTAAATATTTAATTAGGGGTAGTTTAGTCATAATATGTATTTTTGTATAAAATTTAGTATTTTTTTAATGGGTGTACTAAAAGCAAATTACTCACTTATTGCGAATAGGAGGAAGTAATAAAGAGCTACTCTCTCCGATCCAAAATAAGTAATTTTTTTGATATTTTCACACAGATTAAGAAATTCACTTTTTAGCATTAATTCGCAATGAATTGACCATATTAACCTTTACTATCTCACATAAACACTTCTAACTATTCCAACAATATTTACTCCAGGAAAATGTGGGAAAAAAATAATTAATTCATTCTTGAAATCTGAAAAAATCACTTAGTTTGGACCACAGGAAAAAGGCCAAAAAATCACTTATTTTGGACCGGAGAGAGTACTATTAAAGAGCACTTTGAGCTAATGTTGAAGTATAAATTTTTTTTTTCAGGTACTTTTCGCGTCGGAATTCATTAATTACTTTGCACGCACATGAGCGCGCATCTGCACGGGGCACGGAGGGAGGCAAAGAGTCCGGAACCAAAATATTGTATTTTTGGACTCAAAAAACAAAAATAAGTGAAAAAAACAATATAGCGTCAGGCGAGCTGACATTATATTTCGCTTTTGGAGTCGAAATTTCGATCAATTTTATTCCAGCAAATTCCAAATAGAGGTATTTCGATTTATTTTAAGTTAAAACTTTTATAATAATGCATATTATTTGATTTGTATGTGTTCTATTTCGGTTTGTATTTTTTATCGAAATTAGCATATTAAATTTATCTGGATTTAATTTTAGTATTTTATATAAAAATATAAATTTGTCAAATAAATATGTGTGTTAATATTCTCCTTTATGTATATGTGCTTTCATGCCGTTTAGTATTTTATTTGCAATTAAATTTATTTGTTGTTATGTTTAGTTTACATTATTTTTTAGCGTAGTAAAATATTGACCTTTGTAGCGTAGTAAAATGTAGACACTTTTAGCGTAGTAAAATTTACAAGCGTAGTAATGTATAGTTTTAGCTTAGAAAAAAATTGAGCCCGGAAGTTATACATAAGTAAGTTGTACAATTAAATTATTCAAAAATATGAAGTTAAATTAAAAAAATATATATAATTATTAATGATAGTTTGGTGCCAGTGTGCCTCAAAAATATTAAGCCCGAAACACATATGTAAGTATTTTGTCCAATTAAGTTATTAAACATATGAATTTTAATTAATAAAAAAAAGATATAGCCACTGGGCCTCTAAAATATCGAGCCCGAAGCCATATTTAAGTACTTTGTATAATTAAATTATTGAATAATATCAATTTAAGTTATAAAAAAGAACTTAACTATTAATGATAGTTTCGTGCCACTGGGCCAAAAAAATATCGAGCCCGGAAGCAATATTTAAGTACTTTGTATGATTAAATTATTAAATAATATCAATTTAAATTATAAAAAAAATATAACTATTAATGATAGTTTCGTGCCACTCAGCCTCAAAAATATCGAGCCCGAAACTCATATTTAAGTACTTTGTACAATTAAATTATTAAATAATATCAATTTAAATTATAAAAACAAAATATAACTAGTAATGATAGTTTCTTGCCATTGGGCCTCAAAAATATCGAGCCCGGAACCCATATTTAAGTATTTTGTATAATTAAATTATTAAATAATATCATTTAAATTATTTAAAAAAAAACACAACTATTAATGATAGTTTCGTACCACTGGGCCTCTAATATATCGAGCCCGGAAGCAATATATAAGTACTTCAATTAAATTATTAAATAATATAAATTTATATTATTAAAAAAATATAACTATTAATAATAGTTTCGTGCCATTAGGTCTCAAAAATATCAAGCCCGGAACCAATACATAAGTAATTTGTGCAATTAAGTTATTAAATAATATGAATTTAATTTATAAAAAAATACATAATTAATAATGATGATTTGTACAATTAGGTTATTAAAAATTATGATTTTCCAGTTGACGACATGGATGTGCCTATACATCCTGGCCCTCGTAGATCGGATCTATTAGCCCTACAGCCCCAGCGTAGATCCGAGTATATCTGGGAGGGACAATTGGTTACAAAGACTTTTCGGGCTAGGAGAGTGGATCTACTATGGGAGTTTTTGAGTCCTCCTTGCGTTCTACATCCCTGCGTTGTCCATCTCCTAGACGAGATGAGATTTTATCCAATTATTAGGACTGGACGGATACAGCTGGACTATGCTTTGATCACGATCATGATTGAGCGGTGGCGACCGAAGACGCACACTTTCCATCTGCCGATTGGCGAGGCAATCATTACACTACAAGACGCAGAGATATTATATGGCCTGCCTGCCGATGGCTTGCGTGTTTTACTCCCTGCGAACACGAGGTATCATTGATGATAGGCTATAATTATGTATTTTGGTCGCTTATTACACTCGAGTTTACTGCACTTTAATTGAATTTGTGCTTTAATCGCTAGTATTTTGCATTAATTATGTGTTTTATGCCTTATAGGTGTGATTCCGAGCTATATAGATGTTATGGAATGAATTTAAGTGATTTGAAGCTTTGATGTCTGAGTAAAAGCTCAAGAAATTAAGCCGAGATCGTGTTTGGGGGTCAAATTTAATAATTAAGTACAAACGAAGACTCGATGAAGTATATTGTGCATTATCTAGTGAAATAGACATAACATTTTGCTCAGACCTCGATTTGGACTCCAAAATATATGGTTGGAAAGATAACTCAAAGCACTACAACTTGCACATTTTACGTTTTCCAAAATCCCAAGTGGAAGAGGGTGAAAAATGCGGTAGAACATCCACTGCGGTCAGAACCACGGTACACACCGCAGTTTGAGGCAGTGCCTTCAGCGGTTGGCCGCGGTCCACACCGCAGTCGCGGCATCCCAGGCGTGAAATATTGTCATTTTTCACCTAGGAGAAGGTATAATTATTTGGGCCCAACCCTAATTGGTATATATACATGGGAAAATGGTATTTTTGAGGGGGGATATATTTTTGACACAAATTAGACCTAAGGAGGCAAGAACACATTGAGAGCAAGGCGGAGAATTCTTCAACAAGTTTTTCCTTCCTCTTCTTATTTTTGTCATTGTTTGTTATGACTTTTGATATTGTAGTTTTACATACTTTTATGAATAGATAATTTGTTATCTATTTGGTGAAACCCGTTGGGGATGAATTGGTTGTTATAAAAATATAGTTTTAAGTTGGTTGTTAATCTCTATTTGTTCAACTACGTTTTGATTTTGGTTATTTGAAAGGATCCTCAATTATCTATTCCTATTTATTGTGTATCTTCTTGAGAGAGAGTGCATATTTAGGTGATTGTATGAACAACATCACTCCTGGAGTACAGACGAGAGTCATAATCGAGGGTTTAGAAGTTGGATTAGAGATAACGATACCTCAGGTGCAATCTAAGTGAACTGTAATGTGAATCTAGCTAGCGTAGCTTGAGAGAGTGCATCTAGTAAATTATCATAATTGCTTGAGAGAGATTTATGATAGCTGGAGAGTTCATGATTGATAGAGACAACTAAGTCAAAGCTATAAGAAATATACAACCAAGGAAATCAACAACGGGGGAAACCATTACCTTAGACCTTTATTCCAGTTATTTACAATTCAAGCATAGTTAGTTTTCAGTTGTTTATTTATTTTCAATCTTATCTTCTTAGTGATATTAAACAGATACAGCTAAGTCTTAGTTCTTTGTGGGATTCGACTCCGGACTTTTAGACCGGATTATATTTGCAGTGACCGCTTATCCTTTTTAGGACTTGGGCGTGATCAAATTTTGGCGCTGTTGCCGGAGAACTAACGGTGTAGTTGTAGGTGTATATATTGCTAGGTTTCAAGTTTGGACTTTTATTTTATTATTTGATTTTTTTAATTATTTTTTTATTTTAGTTTTATTTGTTTATTTGAGAAATATGACATCGTGAAATTATGAGAATTTTGTTGTTGGTAATTCTTCTTTTGATCCTCCTTATGGATATTGTGGAGGAAACCACCCAGTGCAAATTTATCAAAATATTCCCGAGAGCGAGTTTTGTACACCAACTCAATCTTGTGTGTGGAATGTATGTGGAATGTGTGTGATATGTGTTGTGGTCAAGATGGTCACATTCACGGTTGTGCTTATATTTCTTATTTTCCCCCAACCCCTTACTATGATGGTTCTACATTTTCTTGTGAAGTTAATAGGAACAAAGAACCTGGAAAGGCGGACCTGAAGGAGATCAAGGATATGCTAAAGTACCTTCTGGAACAAAACAATGAGAAAAAATTGCACATAGAAAGGCAAGAGGCAACTATTCGCAAGTTGGATGCTCAATTGAGTCGAGTGGTTGGAGCTTTTAATGCTCAACAAGCTAATATTGAGGGTAGTAGCCAAGAAAAGCATGAATTTGAGGTGTTAATTGGGGAGGTCAGAGTAGGACATCAACAACCTAGCCAACTCAAATTTGAAGATGTCAATTGAAGAAGTAAGACTAGAGTCAACCAAGGACATTGAGGATACAAATTTTGTTAACTCTAGTGTCACAACCCTAGTTCACCAATCGTGAACTTGTCATGACGGGGCCCAGTCTTCGCGACTAGGTAAGCCTTACACAATGCGGAATGTACAACTCTTATGAACAAAAGTTAAATAACAGCGAAATAATATAAAAGAAATGTAATAAGTGCCGCTCGGCACATACATTTCACCAATACCAGAAAGAAAATACAACCACCAAGACCCGGAAACTCATGGGCAACACAAACTAAAAGAGAGTACAACTATGGCTCTATACATCAAGAGTGTCTACACAACGAAAAATAAAGGAATGACTCACATCACTAAGAAGAATAGAAGAAGACCCTTCGGATGTGCGGACGTAGCAGATTCATACCTCGAGTCTCCTGAGTATGCTTCTAAGTCACCGGTAGTGCGTCTGATCGGATGAACCTGGATCTGCGCAACAAAAGTGTGCAGAAGAGTACCATGAGTACACCACGACAGTACTCAGTAAGTGCCAAGCCTAACCTCGATGGAGTAGTGACGAGGAAGCTCAGGGCCCTATCGAGAAAATAATAAAACAAACGATAATAATACCGAACAGTACAAAATAGGAATAAGTCTGAATTAACAGCAAATGAGATAAATACTACAAACCGTCTACAGTTAAGCTAACAAAGAGGAATCAGCACAACAGGTGCAAATCAATGTGAGCACGTGGTTTTTGCCCTAAGCAATTAAATTCCAACATATATATATAAATAATACAAAAATGATTTTTGTTTGTAATTGTGTGATTTAGTTGAAATAACAGTGTTTTTGTTTGAAAATAAATTGAAATGAAATTACAAAAGAAATCAATAGGGAAAATATCATAAAATTGTTAAATTTAGAAAATCAAGTAAAAATGCAAAAAATACTGGAAAATTAAGGAAATCAAATACAACAAATACGGCAGTTGAGCGACCGTGCTAACACCACGGAATCCAGAGTGCCTAACACTTTCTCCCGGGTTAACAAAATTCCTTATCCGGATTTCAAGTTTTGCGGACTGTAATAGAGTCATAATTTCCTCGGTTCGGGATTAAACCGGTGACTTGGGACACCATTATTTTCCCAAGTGGCGACTCCGAAATTTAATAAATAAATCCCGTTCCGAATGTCCTTTAATTGGAAAAACTCCTTCCTTTTTTATTATTATATCCCTTCCCGTGGTGTAGTATTAAAAAAAGGAGGTGTGACAGCTCTAGCGACTCTGCTGGGGATAAGAAACCCAGAACTTCGGTTCAGGGTTTAAGAATTCGAGCTTAGTTAAATTGCTGCTTTTATTTATATCTGATTTCCCTATATGTTTTGATCAATGTGCTATATGTTTACCGCTTTGATATTACGTGAATTGTATATAAAAATTGTGCCAAAAACCCTTCTCTTCTTACCTCCGGGGATGTGCTTACTGGTTGAGACTCCCCTTTTTGTTAAGTCAATATCCAATAAGAAAATAGAGGCCGGATAAGTTACAAAGCCGAACGATCCCGCGGGTCACCGGTACGTAGCCCTCTCCTCGATCCGAGTTGTCCACTCGGGTACACAGTCTAGTACCATGAAAAAATCAGGATATTGAGCCTAGATTTAGGACGTTTATTTGCATCATATCTGACTTAGGGGATTCAACATAGGGGTTGGGTCCGTCTAGGACAAGTGACCCGGAAATCAAAGACCAAGCATGATTATATGTTGCATTTATTTGTCCTAGATTATTATGTTGACCGGCTAAATACTTGAAAATAAAAAGAAAGAAAATTTTGAATAGAAATACCGAAATATTGACGAAACGCTGTCAAAAGTTTGAAAAAAAAGTTTGAAATTAGCCGAAACAATTTTGTCATAATAATTGGTCGTAAAACAATTTGACCGAACTATGCAAGTTTGATTCTCACCACTAGGCAAGATACGTAGGCAACCCGTGACGGGTCCAACCACCCATTTTCAAAAAATAACCAAAAAATGTCGAATTTTAGTTTTCAATAAAATCAAAGTGATGCCGTTTTTGAAAATAGCCGAATGTTCCGAAAGGACGTCGGAAGGATGTTTGTGTAAAAATGGCCGCTTTGAAGTTATTTTTTCTTTTAAAATAATAGCCTTGAAATTTTCAAATGAAATATGGAAAAGGTTAATTCTTTTGAAATAATGGAACTTTTCCGCAAAAAAGATTTTGTTTTCTTTTTGAATAAATCACCTTTAATAAATGTGCAGGATGAGCACAATACAAAATGAACCCTTTGCACTAATGAACAAGATCCCTTTGGAGTTGTGATTGTGGTGGAATGATCTAGGCCAAGATGGACAGGATTGGGTCAATAAATTTTTAAAAGATCTTGCTAGGCTGCTAATCATAGTACCTCGGGGTGATATTATCCGAGCTCTAGTTGCTTGTTGGGATCCCGCACATAATATGATCCACTTATCAGATTTTGAGCTCACTCCGACATTGGAAGAAATCGCTAACTACATCAAGAAGGGTGAGGTTCCCTTATAAGACTAGTATCCGGTTTGCTCCAACGACTATTACTGTGCATAGATTCCTCGACTCCTTAAAGATTACCAGAAATGTTCGCAATGAAGACTTGGTCCACGGGTTCTGCACTATGAACTTTATATACCGTAGATATGGCCACGTTGGAGGATTCAATGATCCAACAAATAAACTCTGTAATAAAGCGAACCGAGCTAAGAGGGAGGAACACAAGCGTTTTGCCTTTATGGTAGCCTTTTTGGGTTTGATCATATTTCCAAGGAAAGATGGGAATATTGACATTAGAGTTGCTGGAATTACCAGTACTCTCCTTGTACATGACAATAGTACGTTGGCAACAATGATAGTGGCCGATATCTTCCGTGCTCTCACGGCCTACAAAGCGAGACAAGATTTCTTCGAGGGGTGCAATTTACTTCTTCAAATCTGGATGATAGAACATTTATGCCACCACCCTCAATTTTCAGGCTATGGATTGTCTGAAAAGATCTGTATCGAAGAATTCTACGTGAGGACAAAAGAGGCCAAGTTTCCAGAAGGGTTGAAGGGTTGGATCACATATTTACCATCACTGATTGCTAGCCAAATAGAATTGGCATATGGATGGTTGCCCCTCAACGAAGTTATATATATGCCAACGGAAGGGTCATATTTTCTGTTAATGGGTCTCAAGAGCATCCAACCTTATGTGCCATACCAGGTATTAAGGCAACTCAGAAGATATCAGGTTGTGCCGAAAGATGGGGACCTCAGCCTTCAAGAAATAAAAATCAGTCCTGATGGGCAATTCGCGGAAGCGAAAATTCGGCAAATATGGAATGAATGCCAATGTCTGAGAATAGACACTTGTGTGAGAGATCGGGCTAGAGGAGAAGTATCACCAGGATATTCCGCATGGTACCATAGAGATGTTGAGCATGAGAGACCAATGAAGAGGCCTCATATTCAAGAGTTTGCCGAGCAGTCTAAGGAAAAAATAGATTGGATGGCCAAGGAAAATGAATATCGAGCCAGAATCAGCATGTTGGAAAAACAATTCCAGGACCACAAATTTGAAAGCAGCCTACAAGCAACAGCTGATGAGGGTGAAAAGAAATAGTTGAGAAAAGAAAATAAAAAATTGAAGGCTCAGATTGTGAAAATGAGAACAACAACCGAAACCCCAGTTCGACTTGCCCGGGATGAGAAGCTAATTGAAAATCTACGGTGCAAGGTTTGACGACCCGGCCCTTCATCACGGTAATTACCACCTCGTTATCTTGCATTTATGTGTTTTATGCTTTTATATCAGTGTTAGAGTCTATCGGGTGAGTTAGGAGTGATTTGGGTTGAAAATGAGGCATAGGAAACTTGAATATGGAAAGTCAACCTGGAGTTGACTATTTACTTAGAGGGATCGAAATCGGATTCTGATGATTTGGTTAGTTCTGGGAGGTGTTTTGTGACTTAGGAGAGCAATCGGAATCGAATTCGGAGGTCCGGTGTTGTTTAGGCTTGAATTGGCTAAGGTCGAATTTTGGCGAAATCCGAACGGTAGGTAAGATTTTGATCCGGGGGTCGGGATAGAATTTCGATAATTTCTGTAGCTTCTTCATGTGATTTTGGATATGTCTGTAAATTTTAAGGTCATTCGGACGTTGTTTGGTTGGGTTTTTGATTGAATGTTAGTTTCGGAAGTTTTGAAGAAACTTAGGCTTGAATCCGTGTGAAAATGGTGATTTTGATGTTTAGGATGGTGTTTTTATGATTGGAACAAGTTCGTATCGTGTTTTGGAGTATGTTGGTGGTTTTCGTTGGGGGTCCCGGAGGCCTCGGGGTGAATCCGGACCATCATCCGGCATTTTTTAACTTGAAAAATCTGCAGAAAAATTGCAGGAATAGTGCAGAATTTTTAGCCTTCGCGTTCGCGAGGCAAGGCCCGCGTTCGCGTAGGCAGGGTCCAGTAGCTCATCGCGTTCGCGAGAAGGGGTGCCACATTTGCGTAAGAGGAAGCAGGGAAGCATCGCGTTCGCGATGGTGGTGGTCGCGATCGCGTGGGAGAAAATGGTGAGGCATCGCGTTCGCGTCCCTGGGTGTCGCGTTCGCGTAGAAGGAATCCCGGATGGCTAAGGAAATGTTCATCTCAAACGCGTGGGCCGTGTGGCGTTCGCGAAGGGGAAATTTGGCTGGTCATCGCGGACGCGGGAGAGCTAACGCGAACGCGAAGAAGAAATCGATCAGGCAGTGAATTTAATTACAGAACACAGACCAGTCGCGTTTTTAGTGATAGAACCTCCATTTTTGAGTTCTAGAGAGAGAGACTCACGGGAGATTGCTGGAAAATCATCGGGTATTCGTCGGAGGTAAGTTTTATGGCCTAATTACAGTATTTTATCATGAAATCTTTGGGTGTTTCTCTGTAAATGGAAGATTAAAGGGGGGTTTTACCCCTAGGCCTAAAATTATAGAAAATCACTGATTTGAGGGGGCAAATGAAGTCCGATTTTGGTAAATTTTATATGCCTAGACTCGTGTTGAGACGAGTGTTTCGAATATGTGACTTTCGTAATTTTTCGAGAAGCGTACCGAAAGTCGAGTTTTGGCAACTTTGTGAATTTTGGTGTAAATTGAGTTGTTTTGACTGGGTATCATTCCATTGGCCTAATTTGATGTGTTTATACTATATTTGATTAGATTCTATGCGTGCAGAGCTTGATTCTCGTGGCAAGGGAATTGCGGACTAGTCGCCGAGCCGTATTAAGGTGAGTAATAGATGTGGGTGATGACCAGCGGGTTCGAAACCCCGGTATACCACTTTGTGATGCTGTATAGCGGCGAGACACGTATTCTATTTTGAGTGCGGGGTCGATTATGATTTGGGGACTATGGCTTAGTCTGACCTGTTGATATTATGTTATGATATTAGCTATTCTTGAGCCGTTGAACCTCCTTCTCGGATGGTTGCGTATTATGTTGTGATATTGGCTACTCTTGTGCCGTCGAACCTCCTTCTCGGATGGTTGAGTACACTTATGCGCTGTGAGCCAGTTATTAGGATCCTGCGAGGATCGTTATCATTGTTCTGTGATATTGACATACTAGTTTTACTACCAGTCCGTAGCTACTGCTGTTATCATGATATTTCCAATCTCTGGAACTTGACATTACTGTTTTCAACTGATAAATGATAAAAGAGTTTTCAAAACTACTTTTGAGCCTGCGAGGATGCATTTGCATATTAGCTGACTGGTAGTGGATCGGGCTGCACGCCGCAGCGTATATTCATGATATTGTGCTTGGGCTGTAGGAGCCCCTCCTGAGTCTGAACCCCCACAGTGAGCACGGGTACCCAAATTGGATCGGGCTAGGCGGCGTAGCGGTCATTTCATGCATTGCATTGCATTTAGCTACATCTGCTAGCTGTTGTACTATGTTGTTGATACTTGTTGGTTCTCTACTGTTGATATTGAACTGCTATAGGGCATTGGTTATAGCTTTACATAGCACTTTATTGTGGATTTCGTATCTACGCTGTCTTACCCCTGTTTATTACCATGAGTCTGGCAGTGCTCATTTTACTCCCTGCACCTTGTGTGCAGATCCAGGTACCTCTCTGCAGTCCTGATCCGGTAGCTGTTCGAGGCAATTTCTGTGGATAATCGAGGTAGCTGCAGAGTCCGCAGGACCCGATATTCCTTCCTACTAGCTTTCGATTTCGTATTTTCTATTTCTTTCCGCACTTGGTATCATGTAAAAACACTATTACTTTTATGCTATCTGTAGAGGCTCATGACTCTTGACCCCTCGGTCTTTGGGGAGTTGTACTGTTTTGGGACTTGGTTCCCTGGTTTGGTATTTCTATGAATGTTGACTTATAATTGTTATGTCTAAATTGGTTAAATGAGCTCATAGCTCCGAAATTGTTGTTGATTGGTCGGGCTGGCCTAGTAGTGTGCTGGGAGCCATCACGACCGGGTTTGGGATCATGACAAGTTGGTATCAGAGCCTAGGTTTATTAGGCCTCATGAGTCTTGAGCCGGTTAGTAGAGTCTTGTGGATCGGTACGGGGACGTCTGTACTTATCCTCGGGAGGCTGCAAACTTTTAGAAAACACTTCACTTTTCTTGAACTCTTTCGTGAGATCTTGTTGTTCTGAGAACTGAACTTCTATATTCTATTTTCTCATAGATGGCGAGAACGCGAGCATCAGGACGAGGTGGATGACCTCTATTGCCACCTGCTAGAGGCCGTGGGCGCGGTCGTGCTAGAGGTAGAGGTAGGGCAGCTGAGGCAGTGCCAGCTGACCCGCCTGTTGTACCTGTTCAGGAGCAGACCCCAGTGGTTGATGCTCTAGCAGCCCCAGTTCAGGCCCAGACTGTATCTATTGCTGTTCCTGGTCTCCAGGAGACTCATGCCCAGATATTATCGGTGTGTTCCGGTTTGGCTCATGTAGTACCAGCTACCGATACTGCAGCGACATCTCAGACAGGAGGTGGTCAGCAGACCCCTGCAGCTCGCACACCTGAGCAGGTTGTTCAGGGACTTCAGATGCTAGAGCCGGTCCCCGCTCAGGTGGTTGCACGAGTTATTCCTCCAGCTGCACCAGCTCGAGAGCATATGGTTCAGGCTATGCCCGACGACGAGCAGCGTCGTCTAGAGAGATTTGGTAGACTCCAGCCACCCCATTTCACTGGCGCTGAGGGCGAGGATGCCCAGGGCTTCTTAGATAAGTGCCAGAGGATGCTACGTACAACTGGTATTCTTGAGTCCAATGGAGTTTCATTAACTACTTTTCAGTTCACCGGTCCCGCATTTGATTGGTGGGAGGAGTTTGAGAGGCGTAGGCCTGCGGGAGCAGCACCTCTCACCTGGCAGCGATTTTCTACTCTCTTCCTAGAGAAGTATGTACCTCAGTCCTGTCGTGTGGAGCTTCATCGCCAGTTTGAGTGGTTGGTTCAGGGCAACATGTCAGTGACCCAGTATCAGGAGGTTCATTGATGGCCTCAACTACTCCATCCGCATTCTTATGACCAGAGAGAGAGTTCTATTGTCATCATTTGAGCAGGTTGTGGATATGGCACGCTCCATTGAGGCGGACCGTCGCCGAGAGAGGGAGGAGCGGGAGGCCAAGAGGCCTCGTAGTTTTGGTAGCTTCAGTGGTGCTCCATCTAGAGGGCATTTTCAACAGGGTAGAGGTCGCGCATCTAGACCTTCTCATTCAGGCCGCGCTGAGCAGAGCAGAGGTTCTTCTGGTCGTGGTCGACAAGGATTCCAGTAGGGCCAGTCTTCACTTAGTGCCCTCCCAGCCTAGAGTGCAGCACCTACTTCTTCAGCCCAGGGTTCTTATGCGGCTAGGGGTTCCCTTCATTCCCCTTCTCCAGCACCAGGTGCCTTTTATGAGTGTGTCGAGTTTGGCCACATGAGGAGGCAGTGCCCTCGACTCCTTATGGACAGGGCTCAGTAGAGGGATCAACCCTCATCTTCAGCACCATCTCAGGCTAGTAGAGGTGGAGGTCAGTCTTCTTGTGGTCGCCCCAGAGGCGAGGAGAGATCAAGTGGAGGTCAGACACGATTCTATGCACTCCTTGACAGACGTGATGCAGTCACCTCCGATGTAGTGATTACAGGTATCATTTCTGTCTATCACAGAGATGCCTCTATTCTATTTGATCCAGGGTCCATATATTCATACATGTCCTCTTATTTTGCACATTATCTGGGTGCGACTCGTGGTAGTCTTGATTTACCTGTTCATGTATCCACCCCCGTGGGTGATACGATTGTTGTGGATCACGTCTATAGATCCTGTGTTATTTCTATTGGGTCTGGAGACCCAGGCAGATTTGTTATTGTTAGGGATGATGGACTTTGACGTGATATTGGGTATGGATTGGTTGTCTCCGTACCACGCTATATTGGACTGTCATGCTAAGACAGTTACGTTGGCTATTCCTGGTATTTCTCAGATTAAGTGGCGGGGCTCGATTGATTTCATCCCTAGCCGTGTCATTTCGTTCTTGAAGGCTCATAAAATGGTTGAAAAGGGGTGCTTGTCGTACTTAGCATTTGTGAGAGATGTGGGAGCAGAGTCTCCTAGCATTGATTCTGTACCTGTAATGAGGGATTTTCCGAATGTATTCCCCTCAGACCTGCTGGGCATGCCGCCGGACAGGGATATTGGTTTTGGCATTGACTTGGTGCCGGGCACTCAGCCCATATCCATTCCTCTTTATCGGATGACACGAGATGAGTTGAAGGAATTGAAAGAGCAGCTTCAGGAGCTTCTAGATAAGGGTTTCATCCGCCCTAGTGTGTCCCCGTGGGGTGCAGCGGTGCTATTTGTTAAAAATAAAGATAGTTCCATGCGGATGTGTATTGATAATAGACAATTGAACAAGGTAACAGTGAAGAACAAGTACCCTCTACCGCGCATTGATGAATTGTTTGATCTGTTACAGGGTGCGATAGTGTTTTCTAAGATCGATCTTCGTTCAGGCTATCATCAGCTGAAGATTAGGGACTCTGATATTATGAAGACTACATTCAGGATAGAATATGGCCAATATGAGTTCCTTGTGATGTCTTTCGGGCTGACCAACGCCCCAGCAACATTTATGCATCTGATGAATAGCGTGTTCAGACCCTATTTGGATTCATTTGTGATTGTATTCATTGATGACATTCTAGTCTACTCCCGTAGTCAGGAGGAGCATGCTCAGCATTTGAGTATTGTGTTACAGAGATTGAGGGAAAAGAAGTTATATACTAAATTCTCGAAGTGCGAGTTTTGGCTCGAGTCAGTAGCATTTCTGGGTCATGTGGTGTCTCGTGATGGTATTCAGGTTGATCCGAAGAAGATAGAGGCGGTGCAGAGTTGGCCTAGACCGTTCTCAGCTAAAGAGATCAAGAATTTTCTTGGCTTGGCAGGATATTATCGCCGGTTTGTTCAGGGATTTTCATCCATTGCTTCTTCTTTGACAAAGTTCACTTAGAAGGGTGCACCATTCATGTGGTCGGATGAGTGCGAGGAGAACTTTCAGAAGCTCAAGACAGCTTTGACCACAGCTCCAGTGTTAGTGTTGCCATCAGCTTCAGGTTCATATACTGTTTATTGTGATGCCTCGAGAGTGGGGATAGGCTGTGTATTGATGCAGGAAGGTAAGGTGATTGCCTATGCTTCTCGGCAGTTGAAGCCACATGAGAAGAACTATCCTATTCATGATTTAGAGCTAGCTTCCATAGTTCATGCCTTGAAGATTTGGAGGCATTATTTGTATGGCGTGTCTTGTGAGGTGTATACCGACCATCGTAGTCTCCAACACTTGTTCAAACAGAAAGATCTTAATTTGAGACAACGGAGATGGCTTGAGTTGCTTAAGGATTATGACATTACAATTCTATATCATCCGGGGAAGGCCAATGTGGTGGCCAATGCTTTGAGCCGCAAGGCGGTCAGTATGGGGAGATTGGCATATATTCTAGCTGAGGAGAGATCATTTGCTTATGATGTTCAGGTGCTAGCTAATCGGCTAGTGAGGTTAGACATTTTAGAGCCCAACAGGGTGTTGGCTTGTGTTGTATCTGGGTCTTCTCTATATGATCGTATTCGTGAGCGCCAGTATGATGATCCACACTTGGCTTTCCTTAGGGACAGAGATCAGCATGATGATGCTAGAGATGTCACCATTGATAGTGACGACGTATTGAAAATGCAGGGCCGGATATGTGTGCCCAATGTTGATGGCCTTCGTGAGTTGATTCTGGAGGAGGCCCATAGCTCGCGGTATTCCATCCATCCAGGAGCCGCGAAGATGTATCAAGACTTGAAACATCATTATTGGTGGAGAAAGATGAAGATGGACATTGTCAGACATGTAGCACGGTGCCTCAACTGTCAGCAGGTTAAGTACGAGCATCAGAGGCCCGGTGGTGTATTTCAGCGCATTGATATTCCTGAGTGGAAGTGGTAGAGGATCACTATGGACTTTGTTACTGGACTCCCTCGGACAGCGAGGAAGTTTGATTCTATTTGGGTGATTGTGGATAGGCTGACCAAGTCAGCTCACTTCATTCCTGTGTGTACTACGTACTCCTCGGAGCGATTAGCTGAGATATTCATTCGGGAGATCGTTAGATTGCATGGAGTCCTAGTTTCTATTATATCAGACAGAGGTACACAGTTTACTTCACAGTTCTGGAGGACATTTCAGCGGGAGTTGGGCTCCCAAGTTGAGTTGAGTACTGCATTTCCATCCTCAGACGGACGGACAGTCAGCGTACTATTCAGATCTTGGAGGATATGTTGAGAGCTTGTGTTATTGACTTTGGTGGTTCGTGGGATGATTACTTGCCTCTCACAGAGTCTGTCTATAATAACAGTTACCAATCTAGTATTCAGATGGCGCCGTATGAAGCTTTATATGGGAGACGGTGTAGATCTCTTGTTGGTTGGTTTGAGCCCGGTGTGAGCACATAATTTTTGCACCAGGCAAACAATTCCAAAATTAAAATAAATATATTTTTGAGTGCAATTGCATGCTTTGCTTGAAATTAGCTACACTTTGTGTGTTTGAATAATTGGAAATTAGAAAAAAAAAATAGGTTAAGTACTTCCTTTGTTTAAATTAATTAGCTTTAAGAAGAAAATCATCTAAAAATAGTTTTAAGTAGTGGAAAATTAGGAAAAATAGTAGAAAATTGCCAAAAAATATTAGATAATTAGAATAAGTAGGAGATTAAGTTTTTTAATAATTCATAAAAGAAAAAGAAAAAAAAAGTGGTGTCTTAATAATTAAAAAAAACCAGAAAATACAAAAATATATAGGTTGGCCCAATGCTTTTAGCCCAAGGGATCCGGTCCAGTTGTTTAAGTTGAAATGATCTCAGCCGTTCACTTCCTCAAATCCAACGACTGAGAATATTAGTTGAATTTTAAGTGGTTATTTAATGTGTGAGACTTGATCTCAGCCGTCCAGGCTAATTGATCCAACGGAAGAAACCATTGGTCTTATTTGAAACAATGCAGTGTCGTTTGGGTAAGGCAAGCCTTGACCGTTGATCATCACTGATCTAACGGCCAAGATCACCTCAGCCTTTCCGAGTAGATAAGGCTTGTGTCTCGTTTGAGACAAGCCATTACACACACCCGTGAACCCTAGCCACCCTAATCTCTCCCCTTCTTCTTCGTCTTCACCTCTACAAAACTCTGCCGGCCATGGAGACCACCACCTCTCATGGCGGTCTTCGGCCGTATCCTTCATCATCTTCTTCTCTTTTCTTCTTCTTCACCACAAAATCCCCCCAACACTTAAAGAAACCCCTGAAACCCCTCCTGTTCTTGAAACTCCGGTCATTGGAGTTCATCTCCGGTGACCCAAAACAATGAGAACCCACCCCAAATTAACACCACAGGAGCCTTTCAACCTGATCTATCATACCCTACTAGTGGCTTCCCTCGAATATTCCCCATCCGTCTCGAATCTTCGAGAATAAGTCACCGGAACCCTAACTCCGGCGACTCAAATAAACCTTCACCCAAAAATCTTACCTTTCCCCTTTCTGAACACCCCCCTCTAACAAGAAAACCCTCAAAGACTTCATCTTGAAGTCTAACAATAAAAAATCAGAAAACGCAAATAAAGAACGAAAAGAGAAAAGAAAACTGGAAAAGAAAAAGAGTAAAAAAGAAGGGAAATAGGAAGCTCAGGGGACAGGCCCTGCGAGCTAAGTCTCCTACCCCTTTTGCCTGCTTTCTTCTTTGTTTCTTTTTGTTTTGTTTTGTTATTTATTTGGTATGTTTATCTTGCTAGCCTGTCACATGAACTAGGGTGTTTCTTCAGTCTTTCAATGTTTTAGTCTGTTATTTGTTTTTCTTTATTTGATACCCCCTGTTAAACTGCATATTAGTGGTTCTGATTATTATTCTTATCATCTTGTGTGTTAGATTAGGGATTTTTCTTTGTTTGTTTTCAATATCTTTTTGTTCTTCTTATCTACTACCTGCATGTTTTCGATTAGGTTTGATCTTTGGAAAATCTAGCTTAGTTATTATGATTCTTATTCTTATCATCTTGTATGTTAGATTAGGGATTTTTCATTGTTTGTTTTCCATATCTTTTCTGTTTCTCTTCATCTTCTCTATTACCCGCATGTTTTATATTAGGGCCGGTCTTTGGGAAATCTAGTGTAGTTGTTCTGTTAGAACTATTTCAAGTTCGTTTGGTTGTTCTTTGATCTGGGTAGACTATGTCTTATTCCCTTTACTGCTTTGTGAGCTTTGTGCTTATGTGTTTATGTCAATGAACCTCAAGTATGATTTGGGTTTTCCAATGACTCATTCAACATAAAGATGTTTCTAACTAAGCCTGCTTAATGTTAATTGGCACTTTGCTATTGAAAATTAAGTTTGTAAGTCTAATTGATTGAGATTCAACAATACTCGACCTTTTCTCTGAGTTTTGATTAGTTGATGAACAAATTTGATTTCATTTGGCTATGCGTGCAATTATCTGTTGAAATGGCTATGTTTGTAATGGTTTTGTGTTAGTATGAACACTGTCAATGCCCATCATGCCTAGGTGATTTGGTTATAGCTGCAATAGAATTAAGACTCATAAGTGGTTAAAATTGAAAATCAAAAATAGGCTATAAGTTTAATAAGTGACCAAGAGTGATCAATTTTACAATTGACCTACTCTGCTAGGTCTTTCACAATTGGCCAACACTTAAGTAGGCTAGTCGTGTAATAATTGGGTTAAGTTTGAGAATTCAGACTCACCAAGGCCTTAATTAAGCCATGATCACAGGTGGCTAGGCCTGCAAAGACCTTAGCCAGCCCTGTATTCAATATTGGACTTTGAAATGGCAAAGCCAAGCCCAGCTTTGGGATTGGCTAAGTTTTAAATAGCTTAAATAGAACAATAAAGCAGGCTAGTCCTACAACTTAGCTTAATTAACAAAAAATGAAACAAAGTGGTTAAAATTGAAATAAGTCCTCAAGTCAAAAGTGGCCAGTCCTTAAATACTAATACAAAGACTGGCCCTTAGTTAAATAAGAGTAAAAATTCTGAAAACTTGACCTAGGTAGGTCGGGTAATTTAGCTATGCCCTTAAGGGCATATAAGGAACTTGAAATGGCAAATTGGTAGATTAAATAGAGCATATAGGGATATAGGAGACATTTGTGCTCCTGATTTCTGCAATTTTACAGAGATTTAAGGGCATAATGGTCTCATTAAAAAGGGAAATCAGTAAAAATCAATAACAAGTAGGGATACTTTAGTAAAAGCCCCGAAATAGAATAAAAAAGAACCTTCCAGCACATGCTGGAAGGGATCTTCTAACTGATTTGGGGTGCAAAGTGTAGATTTAGTAAATTGAAAGGGGAGGGAAATGGGGTTATTCCCTACTCTTTCCCCACCAGAAATTTTACCTATCTTCACTTATAAATACCCCCTCTAAAGACTGATTATGGGCTGGTTTTTCACATAGAAAAATTCAGAGTGAAATACATTAAGATAGCAAATAGTTTTCTCTAATTTCGAGTGGAAATCACTGTTGAAGCTTGTTGTTTGTGGGAATTTCTGCTCGTTTTTTTGTTGGGTTTTCTATTGCTGATTGTTGTGTTGTTTTGCTCATTTGGAACTCAATTCTACACTGTTGCATCTACCGGTTGAATCTGTTGCAGTGTCTGTTTCTATTTCCCCTTAGAACTCATTGATCTACTTTGCTGAATCAGGTACATGCTCTGTTCGCAGCAATGATATATTCAAGTTTTGGTGAAATGAAGTTCAAGCTTAAATCTATCCTTGTCTTCTGTATTTTGTTTTATTTTTTAATTAGCAGTCTAGCATTAGCTTAGATCTGTAATTTGTTAGTGTAGTACTGTATGTATAAGTAAGAAGTTGAACAAAAAACAATGTAATAGATAGTATAATAGTAGTAGTGTAGTCGAGAATAGTAGATCATCTAGTTAAGTAGGTAAAACTCATAAAACAAGCTAAATAACCATGGCCTGAATTGATAATAACTCTCACAGTAGTAATATCAATCACATTCGCATAGTTAATCAGATCTGTAAATCAACACTTAGATATGAACAAGTTTAAAAGAGAAAACAGTTAGATAAAGCAATAACTCAATTGAGACTGGTTTATGATATCGAATAAGCTTAATTAGTAGTAAAATTAGTAATATAACTGAGCACCAGTGAATAATTCATTTAGCTTTAGATAATTAGAACATTGTAGGTAAGTATGTTGAACTGTTTAGCTCAATCATATTTTACATAATCAAACCATTTCTTAATCTCTCGGTTAATAAATAACTCTAATATTAGTGTAAACTGGTTATTAGGAAACAAAAGTAAAAGCAGTTACTGATTAGATTTTCATGTACATTAGATAGTTATAATTTAGAGTCAACGTTGATCATTTTTGTATAGTAATTTCCTCCTTTGATAAATAAAGAGCGATTTAATTTCATTCTCAGTTCTATATGTTTTATCTTTTATGAGTTCTTCACTTTTACTTTCATCACTGCTACTTCAATTTGGTTTGGGACTAATACACGACGCAGGCGTGGACTATAGTATATAGCTAAATGGGGTGCTGAATAAAGGCCCAAAGCCAGTCTGGGTCACTAAGACCCGGACAGATCTGATAATCTATTAAGTATGGATTTTGAAGCCCAGGCCCAATATCTAAATAGCAATGGCCTGGGTCCGATGCTGAAATCATAGCTGATTGTAAATAACTAAGGGAAAAACAAGAATAGAAAATATAATGATACAATAGGTTGGACTATAAAATTTAACCGGGATGAGCCTCACACGACACCAAATAGTGGGGCCCCCTTTAGTGATGAAGTAAGATATGTGAATAGACTCGAGAAAGCTAATAGTGAATTCCATAGCTTCTCCCTAAAGACTTAAAAGCCGCTAGACATTATTAGGCACAATTTAATACTTTCCTTAAATACGAGTGTGCACTTGGTGCGACTCAAATCCCAAATCCCGGCGAAGCTGAAACGTACTAAAAGTCACAGGCGTACTGGTTGCGGTGTGATTCGAAGTACATTTTTGCAACGTCGTAATTCTTAAAATATTAAAATTAAAAGCACATATTTGTTGTTAAAATCTATATTGGGTCAAACAAGAGTCAAGAACGACAATTGAGCGACCGTGCTAAAACCATGGAACCCGGAAATGCCTAACACCTTCTCCCGGGTTAACAGAGTTCCTTATCCAGATCTTTGTTTCGCAGACATTACGAAAAAAGTCAATTTCCTCGGATTCGGGACTAATCGGTGACTTGGGACACCATTTTCTTCCCAAGTGGCGACTCTGATTAATTACAACAAAATCCCGAACCGATTGTCCTTTAAGTGGAAAAACTCCTTCCGCTATGCTATTATATCCGTCTCGGGTATTTGAACATTGAGGTATACCCTATAAGCACATATTTATATGCTTTTCCAGTAGGGGTAGTAAAAAGGGAGGTGCGACACCCGGTGAGGCAAGGTTGTTGGGGACAGAGTTAGTCCAGAATGCTTTGGATAGGATGAAGGTTTTTCAGGAGAGACTTCGCGCAGCCCAGTCGCGCCAAAAGAATTATGTGGACCGGAAGGTTCGAGATGTGTCTTATTCTGTGGGTGAGAAATTCTTGCTGAAGGTTTCGCCGATGAAGGGCGTCATGAGATTTGGGAAGAAAGGGAAGCTCAGTCCGAGATTTATTGGCCCTTCTGAGATCCTAAGGAGGATTGGAGAGGTGGCGTATATGCTTGCTTTGCCACCCAGTCTATCAGGAGTCCATCCAGTGACGTGTCCATGATCCGAAAGTATGTTGGCGACCTGTCGCATGTGTTGGACTTTTGCACTATTCAGCTTGATGATGACTTGACCTATGTTTTGGAGCCTATATCTATTTTGGGTCGTCAGGTGAGAAGATTGAGGTCCAAGGACATTGCATCAGTTAAGGTTCAGTGGAGAGGTCGATCCGTGGAGGAGGCCACTTGGGAGATCGAGCGGGAGATGCAGAGCAGATATCCACACTTGTTTGAGACTTCATGTATGTTTCTTGACCCGCTCGAGGACGAGCGTTTGCTTAAAAGGGGGATAATGTGACCACCCGGCTCGTCGTCACGAGAATTACCACCTCGTTATCTTGCATTTATGTGTTTTATTCTTTTATATCAGTGTTAGAGTCTATCAGGTGAGTTAGGAGTGATTTGGGTTGAAAATGTGGCATATAGCCTTTTTTAAGAAAGCTTGAATATGGAAAGTCAACCTGGAGTTGACTATTTAGTTAGAGTGCTTGGAATCGAATTCTGATGATTTGGTTAGTTCCGGGATGTGTTTTGTGACTTTAGGGAGCGATCGGAATTGAATTTGGAGGTCTGGTGTAGAAATAGGCTTGAATTGGCTAAGGTTGAATTTTGGTGAAATCTGAATGGTAGGTGAGATTTTGATCCGTGGGTCAGAATGGAATTCCGACAATTTATGTAGCTTCGTTATGTGATTTTGGATATGTCTGTAAATTTTCAGGTCATTCGGACGTTGTTTGGTCGGGTTTTTGATTGAATGTTAGTTTCGGAAGTTTTGAAGAAACTTAGGCTTGAATCCATGTGAAAATGGTGATTTTGATGTTTAGGATGGTGTTTTCATGATTGGAACAAGTTCGTATCATGTTTTGGAGTATGTTGGTGGTTTTTGTTGGGGTCCTGGGGGCCTCGGGGTGAATCCGGACCATCATCTGGCATTTTTGAACTTTAAAGATCTGCAGAAAATTTGCAGGAACAGTGCAGGATTTTTAGCCTTCGCTTTCTCGAGGCAAGGCCCGCATTCGCGTAGGCAGGGTCCAGTTGGTCATCACGTTCGCTAGGAGGGGTGCCGCGTTCGCGTAAGAGGAAGTAGGGAAGCATCGCGTTCGTGATGGTGGTGGTCGCAATCGCGCAGGAGAAAATGGTGAGGCATCGTGTTCGCATCCCTGGGTGTCGCGTTCGCGTAGAAGGAATCCCAGATGGCTGAAGAAATGTTCATCGTGAAAGCGTGGATCGTGTCGCGTTCGCGATGGGGAAATTTGGCTGGTCATCGTGGACGCGGGAGAGCTAACGCGAACGCGAAGAAGAAATCGGTCTGGCAGTGAATTTAATTACAGAACACAGACCAGTCACGTTCTTAGTGATAAAACCTCCATTGTTGAGTTCTAGAGAGAGAGACTCACGGAAGATTACTGGGAAATCATCGGGTATTCATTGGAGGTCAGTTTTATGGCCTAATTACAGTATTTTATCATGAAATCTTTGGGTATTTCTCTGTAAATGGAAGATTAAAGGGGGGTTTTAGCCCTAGGCCTAAAATTATAGAAAATCACTGATTTGAGGGGGCAAATGAAGTCCGATTTCGGTAAATGTTATATGCCTAGACTTGTGTTGAGACGAGGGTTCCGAATATGTGACTTTCATAATTTTTCGAGAAGCGTACCGAATGTCAGGTTTTGGCAAGTTTGTGAATTTTGGTGTAAATTGAGTTGTTTTGACTGGGTATCACTCCATTGGCCTAATTTGATGTGTTTCTACTATATTTGATTAGATTTTATGCGTGCGGAGCTTGATTCTCGTGCAAAGAGCATCGCGGACTAGTCGACGAGTCGTATTGAGGTGAGTAATAGATGTGGGTGATGACCAGCGGGTTCGAAACCCCGATATACCACTTTGTGACGTTATATAGCGGCGAGACACGTATTCTCTTGTGAGTGCGGGGTCGATTGTGATTTGGGGACTATGGCTTAGTCCGACCTCTTGATATTATGTTATGATATTGGCTATTCTTGAGCCGTTGAACCTCCTTCTCGGATGGTTGCGTATTATATTGTGATATTGGCTACTCTTGAGCCGTCGAACCTCCTTCTCGGATGGTTGAGTACACTTATGGGCTGTGAGCCAGTTATTGGGATCCTGCGAGGATCGTTATCATTGTTCTGTGATATTGACATGTTAGTTTTACTACCAGTCCATAGCTAGTGCTATTATCATGATATTTCCAATCTCTGGAACTTGACATTACTATTTTCAACTGATAAATGATAAATGAGTTTTCAAAACTACTTTTGAGCCCGCGAGGCTGCATTTGCATATTAGCTGACTGGTAGTGGATCGGGTTGCACGCCGCAGCGTATATTCATGATATTGTGCTTGGGCTGTAGGAGCCCCTCCAGAGTCTGAACCCCCACAGTGAGCACGTGTACCCAAATTGGATCGGGCTACGCGCCGTAGCGGTCATTTCATGCATTGCATTACATTTAGCTACATCTGCTAGTTGTTATACTATGTTGTTGATACCTGTTGGTTCTCTACTGTTGATATTGAACTGCTACAGGGCATTGGTTACAACTTTACATAGTGTTTTATTGTGGATTTCTTATCTACGTCGTCTTACCCCTGTTTATTACCACTAAGTCTGGCAGTACTCATTTTACTCCCTGCACCTTGTGTGCAGATCCAGGTACCTCTCAGCAGTCCTGATCCGGTAGCTGTTCGAGGCGATTTCTGTGGATAATCGAGGTAGCTGCAGAGTCCGCAGGACCCGATATTGCTTCCTACTGTCTTTTGATTTCGTATTTTCTATTTATTTCCGCACTTGGTATCATGTAAAAACACTATTACACTTATGCTATCTGTTGAGGCTCATGACTCTTGACCCCTCGGTCTTTGGGGAGTTGTACTGTATTGGGACTTGGTTCCCTGGTTTGGTATTTCTATGAATGTTGACTTATAATTGTTATGTCTAAATTGGTTAAATGAGATCATAGCTCCGTAATTGTTGTTGATTGGTTGGGCTGGCCTAGCAGTGTGTTGGGCGCCATCACGACCGGGTTTTGGGTAGTGACACTAGGTGAATTATTATAGCTTTGATCTAGATAAAGCTGAGAATGAACTAGTTGGGGTTCAGAAACAATTGGCCAAGAATGCCGAAGAAAGAGCTCGGATGGTTCGACAATTGAAAGATGAACATAATGTTGAAGTAGCCCGATTGAGGAAGAAGATCGCCACAGCCAAGGTCAAAAGTAGTAAACAAACCAGAAAATTTGATGTAGAGAGAGAACATTGCTACATGGCTATGGCTCGATTAGAATTGGAGCTACAACAACTTCAAAAGAAGAACCGGCAAACCTTAGATGCTCGTGCCGAAGAGATTGGTAGGTTGCTTAAAGAAAAAAGGGTCATCAGGGAAAGAATTGTCAACATTGCTCAATACATTACGTGGAAATGCCAACTCTGTGAGGATATGACTCAGTCAACGTTTACCGCGGCAGCAATGATCTTTGTGAAACAAGTAATGACCGACCTGGACAAACTCTAAAAGGGATTAGCATATAGGCCCACGGTAAGACCGAACGATGTCTCGTGGGCACTAGGAGCTTTAATGTTTTCATAGGGCATGTATTTTTGTATTTGTATTTTTTCGCATTAAGAAAGTTGTAGTACAACATCATCTTTTGTAATCAATGTTTGAATATCAATGAAAATTCAAAAGAAATTGGCATTATTTTTCTCTTATGTATGAAAATTGCTTGAGCGATAGGCAAACATATAGGCTAAAAAAACGGAAAAAAAAATAGGAAAGAAAAAAGGGAAAAGAAGGAAAACAAACAATGAAAGCAATGAGGGGTGGAAACAAAAGAAAAAGAAAAAGCGGGAAAAAGAAAATTGGCGGACTAAAAGAAGAATAATGCCGGGATGATGCATAATTGCTAGGCAAAAGTTGTGTTTTTAAAACTTGTGATGTTTATCTATTATGATCTAACTATTAACAAGTTTTTGTTGTTGATGAGTATCAGATAAAACAGTTAGCAACTGGCATTCTGGCCCATCACAACTACAACACTCGTTCTAAAAGCATGACAAGAGCAGTAACCCATGAAATTGAGCCTACAATCATGGATCATGTACAAGAGGAGGAAGTAATAGATGTGACTAGCATGAAGGAAGAAATGTATAAGTTGAAACAACAAATGTCAGAAATGTACCAGGCTTGGTCAAGGGGGAAACCTTTACCGTCTTACCCAGCTAACCCCACATATATTCCTCCTTTAAACCCAAACCAGGAACCACCCACCATGAACTCATCTTCCATATATCCCTCTTACCCGCACTATTATGCCACTACATCACAAGTACCACCACCCCTGCCTAAACAAGCTCTACCACCACCACCCCAGGCTGCTCCCGTATATGGCACCTCCACCAGTCACTTTACATAAATCCTCTAGCGAGCCTGTATTTCATGTCCAGGATAATTATTACTACCCGCCAGAACCCACCTTCAGGCAACATGAAGGAGGAAGATAAACCTGCTAGAAACCCTGAACAAGAGGAGATGGCAAGGAAAATGAAAAGCCTTGAACAGTCGTTTCGCAATATGCAGGGTTTGGGAGGCCAAGTTAGTGTGGCATACAAGGACTTATGCTTGTTTCCTGAGGTACAGCTACCTGCCGGGTTTAAATTGCCAAAATTTGACATGTATGATGGCCATGGTGATCCAATGGCCCATTTGAGAGGAAATTGCAGTAAAATGCGTGGAGCTGGAGGAAAATATGAACTACTTATGGCCTACTTTTGTCAAAGCCTCAGTGGTTCGGCATTGGAATGGCATACCCATCAAGATCATACCCGATGGTTCATTTGGGATGATTTAGCCCAATCATTTGCAAACCATTTTCAATATAATCTGGAAATCATCCCTGATAGATTGTCATTGACCAAGATGGAAAAGAAGTCCGGAGAAAGCTTTCGGGAATATGGTTTCAGGTGGAGGGAACAGGTAGCCCGTGTGGATCCACCAATGAAAGAAGGAGAAATGGTAGATTGTTTCCTACAAGCTTTGGAGCCGACATACTACGGCCATTTGGTGTCTGCAATCGGAAAAACCTTTAATGAGGTAGTAAAGATGGGGAGTTTTGTGGAAGAAGGTCTAAAGACGAACAAAATTATGAGCTACTCGGCTATCAAGGCTACAAATCAAGCAATTCAGATGGGAACATGAGGGTCGATTGGAAAGAAGAAGAAGGAAGAAGTGGCGGTTATTGAAGGAAGATCTTGGTCCTAGGGCCCATCTTGGTCCTGGGGCCCCAACCCATATCATCATCAACCTCGCCCATACCAACCATATCCACCATCACCATATAACCCAACTCAAGAATATTATCCTCAAACTAGTCCCCAATTTTCTGTCCAGCATGCTCAATCTTACCCACCACCTCCACCTTCATGGCGAACCCCAGTTCCTTAGAATGTCTACCATGCCCAAAATGCCTACCTACCATCAAAAACCTATAGAAATCCAAACCGAACCAACTTCCGTCCTGACCCAGAAGTGAAAGGCGAAAGAGCTCAGAGAAAAAGAACATTCACTCCTCTGGGAGAATCATATACTAGTCTCTTTCACCGATTGAGAGAATTAGGAATGCTGAATCCCATTGAACCTAATATTCCCAACCCTCCACCAAGAAACTTAGACAAATCCGTCTGTTGTGAATATTGCTCTGGGGCACCGGGACATGACACGGAGAAATGTTGGCACTTAAAGTCTGCAATACAGGAACTCATTGACTCTAGAATAATTGAGGTGCAAGCACCCGAGACTCCCAATATAATGCAAAATCCTTTGTCGGCGCATCATGAAACACATATGATAGAGCTAGTACAGGAAGAAAGCTGCAAAAAAACTTCTTAGACGGTGATGACAATAAAAGCAAACAACAAGGTTGAGGAGAAAGTTGAAGGTGAGAAAGTGTCAACTGAGCCACCAGCAAAACAGCCATCGGTTATGATTGAGCCTGAGCCAGTAAAAGTGATAGTACATGGGGTGAAGCCCATACTGACTGTGAAATGGGCTCATATAGAACCAATTGTTATCAAACCAGTTGTTCAGATGCCGATTGTAAGTACCAAAGTTGTACCTTGGAATTATGATAAGGTAATAGTAATGTATAAAGTGAAAGAGGTCAAGGGAGAAATCTATGAAACTCATGGTTTGACCCGGTCTGGGCGATGTTTTGCCACTCATGATTTGAGAAAGACAAAAGTAGTGAAAGAAAATCCAGCTTATGTAAAGAAAGTAGTCACCGAGGAAGAAGTTGAGGAATTTCTAAAGAAGATGAAAGCTCAAGATTACTCCATAGTTGAGCAATTGAGGAAGACGCCCGCTCAAATATCATTGTTATCCCTGCTAATTCATTTTGATGAGCATAGAAAGGCATTGATGAAGATCTTAAATGAAGCCCACGTACCAGAGAAAATCTCGGTATGTCATCTGGAGAAAATCACAAACAAGATCTTTGAGACAAATAAGATAACATTTTCGGACAGCGAGCTACCGCTAGAAGGGACGGAAAATAATAAAGCCCTATACCTCACGGTAAAATGTGAAGAATCTGTAGTAATTCGTGTTTTGGTGGACAACGGATCAAGTGCCAATATTTGTCCATTGTCAACTCTAGGGAAGTTGAAAGTTAATCATGAGAGGATTCATCGAAACAGTGTATATGTGAGGGGTTTTGATGGAGGCGGAAAGAACACCGTGGGGGATATCATACTAGAGATTGCTATCGGACCAGTGGATTTCACCATGGAGTTTCAAGTGCTGGATGTCGCTGTATCATACAACCTTTTGTTAGGACGTCCACGGATCCACGCTGCGAAAGCAGTACCATATTCTTGGCATCAAATGGTAAAATTTGAGTGGGAGCAACAAAAGATAATAGTGCACGGGGAAGACAATTTTTGTAATGCCATTACGCCATTTGAAGAAGTTGAAGGAGATAAAGGCCCGTGGGTGTACCAAGTACTGGACACCGTGACTAAGAGCAGAATATCTGAAGGAGAAAATATGCCAGTACCTAAAGTGGCCCCTGCAGCGGTCATGGTTGCCAAAGAGATGATAAAGAATGGGTTCTCTCCAGGAAAGGGTTTAGGAGCTACCTTGCAGGGTATAATGCAACCAATTCATCTTCCAGGTGGCACTGATACCTTCGGTTTGGGTTTCAAGCCAACTATTGCTGATATACCGAGAGCTAAGAAATTGAAAAAGAAAGGGTGGATCCTCCCCAAACCTATCCCAAAATTGTCCAACTCCTTTGTCAAACCTGGTACACAAAGACGTCTGGCAACTGTCATGCCGAACCGTGCAGAGATAAAACAGAATGATGGAGACAGCCGAAGGAACAAGCAAAATGGACGTTCAATTTGTTGGACCCCACACTATGCTAAATAACTGGGAAGCTACTCCTCTTCCAATCAAGAAGGAGTTGTGGTAGTTAGCATTTAATATTTCCTTCCCAAAACTGTCTTGTTTTAAAATTGTAATTCTATATCCCGTCAAGTTAAATGTATCCAAATCTTGTTACCTTTCAAAAATTCAATGAAATGCAATTTCTTTCTTCCTCCATTTTTGCCTTATTTTATTTTTCTTTTCTTTTGTACAGTTCAATATTTGTTAATTCCAATGATATGTCATGTATGAAGGATTCCCGGTCTAGTCTTAACAATCGGATAGTTATACAAGAAATTGAAAATGAATATGAAGTGGAGTATGAGGATGAGGAAGTATTGGAGGAAATTAGTAAAGATTTGAGCCATTATGAAGAAAAACCCAAATCGAACTTAAATGAGACAGAGTCTATTAATTTGGGAAGTGAGGAGAATGTTCGAGAAACAAATATTAGTGTACACTTAGAGACTTCGCTCAGAGATGATTTGATCAGGTTGTTACATGAATACAAGAGAACTCCTCATTTGGGTCTACTGAGATGTATAGATGCACAGCAGGCCACAACAGTCATGGCTGAAATACATGCAAGAGCCTAAGGACCTCATATGAGGGGATATGCTTTGGCCAAGAAAATTTAGAGCCGCATACTATTGGCTCACCATGGAGCGTGATTGCATTAGATATGTGCGAAAATGCCACCAATGCTGGATACACGGAGATTTGATTCACTTCCCACCCTATGAGTTGCATATAATGTGAGCACCGTGGCCATTCATTGTTTGGGGCATGGATGTCATCGGCCCAATAGAGCCTGCAACATCTAATGTGCACAGGTTTATCTTGGTAACAATTGATTATTTCACTAAATGGGTGGAGGCGAAGACATTTAAAGCAGTAACAAAGAAGGCAGTAGTGGATTTCGTATATACAAATATTATTTATCGCTTTGGAATTTCTAAGGTGATTATCACAGACAATGGAGCAAATCTTAACAGTCACCTGATGGCCGAGGCATGTCAAAAGTTCAAAATCCTGCACCGTAACTCTACACCTTATCGGCCTAAAGAAAATGGAGCAGTTGAGGCTGCGAATAAGAATATTCAGAAGATTCTCAGGAAGATGGTAGAAGAGTCAAGACAGTGGCATGAAAAATTACCATTTTCTCTCATGGGTTATCGTACAACTGTACGTACTTCAATTGGTGCAACCCCTTACTCATTGGTGTACGGAACAGAGGCAGCCATACCTATAGAAATTGAAATACCTTCCCTCCGGATCATAGCCGAGGCTGAAATTGACGATGATGAATGGGTAAAAACTCGGCTAGAGCAATTGAGCTTGATCGATGAAAAAGATTAGCAGCAGTCTATCACGGACAGTTGTATCAACGGAGGATGGCCAGAGCATACAACAAGAAAGTACGTCCATGGAAATTCGAAGTTGGACAATTGGTGCTAAGACGTATTTTACCACATTGGGCCGAAGCAAAAGGAAAGTTTGCACCTAATTAGCGAGGGCCATTCCTAGTATCCTGGGTATTGTCCAACGGAGTTTTATATCTAACAGATGTGGATGAAAAATGTGTAGATACTGCTATCAACTCCGATACAGTCAAGAGATACTATGTATGATTCCTTTTTCATATGTACAATTGTATTTGTCATAATTTTGAAATTGAAATGATGAAGGCATTTTATTTCTCTATCCAAACACTTTACCCATTGCTACCCCTTTTGAGCCTTATTGCATTATTCTTTCATACCCCTCTCTCGGAATCAATTATGAACAATGAAATGAAAAGAAAAGAGAAGAGAATATTGAAAAAGAAAAAAAATAGAATGAAGAAAAATGAAAATGAAGAAAAAATGAAAAAACAAAAGAAAAAAGGGATATAGAAAAAATATATACAAAAAGAAAAAAAATCGGGAAAAAGTCAAATGACGAAGATATCTTATGGTTTGAACTACGTCTGACTTGATCCCGAAAGGGTACGTAGGCAGCCTCAATGAGGTTCAGTCACGACAGAAATAACATCCAAGATTCCCCAAATATTGAAACTGGGGCAGAAGTTATGTTTTATGATTCCGAGAGTTGTAATTATTTTGAACCCTCGTTTAAATTTTGATCCTTTATACCTTTCTTTCTAAACCCATCCAAAAGCCACATTACGGTCCAAAGAAAGACCTTCTGATTGATTTCAGGAAAATGACGATACAATAGGAATAAAGAGAAACATGTCATGGACAATACCCGGAAGTTTGAAAACAGAAAAATAAAGAAAAATAATAATGAGAAAGTCTTATTGGTGAAAACCCTAACAGGCGCCATAAGGCGAATATGAAAATAAAGAAAAATAAATGAGAGAGTCTTATTGGTGAAAACCCTAACGGGCACCATAAGGCGAATGTGAGGTAAGAGAAGAATAAATTAGAGAGTCTTATTGGTGAAAACCTTCACATGCACCATAAGGAAAAAGTGAGGAATATTTTGATGAAAGGGAAACAACAAAATAAGAAAGGTTTGGGTTGAAAGAAAGATGAAATTAAGACAGCAATGATTCGATTGGACGGACTGGGTCGGATATTCAAATACATGGCATGGTCAAAGGAATCAGTCTTCATACCCATATAAGTTCTGTCTTTACTTCAAAATACCCTCACCCTTGAAATTCAGGTCATTGCATTTCATTCTATTTGTTCAAAACCAGTTGCCAATTAAAAGTTAGCTGCCAGCTTCTCATGTTAGATGGTGTAATAACACTGGGCCCTTCAAAGTAAAAGAGAAAATAAAAACACATGGCGTTCATACAGCCAAAGGAAATAAAACAAAGAGAAACAAAAAGATAAAAGCAAAGGGGATTACAAGAGAAAAATTGAGAAGACAATCAGAAATAAATTGCAAAGCAGAATGAAGCAAGATGAGGCAGATGTTGGAAGCAAGGCCAGCAAGAATGCCAATTGCTAACCATCATTTTATAACTAATAAATTGTTCACTGATTAAGACAGGGACAAAAGATTCAAATTCTCACTAATCACTTTAAAGTGAATGTGACCAATGTGGGAGAAAACATAAAAAAGAAACATCAATAAAGGAGAGAATCCACAATGGAGGACTCAGTAATCAGGAACCTACCCAAACAGCAATTGAGGTATTATCTTTTACAAAATTTACACCCCAGTTATCAAACTGAGGGAATATTTTTCTGCATTTTCATTTCTGCATCAGGCGCCCACCTGGATAATATGAGAATATTTTCTGCATTTTTATTTTTGCATCAGGCGCCCACCTAGATAACGAGGGAATATTTTTTAGCATTTTCATTTCTGCATGAGGCGCACACCTGGATAATGAGGGAATATTTTTCGTCATTTTCATTTCTGCATCAGGCGCCCACCTGCATAATGATGGAATATTATTCTGCATTTTCATTTCTGCATCAGGCGCCCACCTAGATAATGAGGGAATATTTTTCTGTATTTTTGATTTCTGCATCAGGCGCCCACCTGGATAACGAGGGAATATTTTTCTGCATTTTCATTTTTGCATCAGGTGCCCACGTGGATAACGAGGAAATATTTTTCTGCATTTTCATTTCTGCATCAGGCGCCCACCTGGATAACGAGGGAATATTTTTCTATTTTTTCATTTATGCATCAGGCGCCCACCTGGATAATGATGGAATATTTTCTGCATTTTAATTTCAGTTCAGGCGCCCACCTATATAACGAGGGAATATTTTTCTGTATTCAAATTTCTGTTCAGGCGCGCACCTGTATAACGAGGGAATACTTTTCATCATTTTAATTTCTGTTCAGGCGCCCACTTGTATAACAAGGGAATACTTTCTGTATTTTTAAAAAAATTTCTAACAAAGTAATACCATAATACATTGAAAGCCCCATACTGGGGCAGAGGAAAAAGTTTTCTTTAATTTTGCAATAAGCAAGTATCAACATGGAAAGCAAGAAGCACATTTTGAAGTCATACAAACGGATGAAAGTAATATGTTGGAAGAAAGTCATAAGCGAAGATTCACAGAATTAGAAGATGCAAATAAAGACCAACATGCAATATGGAAGAGCAAGACAATACAAGAAGACAAGACATAGATAGGATTTTCATGTAATTCATAAATCATAGCTTAGAATAGCTTCTTTATTTTATTTTTTCCCGGTGTAATAAGGAGTCTGTCAGTAATAATAGCAACAACAACAGCAATATCAATTCCCTGGTAGTTTCAAACTACCAGACTTTCCCGAACTACACTGACCTGATTCCTGTTTAGCCCAGGATATGTAGGCAACCTCTGAAGCAGGGTGCGGTCAAAAGTTTTTCAAAATGCTTCGTACGGAATTTGCAAGTGGGAAAAAACCTCTCATTACTGCTCGCTTATCTTTGCACTGAAACTCTTCGTGTTCCCTAGAAAAGAGGGGCAGCTGTGAGCACGTGATTTTTGTCCTAAGCAATTAAATTCCAACATATATATATAAATAATAGAAAAATGATTTTTGTTTGTAATTGTGTGATTTAGTTGAAATACCAGTGTTTTTGTTTGAAAATAAATTGGAATGAAATTACAAAAGAAATCAATTGGGAAAATATCATAAAAAATGTTAAAATTTAGAAAATCAAGTAAAATTGCAAAAAATACCAGATAACAAATACGACAATTGAGCTACCGTGCTAGAACCACGGAATCCGGGAGTGCCTAACACCTTCTCCCAGGTTAACAGAATTCCTTATCCAGATTTCTAGTTTCGCGGACTGTTAAACAGAGTCATAATTTCCTCGGTTCGGGATTAAACCGATGACTTGGGTCACCATTATTTTCCCAAGTTGCGACTCTGAAATTTAATAAATAAATCCCGTTCCGACTGTCCTTTAAGTGGAAAAATTCCTTTCTTGTTATTATTATATCCACTCCTGGGATGTAATAGTAAATAACGGGCATACGTAAAAAAAAAAAGGAGGTGTGACAATCAACAACCCAGGATCTCCGAGAATTGAACCCACGGTCCTTTTAAACTCAGCAACTCAGGATCTCTGGGAATCGAACCCGTAGTCCATATATCAATATCACAGGATCTCTAGGAATTGAACCTGCGGTCCTTCATATCAGTATCACATGATCTTCGAGAATTGAACCTGTAGTCAGTATATCAGCATCTCAGGATCTCCGGGTATTGAACCAGCAGTCCGTATATCAGTATCTCAGGATCTCTAGGAATTGAACCCGCAGTCCGTATATCAATATCTCAAGATCTCCGAAAATTGAACCCGCAGTCCTTATATCAGTGGCACCAGATCTCCGGGAATCGAACCAGCAGTCCATAGAACACAAACACAACCAATAAGAGGAAAACACAGAGAAATATAAAGTACACAACTACAATTAACAACTAAATCCAGTCTCAACAAGTTCGAGGAAATTCAATTAAGACAAGTTGGCATTTAGACAGATAATCTTATCTAATCATGCTTCCCTAGCTAACACAGGATAAACCTTGCAATTAAACCAATTAAATAACAAAGGTAACATGGATTGAGCAGTTCAAGTAAGGTGGTTTTCAGCACTTTGCACAAGTACACGCCCGTCACCTCGCGCACAAGGCATTTAAATCAACACATATATATCCTAGGGGAGAAAATCCCCCACACAAGGTTAGACAAGTCACTTACCTCAATCCCGGTACAAAACCGTTAAGAAATGACACCCTTGCCACGAGTATCCGACTCCGAGTGGCCCAAATCTATTCAAACCAATTACATAGTGTAAATAACATCGCAAGTAACTAATTACACTGATAAAATTAAAGCTACAACGCGAAAATGGGTGAAATGATCAAAATAATCCTCCATCCATCGGCTCGGAATCAAAATATTATTACATTTTCAGAACCCTCGTACTCTCGAGTCTAACCATATAAAATTTATTGAAATCGGAGTTCGTTTGACCCTCCAAATCATCAAAGTCTGTTCTATGAAAATACCCCAATTTACACCCCAAATCCGAAATTAAGTTTAGATTAGTGAATAATGATCACAAAGGAGTAAGAAATAGTTACCCAACAAATATCTCAGAAAAGCACTAGAAAAATTACTCAAAATCGAGTTTGTAAAAATAGTGAAACCCTCGCGGATGAAATTATTATAATTGTTTCTGTCAGGCCCTGAAATGCTTAATCGCGATCGTGACCCAGCTCCCGCGATCACGATGAACAAAATCCAAAGTCCCCAAATTCCTTATACGCGATTGTGACTCCCTTCACGCGATCGCGATGCTTTAAATTCCACACGTACGCGATCGCGACCCCGACACTGCGATCGCGATGTGCTAATGCCCAACAGTACGCTATCGCGAACCCACTTACGCGAACGCGAAGAACAAAAAAAAATCTGACATGCCAAACCATCTATGCGATCGCGACATCATGCCCGTGATCAAGAACAAATCTTCTGCAACATTGATACAGCAATCTGACCTGTTTTATCAACTCAAAATGGTCTGTTTGACCCCCGGAAACACCCCCGAGGCCTCCAGGACCGCAACCAAAACCACCAACCTACTCCAAATCATGATACAAACTTGTTTCAATCATAAAAACATATCATTAAACACAAAAATCATCAAATCATGGCGGATTCAAGCCTATGTTTCAACCAAAACTTCCGAAACCTACAAACTATCAAAAACCCGACCAAACGATGTCCGAATGACCTGAAAATTTGCAGACATATCCAATATCACCTAATGAAGCTATTGCAACTATCGAAATTCCATTCTGACTCCTGGATCAAAATCTCACCTATCGATCGGATTTCCAAAAATTCCAAACTTCGGCATTTCAAGCCTAATTGAGTTACAGACCTCCAAAATACATTCCGAACACGCTCCCAACCTCAAAATCACCTAACGGAGCTAACGGAACCATCGAATTTCCGTTCCGAGGTCATCTTTACACTATTCTGAATATGGGAGATGTTTCAACTATAAGGCTCTCAATTTGGGACTAAGTGACCCAAAACACTCCAAATTCTAGAACCGAACATCCCGGCAAACCACAATAGCAGAAATGAACTTAGGGGAAATAGTAAATTTGGGATCGGGGCATAAATTTCGAAAACGACCGGCAGGGTCGTTACATCTTCCCACACTTACACATTCGTTCGTCCTCGAACGAGCATAGAAAACATACCTGAAGTAGTGAAGAGATGAGGGTACTGGCTGCACATATCCTGCTTAGTCTCCCAAGTCACCTCCTCGGCCGGCTGACCCCGCCACTGGACCTTCACTGAAGCGATGTTCTTTTGCCTGTCCAAAATGGCCACTGACTCCTCAACATAAGACAGATCCTTGTCTAGCTGAACAGAACAGAAATCCAACATGTGCGACGGGTCACCATGTTATCTCCGGAGTATAAAGACATGCAATATTGCATGGACTCCGGCTAGGCTGGGAGGTAAGGCCAGCTCATAAGCAACCTCCCCTACACGCCTCAAAATCTCAAAAGGGACAATGAATCTCGGACTCAGCTTCTCTTTCTTTCCAAACCTCACGACGCACTTCATGGGCGAGACCCGAAGTAGAACCCGCTCTCCAACCATGAATTCCACATCGCGAACCTTCTTGTCCGCATAACTCTTCGGTCTCGACTGGGATGCATGGAGTCTATCCTGAATAACCTTGACCTTGTCCATTGCATCCTGGACCATCTCAGTACCTAGCAACCTGGCCTCGCATGGCTCGAACCAACCCACGGGGTCCCTGCACCTCCTACCATATAGGGCCTCATACGGCGCCATCTGAATGCTGGACTGATAGCTGTTGTTATGAGCAAACTCCGCAAGTGGCAAGAAATGATCACATGAACCTCTAAACTCAATCACACACGCACAGAGCATATCCTCCAAAATTTGAATAGTGCGCTCGGACTGTCCATCCGTTTGGGGGTGAAATGCTGTGCTCAGCTCCACCTGAGTACTTAGCTCCTGCTGCACGGCTCTCCAAAACTGTGAAGTAAACTAAGTGCCTCTATCTGAAATGATGGAAACTGGAATACCATGCAACCGAACTATGTCTCTGATGTAGATCTTTGCCAATCGCTCCGATGAGTAAGTAGTGCACACAGCTATAAAATGGGCGGACTTGGTCAGCCGATCCAAAATGACCCAAATAGAATCAAACTTCCTCACAGTCCGTAGAAGTCCAGATACAAAGTCCATGGTGATGTGCTCCCACTTCCCCTCTGGGATCTTAATCTGCTGCAATAACCCACCGGGACGCTGATGCTCATACTTCACCTGCTAGCAGTTGAGGCACCTAGAAACATAGTCGACCATATCCTTCTTCATCCGCCTCCACTAATAGGGCTGCCTCAAATCCTGATACATCTTTGCGGCACCTGGATGGATGGAATACCGCAAACTATAGGCCTCAGCTAGAATCAACTCTCGAAGGTTATCTACATTGGGCACACAAATACGCCCATGCATCCTCATCACTCCATCATCCCTGATGGTAACATCTCGAGCATCACCACGCCGAACTCTATCTTGAAGAACAAGTACATAGTGCGCTCAGACTGTCCATCTATCTGGGGGTGAAATGTTGTGCTCAGCTCCACCCGAGTACCTAACTCCTGCTGTACGGCTCTCCAGAATCGTGAAGTAAACCGAGTGCCTCTGTCTGAAATGATGGAAACTGGAATACCATGCAACCGGACTATCTCTCTGATGTAGATCTTTGCCAATCGCTCCGATGAGTAAGTAGTGCATACAACTATAAAATGGGAGGACTTGGTTAGCCGATCCACAATGACCCAAATAGAATCAAACTTCCTCACAGTCCGTGGAAGTCCAGATACAAAGTCCATGGTGATGCGCTCCCACTTCCACTCTGGGATCTCAATCTGCTGCAATATCCTACCGGGACGCTGATGCTCATACTTCACCTGCTAGCAGTTGAGGCACCTAGAAACATAGTTGACCATATCCTTCTTCATCCGCCTCCACCAATAGGGATGCCTCAAGTCCTGATACATCTTTGCGGTACCCGGATGGATGGAATATCGCAAGCTATGGGCCTTAGCTAGAATCAACTCTCGAAGGTCATCTACATTGGGCACACAAATAAGCCCATGCATCCTCATCACTCCATCATCCCCGATGGTAACATCTCGAGCATCACCATGCCGAACTCTATCCTGAAGAACAAGCAAATAAGGGTCATCAAAATGTCGCTCCCTGATGCGATCAAATAGAGAAGACAGATAAACCACACAAGTCAGAACCCGACTGGGCTCCGAAAGCTCCAATCTAACAAACTGCCAGGCCAAAGCCTGAACATCCATCGCCATAGGTCTCTCCAAAGCTGGTAAATATGACAAACTCCCCAAACTCTCTGCCCGGTGACTCAAGGCATCGGCAACCATATTGGCCTTGCCCGAGTGATAAAGAATAGTAATATCATAGTCCTTCAACAACTCCAACCATCTCCTCTTACGCATGTTCAGGTCCTTCTGCTTAAGCAACTGCTGCAAGCTCCGATGATTAGTTTAAATATCATAAGGAACCCCATACAAATAATGACGCCAAATATTCAAGGCGTGAACAATGGCAACTAGCTCAAGATCACGGACAGGGTAGTTCTTTTCATGCACCTTTAGCTGTCGGGACGCGTAGGCAATCACCCAACCGTCCCGAATCAATACTGCTTTGAGTCCAACTCGTGAGGCATCACAATATATTGTATAAGACCCCGAACCAGTAGGAAACATCAAAATAGGGGCCTAAGTCAAAGCTGTCTTGAGCTTTTGGAAGCTCGCCTCAGACTCCTCTGTCCACTGAAAAGGGGCACCATTTTGCGTCAATCTGGTCATAGGTGTTGCGATCGAAGAGAATCCCTCCACAAAGCGACGGTAATATCACCAAACCAAGGAAGCTACGAATCTCAGTAGTTGAGGAGGGTCTGGGCCAACCCTGCACGGCCTCCACCTTCCTCGGATCTACTCGATACCACGTGGCCTAGAAATGCCACCGAACTCAGCCAAAACTCACATTTAGAGAACTTTGCATATAATTGCTTCTCCCTCAGAGTCTGAAGCACTATCTTGAGGTGCTGCTCATGCTCTTCCCGGCTCCAGGAATATATCAAAATATCATCAATAAAAACAATCACGAACGAGTCAAGATATGGCCTGAATACACTATGCATCAAATGCATGAAAGCTGTTGGGGTATTAGTCAGCCCGAAAGACATAACGAGGAACTCGTAGTGACAATACCGAGTCCTGAATGCAGTCTTCAAGAAAACAGGCTCCCGAATCTTCAGCTGATGATAACCAGAGAGTAAATTAATCTTGGAGAACATTTGTGCCCCCTGTAACTGGTCAAATAAGTCATCAATACATGTCAAAAGATACCGGTTCTTCATTGTAACTTTATTCAAATGGTGATATTCAATGCACATACACATAGAACCGTCCTTCTTCTTCACAAACAACACATGAGCAGCCAAAGGTAAAACACTGGGTCGAATGAAACCCTAACCCAACAATTCCTGTAACTGATCCTTCAACTCCTTCAATTCAGGAGGAGCCATGCGGTACGGAGGAATAGAAATTGATGTTTGTGAGGTTACCCCCGGACAAGTATGGGTGATTTGGTGTCTTTTCTCTAAAGGTTAGGTCTTAGTTTTGATTTGCTTGAGGACAAGCAAAGGTTTAAGTTTGGGGGAGTTGATAACTAGGAATTTCGCATGATTTTGAACCCCGTCTTACCTTAGCTTTGTGCATAAAATGTGATTAAGTGGCTCTGAATTACTTACAAGTGCGCTAATTTGCAGATTTGTGCGAATAGAGGATGAATACCAACAAAGTGGCTCAAAAAGGAGTGAAACCGGCAAAATGCTAACAAAAAGATGGAGGACTTCAAGGAATCCTGTGCGGACCGCACTGTTTTGGTGTGCAGCCGCATAGGCTGGTTTAGAGACTCAGAAGATTCAAGTACTATCTGCGAGGACCGCAGTGATTTGGTGTGCGGCCGCGTAGGTAAAGAGCAAAGAAGCCTCAAATGCAGACAAGACCCAGGCGGACCGCATCGAAAACTATGCGGTCCGTGTTACTGTACTCACTCGACCGCGTGCCATATCAGTGCGGCCCGCGTGGATAAAGGATCAGAGGCTATGCATGCAGAGGATTTGTGCAGTATGGCCGCATGTCAAAAGTATGCGGTCCGCGTCACTGTTCCTACGCGGCCGCATGACAAAAGTGTGCGGTCCGCGTGAGTCCTGCAGGGGCATTTTTGTCCGAAAATTTTAGGATAGTATAAATAGCTTCTTTTTCTTTTTTAGGTCAGATTAGACAATACATAGTGATGGCAGAGCTCGTAAGGAACATCTACACGCCTATTTTAGGCAATTTTGTACTAGTTTGACTTGAGATTTCATTTCTAATTAATTATTATGTCAATTTTAGCTTCAATTTCTTCTTCTTCTTTTTCAATTTCTATGGCTAGCTAAACCCATAGATATGGTTGTAGCCCAACCCTAGTATGGGTAATTGATGGGTTAGAATATTAAATGCAAGGATGATTGTGGGTAATTGGTTTTGGGTTGAATGAATGTATTTAATTGGGAATTTGTGGTTGCAAACATGAAGTCTACATTTGTGGGTTTGGTCTCTACTTGAGAAAGAGGGTCTAAAACCTCTCATTCAATCCCAACAAGAACTTGGGATGGACCCATGAGAATGGTAGTCCCAAGTAACGGGTATAAATCTCGATAGAGTAATTACCCAACTTGAGCCTAAAGTTGCTTGGGCAATTAGCCTACCAAATTGGTCTCGAGAGTCAATTGGGCAAAATTGTTCTCTCTACCGAGAGGTGTGAGAATGAAAATTAGAGCAACGGCTATCCAAATATCCCATGTATCATCTTCGCATTGAATTTCCATACCTGTTAATTATTCCACCTAGGTATAAGCTACTTCCCTAGTCCCTTTTTTCCCATTAGAAAAATCATACTTAGATATAGTCTTTAGCATAATTTAGACAACTCAATAGTAGTAGATATAATATTTGATACTTTGAAAATACCAAAAATGTTTTAAGATAAACTAGAAGCCAAAACTCAATTCTAGTGCAACACAATTATTCACTCCAAAAATCTAACTCCCTGAGGAAATTGCCTCGTACCACTATATGGGTAAGAGTATTAGTGCCCGCTCATACCTTCGGGTTGAGTTTGCCATGATCATCAACACTGATATCCCTCACATAAGCTAGATAAGCAGCACACCCCTTCTCAACCATACGCTGAGCTTTGAGAAAGGAAATAACACGGCCGGGGGTGTGATCTAGAGTACCACTCTACTCAATGCGTGGAATGCCTGGCATAGCCAGTGTCACGGTCTTGGCGTAACAATCAAGAATAGCATAGTGGGGCGACAACCAGTCCATGCCCAGAATAAAATCAAAATAAACTATACCGAGCAATAAAAGATCAGCTCTGGTCTTAAAACTACAAATAGTGACCAAACACGACCGATACACACAGTCCACAACCAAGGAATCTCCCACCATAGTAGAAACATAAACGGGGGCACTCAAAGAATTCCGAGGCACACACATATGTGAATCAAAATAAGAAGACACATATGAAAAAGTAGAACCAGGATCGAATAGAACCAATGCCTCTCTGTGACTAACCAAGATAATACCTATGATAACAAATTGGAGGCGATAGCTGCGGCGTGATCAGGAATAGCATAAAATTTGTCCTAACCCCTCTCTCGAGGGCGGCCTCTGGGACCCTAATCCTTGTCCCTGGCTGGCTGGGCAGGTGGGGTGGCGGTTGGGGCTGGAACGATGGCCTGCTGGCCCTAGGAACCACGCTAAGGTTGCGAAGTCTGTGCAGGCGCTCCTCTACTACGCCTAGGGCACTCCCTCACCAGATGGCGAGTATCCCCGCACTCTAAACAAGCCTTGGGAGGACGCTGTAGCTGTGACTGACCGGCCCCGCTCCCGCTGGACTGACCCATGGAGGTACCCCGCGCAGGAGGCGCACTGGAAACTGGCAGAGCATAGTAAGGCTCCTGAGGTGCTAAAGGAGCTGGAGTACTACCGGCTGCTAGCAATGCTAAATGAACTGGACGACCGGAATAACCCCTGCCAAAACGACCGGTTGCCGAAGTACGAGCACCACAGAAATGACCCGACTCACGAGACCTCTTGGCCTCTATCTCTCCTCGCTCTCTAGTGAGCATACCCTCGATCCATCTGGCAATACTCACCGCCTGCTGGTATGGTACATCCATCTCCAACTCTCTAGCCATGCTGGACCGGATAGGCAGAATAAGACCCTCAATAAACCTCCGCACTCTCTCCTGAACCGTGGCAACCAAAGCCGATGTATGTCGGGCTAACTGGGTGAAGCTGATGGCATAATGTCATAGAGCCCTGGCGCAACCGCTCAAACTTCACTCGCAAGTATCCCTAAGGCTCTAGGCAACAAACTCCCTCAAAAACATATCAGAAAAATGTGTCCAGGTTAATGAGGCAGACTCGTTTGGACTATCCAACTCATATGTGCGCCACCACTCATAAGCGGCCCCTCGAAGCTGAAAAGCAGTAAAGGAAATCCCACTAGTCTCCACTATACCCAAAGTACGGAGGATGTGATGACAAAGCTCTCTAGTGAGCATACCCTCGATCCGTCTGGCAATACTCACCGCCTGCTGGTATGGTACATCCATCTCCAACTCTCTAGCCATGCTGGACCGGATAGGCAGAATAAGACCCTCAATAAACCTCCGCACTCTCTCCTGAACCGTGGCAACCAAAGCCAATGTATGTCGGGCTAACTGGGTGAAGCTGATGGCATAATGTCATAGAGCCCTGGCGCAACCGCTCAAACTTCACTCGCAAGTATCCCTAAGGCTCTAGGCAACAAACTCCCTCAAAAACATATCAGAAAAATGTGTCCAGGTCAATGAGGCAGACTCGTTTGGACTATCCAACTCATATGTGCGCCACCACTCATAAGCGGCCCCTCGAAGCTGAAAAGCAGTAAAGGAAATCCCACTAGTTTCCACTATACCCAAAGTACGGAGGATGTGATGACACCCCTCCAGAAAATCGAAGGCATCATCTGAGGCTAGAACACTGAACACTGGGGGATCATACTTCTTGAACCTCTCTAACCTGCGCTGCTCGTCTTCGGAGACAGATGTCCCACCTCCGGGCTGTACTGGTGCGGCAGGTGGTATAGTATTAATCACTGGAACCTGCTCCATGAGCACTCGCTACTCAAGTGTGTCGGCTGTAGGAGTCTGGGCCCCTCCTCCGGCCTGAGATGTAGCTGCAGCGAGATGAAACAACCCCGCTTGAGCTAGAGTAATGTACATGCTCATAAACTGGGCTAAATTCTCATGGAGTACTGGAGTCGTAGTAGCTGTAGTAGGTGTACCAGGTACCTGCGCTCCAACCTGATCCACCGGCGATGCCTCAGCGGCAGCGCACACGAGTGTTGTGGCTGCACCCCGAGCGTATCCTCGACCTCTACCCCGGCCCCAGCCTCTAGCGGCGACAACAGGGGGCGTGGGTGCCTGATCCTTACGAGTAGCACGTGTCCTCACCATCTGTGAGAGAATAGAAGACAAAAGTTTAGACTTGGTGTCAAAATATCACACGACAAGGAATTCAAAAGAAATGAAGAGTTTCCTAAATAGTTACATAGCCCCTCGTAGATAAATATGGGCGTCCCCGTATCGATCAGCGAGACTCTAAATAACCGGTCTGTGTCTCGTGACTCCTATGAACCTAGAGCTCTGATACCAACTTGTCAGGACCCTAGTTCACCAATCGTGAACCTGTCATGACGGCGCCCGGTCTTTGCAACTAGGTAAGCCTAACACAATGCAGAATGTACAACTCTTATGAACAAAAGTTAAATAACAGCGGAATAATATAAAGGAAATGTAATAAGTTCCACTCGGCACATATACTTCACTAATACCAGAAAAAAAATACAACCACCAAGACCCGAAAACTCACGGACAACATAGACTAAAAGAGAGTACAACTGTGGCTCTATACATCAAGAGTGTCTACACAATGAAAAATAAAAGAATGACTGACATCACTAAGAAGAATAGAAGAAGACCCTCCGGATCTGCGGACGTAGCAGATTCATACCTCGAGTCTCCTGAGTATGCTCCTAAGTCAGTAGTAGTGCGTCTGATCAGATAAACCTGGATCTGCACAACAAAAGTGTGCATAAGAGTAGCATGAGTACACCACGGCGGTACTCAGGAAGTGTCAAGCCTAACCTCGACGGAGTAGTGACGAGGAAGGTCAGGGCCCTACCGAGAAAATTATAAACATAATGATAATAATACTGAATAGTACAAAATAAGAATAAGTCTGAATTAACAACAAATGAGATAAATACTACAAACCGTCTACAGTTAAGCTAACAAAGAGGAATCAGGACAATAGGTACAAATCAACAACCCATGATATCCGAGAATTGAACCTGCAATCCTTTTATACTCAGCAACTCAGGATCTCCGAGAATCGAACCCGCAGTCTATATATCAATATCACAGGATCTCTGGGAATTTAACCCGTAGTCCTTCATATCAGTATCACAGGATCTCCAGGAATTGAACCCGCAGTCCGTATATCAGTATCTCAAGATTTCCGGGAATTGAACCCGTAGTTCGTATATCAATATCTCAGGATCTTCGGGAATTAAACTCGCAGTCTGTATATCAGTATGTCATGATCTTCGGGAATTAAACTCGCAGCTCGTATATCAGTGGCACCGGATCTCCGGGAATCGAACACGTAGTCTACAGAACACAAACACAACATATAAGAGGAAAACACTGAGAAATATGAAGTACACAGATACAATTAACAACTAAATCCAGTCTCAATAGGTTCCAGGGAGTTCAATTAAGACAAGTAGGCACTTAGACAGATAATCCTATCTAATCATGCTTCCCTAGCTAACACCAGATAAATCTTGCAATTTAACCAATTAAATAACAAAGATAACACGGATTAAGCAGTTCAAGTAAGGTGGTTTTCAACAATCTGTGCAAGTACACGCCCGTCACCTCGCGTACAAGGCATTTAAATCAACACATATATATCCTAGGGGAGAAAATCCCCCACACAAGGTTAGACAAGTCACTTACCTCAATCCCGGTATAAAACCTCTAAGAAATGACTCCCTTGCCACGAGTATCTCCGAGTGGCCCAAATCTACTCAAACCAATTACATAGTGTAAATAACATCGCAAATAACTAACTACACTGATAAAATTAAAGATACAGCACGAAAATAGGTGAAATGACCAAAATAACCCTCCATCCATCAGCTCGGAATCAAAATATTTTTACATTATCAGAACCCTTGTACTCTCACGAGTCTAACAATATTAAATTTATCGAAATCGGAGTTTGTTTGCCCCTCCAAATCATCAAAGTTTATTTTATGAAACTCACCCCAATTTACACCCGAAATCCGAAATTAAAGGAAGAAATTGAGTTTAGATTAGTGAATAATGATCACAAAGGAGTAAGAAATTGTTACCCAACAATTATCTCTGAAAATCACTCAAAACCGAGCTCCCTAGCTTGAGTTTTTGTAAAAATGGTGAAACCCTCGCGGATGAAATTATTATAACTGTTTCTGTCAGGCCCTGAAATGCTTAATCGCGATCGCGACCCAGCTCCCGCTATCGCGATGACAAAATCCAAAGTCCCCAAATTCCTTATATGCGATCGCGACTTCCTTCACGCGATCGCGATGCTTTAAATTCCACACGTACACGATTGCGACCCTGACACTGCGATCGCGATGTACTCCTGCCCAACAGTACGCGATCGCGAACCCACTTACGCGAACGTGAAGAACAAAAAAAATCTGACCTGCCAAACCATCTATGCGATTGTGACATCACGCACGCGATCGCGAAGAACAAATTTTGTGCAACATTAATACAACAATCTGACCAGTTTCATCAACTTAAAATGGTCCGTTTGACCCTTGAAAACACCCCCCGAGGCCCCCGGGACATCAAACAAAACCACCAACCTACTCCAAATCACGATACGAACTTGTTCCAATCATAAAAACATATCATTAAACACAAAAATCATCAAATCATGGCGGATTCAAGCCTAAGTTTCAACCAAAACTTCTGAAACCTACATAGTATCAAAAACCCGACCAAACGATGTCTGAATGACCTAAAAATTTGCAGACATATCCAAAATCACCTAACAAAGCTACTGCAGCTGTCAAAATTCCATTCCGACTCCTGGATCAACATCTCACCTATCGATCAGATTTCCAAAAATTCCAAACTTCGACATTTCAAGCCTAATTGAGTTACAGACCTCCAAAATACATTTCGAACATGATCCCAACCCCGAAATCACCTAACGGAGCTAACGGAACCATCAGATTTCCGTTTTGATGTCGTCTTAACACTATTCTGAATATGGGCCATTTTTCATCTATAAGGCTCTCAATTAGGGACTAAGTGTCCCAAAACACTCCAAATTCTAGAATCGAACATCCCTGCAAACCACAATAGCAGAAATGAACATAGGGGAAACAGTAAATTGGGGATCGGGGCATAATCAAAAATGACCGGCCGGGTCGTTACATCTAGTATCATTGATGTTGAGGTTGTTGAAAGTCCCGAAGTTCATGTGTTTGAACGCATGGTGCTCACTCCAAATATTTTTACATATTGTGCTTAGATGACAATATGAAAATAGAGTCATCTGAGCCGATTAAGAGTCAAAGAATAAGGAACAAGGTGCATATATTCTGGAATTTTTCTTGCCAGAAAGACAGGACTACATACCTCATTTAAAATCCAAGAAGTGCAAAATAGTACAATGGTTGCTTGGGCCAATTATATTTGTTCCACCACCCCTGGAGCATAACCGAATACTTGAAGTCAAATTAGGGGTTCAATTCATAAGCTCGAGAAGGAGGCAAAAAGTTATCCGTGTCGTGCCGCGACATTAAATTAAGCGCTTGTTGGGAGGTAATCCAACTTTATTGCTTTCATTTATTTATTTATTTATTTTAATTATATTATTTTTGTAGTGTAAATTTTTTATTTTTTAGGAGCATGGAAAGAAAAGGTATTGGAAGGATGCACCAACAAATGAAATGGTTGAACTAAGTGTAAGGTACCCACACGAAGGACCAAGCTTGGGAGAAGTCTGAGTACCCCATGAACCGCTAGTGCTTCGGCCTTTGGCCTACCAGGGAGTTTCTTTTACCCTATTGTATGTATGGATGTGCATTGGGGACAATGCACTATTTTAAGTATGGGGTGGGGAGATTGTATGGGTGACTTTTCGTGCTACTTTAGCGATGTTTGTTTTTTTTATAAAATTGGACTTTTCCTGATGACGAATCTTCTAGACAGTTTTTTGATGGCAGTAAGTCTAAAAAAATAGCAAAAAGATTTTTTACTTTGTTTTAGGTAGTGTAATAACTCTCCCTTGGTTTTTCTTTGGGCCACGGTTCTTTTCCAAGGGTTTATTTGAACCGGTGTAGTTAGTTTTTTTAGGAATAAGAGCCATTGTGTTGTGCTTTGAATTGAAGCAATATCTCTTGACTTTGCTATGCCTTGAGAATAGTGAGTACTTTGGTTGTGACGCTTGGGCTCAGTTTTTGTCTCTTGTAAAAGTATCTTAAATTGTATTATCTTAACTTTGCTTAACCGTTTTGACTAGAGTGTCTATGAATCTAATCTTGAGTGAGTTATGTGCCATGTGTGTGTAAGATCTTGTATTATTCTGTGCATTGAATTTGATGCCTAGAACTTGCCCCGCGTGCTTGCAAAGCGAAATAGTAGTTTTATCCAGTCTTAGAAGTGATATAGGCATTTCTTGTTGAGCCATATATGCATATTTTACCCACCTAATTATTATGTATCGTAGTTAACCCCTTTGAGACTATAATACTTTTTCTTTGACAACCACATTACAAGCGTTACCCATTTGTTTGAATTAACTATCTATTTGAACCTTTTCACCTCTCATGAGCACTTGAATTATTATGAACTTTGTAAAAGTTAAAATGTGGGGTGGTTGGTTTGGCTTTTGAGTAGAACTAATTGAATAAGGAGAAAGGTGCACTGTTTTGAAAAAAGAATCCATTTGACATAAGTATGGGGTTTAAATGTTAAAATATATGTATTAAAGTGCTTAGGGAGGTGTAGTCACTCTTATATCTAAATGTATTGATAATAGGTGAATTTGACTATAATTATGCCCTAAATAATCACACTTTATTGTTGAATTGATAATGTTTATAATGACAAAATGCTTTTATTAGTGTTTATTGGTGTGTTATAGGTACACATGAGCCATTGGATACTAAAGGAGTTATTTTGAAGTCACAAGATGGTAAAAACGCCATCTTGTGATGGTGAAAAAAAATCATTGATAAGTGGTGGCTCTTGACATAAGTATGCTTAAAGAAGAATATGGTAATTTATATTGATGTGAAGGTAGAATTTTGGTTTGACATAAGTATGGGGTTTAAATGTTAAAATGTATGTATTAAAGTGCTTAGGGAGGTGTAGTCACTCTTATATCTAAATGTATTGATAATAGGTGAATTTGACTATAATTATGCCCTAAATAATCACACTTTATTGTTGAATTGATATTGTTTATAATGACAAAATGCTTTTATTAGTGTTTATTGGTGTGTTATAGGTGCACATGAGCCATTGGATACTAAAGGAGTTATTTTGAAGTCACAAGATGGTAAAAACGCCATCTTGTGATGGTGAAAAAAAATCATTGATAAGTGGTGGCTCTTGACATAAGTATGCTTAAAGAAGAATATGGTAATTTATATTGATGTGAAGGTAGAATTTTGGTTTGACATAAGTATGGGGTTTAAATGTTAAAATGTATGTATTAAAGTGCTTAGGGAGGTGTAGTCACTCTTATATCTAAATGTATTGATAATAGGTGAATTTGACTATAATTATGCCCTAAATAATCACACTTTATTGTTGAATTGATATTGTTTATGATGACAAAATGCTTTTATTAGTGTTTATTAGTGTGTTTTAGGTATACATGAGCCATTGGATACTAAAGGAGTTATTTTGAAGTCACAAGATGGTAAAAAGGCCAAGTGAAGAGTTGAAGTGAAGTTAGCTTGAAGAAGTGAAGAAGAAATTACGGATTACTGTTCATCCGCGGTTCACTCGTGACCGCGGATGAACCGCGGAAAAACCTGCTCGCGGAAGTTTACTAGATTCAGATGAATGTTCTATTCGCGGTTCGCTCGCGGCAGCAAACAAACCGTGGAAGGTTCCAGAAATATTAAGGACAATTTTGTACAAACTCAATTTTTAAGCCCTAAACCCTCTATATAAACCTATAGTTCGCCCAAAAGAGGCAAGCATTGTATTATTACCTACATTTGTAAGATTATTAGTAAGAGAGAACTCTCTCAACTTATTTCTTTCTTTTATATTAATTCTTTGATTATGAATTCAATTATTATTCTTGTTTCTTTGATTATGAGTAGCTAATTCCTTTTCTAAGGTTTTGATGGAACCTATTGGGTGATGAACTTCTCGTTTATGTGATTGCAAATTGTTAGCTAGATTTCTATTTGTTCAACTTTGTTCTTGTTGTAGTTAATTGGTAGGATCCCCAATTAGCTGTGCCTATTTAGTGTGCATAACTTGGAAAAGAGTACATATTTAGATATATTGTTGAAAAACATCACACCTAGGTTATTGGAGGAATCTATAACTTTAGGCGTAAAGACGGGATAAGGAATAACGAAGTCTTGGGTGCAATCTAAAATGAACTATTCAAATTAAAGCTAGCTAGGGTAGCTCGGGAGAGTGCACTAGTAAATTATTGTAGTTGCTCGGGAGAGAATTATAGTAAAAATAGCGTTCATGATTGATAGAATATATTGATAATTTGTATGAGCATAAACAGAAGGAATTCCATCAATAGGGGAAAGCAATACCTTAGTCTTTCTCCATATTATTTACCCAATATTCAATTCTTTCTTTTAAGTCTTTTCATTCTTGCAAAAGTAGTTGTTAGAAAACTCACAAAAATATACTCAAAGTTTGGGAACTTGCTTCAGAAGTGTTCTTGGGTTGTGAAAGTTGCAATTGGTAGGTTAATTCCTTGTGGGATCGATTCTGGACTTATTTGACCAGGTTATATTGACTATGACCGTTGCTTGGACGTGAATCAATTTTGGCGCCGTTGCCGGGGAATAGACTTCATGGGGCCCTTTGTCAGCTCACTCGGCAATAAATACATACTTGTTGCGGTAGACTATGTGTCCAAATGGGTGGAAGCTGTAGCATTACCCACCAATGATACTAAGGTGGTGGTGGGATTTTTGAAGAAGAATATTTTCACCCATTTCGGGACTCCAAGGGCAATCATCAGTGATAGGGGTACACACTTTTGCAATTGGGCATTCGAGAAATTGTTGGCAAAATATGATGTGAAACACCGAGTTGCTACTCCATATCACCCGCAGACCAGCGGGCAAGTTGAGGTCTCCAACAGGGAGATAAAGAGTGTATTAACAAAAATAGTGAACGCCACGAGGATCGACTGGTCCAGGAAGCTTGATGATGAATTATGGCATATAGGACAGCATTCAAGACACCAATCGGCATGTCACCATACAAATTGGTATTTGGGAAAGGTTGCATCTACCCGTGGAACTAGAGCACAAAGCATGGTGGGCACTGAAACAATTAAATCTCAGTTGGGATGAAGCGGGGAAATCTAGAATGCCTGGGTTCACGAGTTGGAAGAATTCCAGTAGCTAGCCTTCGAGAGCACAAGACTGTACAAAGAACGGATGATGCAGATTCATGACCAGAACATCATAGAGCGTAACTTCAAAACCGGGGACAAGGTACTGTTATACAATTCAAGATTACGATTTTTCCTGGGCAAATTAAAATCAAGGTGGTCAGGCCCTTTTCGGGTAATTGAGGCATTAGATTCGGGCGCTGTGGAAATTCAAACCATTGATGGTTCACGCACATTCAAAGTAAATGGACATCGGTTGAAACTTTATGTTGGCATGGATGACATCGAGGACAAAGTGGAACTACGGTTAGAGGAACCTCAAAGGTCTAGCGAGCCTTGAAATGGGCTAAGTTGAGTCGTGCCGCGATGTTAAATCAGGCGCTACGTGGGAGGCAATCCACGAACTTGTTGTAAGTATACTCATTATAGTTAGTCTATAAAAAATAAAAAAAAAATTCTTCGTGCCCAACGAAAAAAAGAATTCAGAGAAGGTGATTGTTCGCAGTTCATCCGCGGTCACGGACGAACCGCGGAAAAACACCCTCTCTGAACCTGACTGTTTGCGGTTCATCCTCGACCGCGAACGACTGCGGTCAGTTCCGTGGTGGACAGAAAAAAGACAATTTTTTTTATATTAATTCCCCCTCTTTTAATAACCCTAAAACCTAACCCCCCCTATTTCAAACATTTCAGCTGCCACTCCCCTCCCCAATCTCCCTCTCTCTCTACAAATCCTCCTCTTTCTCGCTACTCTTTCTTCTCCAATTTCCCCCTACTCCCTCACCAACCTTCTTCTTCATCAACACTTCCACTCCTTCTAACTAGTAAGTTCATCTTCTACTATTTTTGTTTTCCTTTTTTTAGTTTTTTCTCCTTAGTTAGTAGAATTAATTAGTTTAATTGTAAAAATTTGTATTATATCTTGCTAGTAGTAGTAGAATCTATATAAATTAGTTTGTTTATGTAGTATAGTTTTAGTATGAATTTTTTGTAGCTTTGTTGGTATTGTTGGGATTGTGGTGGAGTTGGCGTTGTTGGGTCTCCAATATAGTTAATAATGTTAATTTTGTTGTTTTGGAGACCCAATGTGATGGTTGATATAGTTGGTAATTTAGTTAGCCAATGTGGGCAATTGGTGGTGGTAGTACTTGGATATTGATTTTTTAGGGGAGATATTGCCCAACTTGGTAGTTGTTTGTTGTTGTATATAATTGGAGATGGTGTAGGTTTAATTGGGTAATGTTAGAGTGCCAAAAGAAATAAGTGTGGGGTGGTTGAGGTGACTTGGTGAATTTGTTAGATAAGTGGTTAAGTGTAGGAGTTATGGGATGATAGCACTAAAGAGAATATTGTGGTAATCCACGGATGGTGAAGTCTCAGTAGCCAACCGATGTTCTAACATTATGCAAAATATTTGGTTGTTTCTCTTTTGTGCAGGATCATGGCTCCTAAGAGATCAAGGCAGGCAGCAAGCTCGTCTAGGCGACCAACATATGACGAGTCTAGGTTCACATGCGAGGAGGCGGAAGTTGACTTCCACGCCAAGGCTACAAAAGCTTGGCTCCAGGAAATTGAAATTGACAGGTTAGCCATTCAGTCTGAAAAGCCAGAGATATATGATGAGATCCGTCTCCGCGAAATGGAGTTTCTATTTGATGCACCGGCCCTCGTGAACAAGATGCTGGTTAGGGAGTTTTATGCTAATGCTCTCTACGGGATGGCCAGGACAGTCTTCGTCCGAGGTAAGTACGTCCACGCCCATGTACACTCTATTAGGCAGGCTCTTAGACTGCCACATTTTACTAGTGACGTGGACTACTACCACGATAGGCCTGGTGTCACCTAGGACATCTTAATTGAGGCCTTATGTGTTGATGGTATCCCTGTTTGGATAAGAAACAAAACACTCCACTCTAACTGTTTCACCTACACTGCTAAATGATGGTTCACAATCATATATAACCGGCTCTTGCCCTCCAGCAACACTACTGACGTGAACTTTAATAGGGCACTTCTAACATGGTGTTTTATCACCCAACGGGACGTGGACATCACCCGCTTGATTAGTGACTTGATGTTGCTGAGGGGATCCGTCAAAGCCAAGGGTTTTTATTACCCATCTCTCGTCACTACTTTGTGTCTCGGCCACCAGACTCCGGTCCTTGCCACGGATGGTGATCTCCTGCCAAAAGCTCCATTCAGAGCTTCTTAAATCCGGGTGGGCCGAGACAATGACCGAATTGACTTGGATGCTAAGGTTGACCCTGTGCCGGTTGCCGGGGCCAAGCATTCCACTGACCCAGCCGGACCATCTAGGCACGCTCACCATGGAGCGGGCATGTCTAGGTCTAAATCTACTAGACTTATGCTTAAGTATATGGAGGAGGAGGTTGCGGACTTACTGTCACGCCCCAAATCGGGGAACATGACCGGCGCCTGACCGGGTTGCCCCAGTCAAGCGGACCTGGGTGCCTTTCATTCCCACGCGTTACCCATGTGCTGATTGTTTTTCATTTACCAAATATCTTACTAATCATGAATGATTTCACATTAAACAAATAAAACCATACGAGTGGTTCATTAACAAGTTTGCAATTTTTACAACGCCCGACATAACACAATACATATACATAAGACTGGAGTCCCACAGTTTACATGTCTACTATGGAGCCTCTAGGATACAAAAAGGGGAAATACAATACTTGCCGGTAACAAGGCTCCGGCTATACCTTACAAACCAAAATGAAATCTAAACAGAAGTGGCATGAACCACATAGGGCCCCGAGGAAGAAAGGGGCTCACCAAAACGGGCAGTGGAAGGAGAAGGATACTACTGCCGATGAGCTGAAGTGCCTGCTATCGATCCACCTACAATCATAACACGAATGTAGCGCCCCCGGCAAAAGGGACGTCAGTACACTTGAATTGTACTGGTATGTATGGACAAACTTTGTCCCAAGTAAACTCAAGCCATTAAATTACATCAAAACTAATCAAGCCAGCTAACCATGTTTTCCACCTTTTACTCATTTCAGATAAGCCTCAACATAAGCACGTTCAAGGTCAACAAATAGAACAACAACCAATCAACAACATGAATTGCAAGTATTCAAACATAGGGGCAATCAGTGCCCCCATGTTGCAAACTCTCATGCTGTCTCCTTTCACAATTTCACATCATTGATTTTTGTATCAATTTTCAATAGCGATTTCGATCGCTTTCCATCCTTATTGCCCCCGACCACCCTTATTACCTCGGCCACCCTTATCACCCCAACCCACACCTTATTTCCTCATGTTGCGGCGCGCAACACGACCCCGCCTTACAGTTTAAAACACAACAATTTCAAACAGCAGATAAGGCACTACACACAATTTCAACAAGTTCAAATAAGCAACTTGCACATTGTTTCATGTTCTCAATTACTTATCAAGCCAATATCATAACCAAGTTACAATGTTTCCATAATCAAGAATATTCACACAAGTATGTTCAATAATTTTCCACAATTCAAGTGTTTCATTTCTTTTTCACAAGGTGCCATATAGGCCATCATAATCATTATTCACAATTCTTCACCCAATTCAACTCTCATTTACCTTTCGGTTCATATTCCATACCACATCACTCATATTTCAACAACAACATCAAGAATTTCACACAATTTGTCAAATTAACACTAACTAAACAAATTTCACACACATAGGCGATTTCACAAGAATCAAAATTATCCATACATACCGGTGATGAGTTTTCTTCCGTTAACTTCCTACTTTATGCTTACCCAAGATATCCTACTCTTGCCAACCTTGTTCTTGAAGACTCTTACTTCTACTCACTTCTTTTTACTAGAAATCAAGTTCAATAATCATGCATGAGTGTAAAAATTCTATTTTCAAAAGCTATTATATGCAAACCTCTCTTTACCCAATTTAAAACTGAAAATCAAAGAAAATAGTTAGGGTTTTTACCTTGAAAAGATTGGGGAAGTTGAATCCTTGCCCTAGGATCCCTTGGAATTAAGTGGTTGGAACAATCCTTGAAGATGAAGAACTTCTCTCTCTAAAACCCCTCTCTTCTCTCTCTAAAACCCCTATCTTCTCTCTCTAATTTTGGTAAGATGATATGAGAAAATGAGGGTGAAAGGTGTTATATTAAAGAAGAGATCGGGTCAAAATGTTACAAGAATCTGGGCCGGGGTCAATTCTGCGGTGCACTTTGCGACCGCAGAATCAACATGCGGTCTGCATAGTGACCGTAGAATGGCCTCAAAATTACTCAAGTTCTGTTACAGAATGCGACCAATATGCGGTCCGCATTCTTGATCTGCGGTCGCAAAGTGCACCGCAGATTCATTATGCGATCGCATATCGACCGCATTTTCAACATGATTTTGGGAGACTTTCTAGAAAGCTTTGCGGCAAGAATGCGGTCCGCATAGCAGATTTGCGGTCGCATTCTTGACCGCAAAATTGACACTTTTCGGAAAAATTAATTCTCTACATTTTTGAAACTTAAATCACTACCAAGGCTCCGAACCGCGGTGAGCAAGCTCGCCGTGAAGAATTCTACGCATTCCTAACACATTATTCGGACCATGACACTATAGCTACTAGGTTTTATGCACAAAAATGTTTACGAGGCCTTACACTTACGCACCTCCATTGATGGTTTACACACGCGCTTAGACGCGATGTCACAGAGGCAAGCTCGGTCGGAAAATAGATTCATGGCATGGTTCCGAGCACTTGGTCGAGCATGTCACGTCGACCCCTCCACCGTCTCCGACTCCGAGTGAGTCACAGGTAAATATTTTTGCCCTCTTGAGCTATAGTTTTATTATTATGCCATGAGGACATGACATGATTTTAAGTGTGGGGTGGGAAACTTATATTGTATATGTTGTTCATAGTAGTGTAGTTGTAAATAATATTACCTGGCTTGGCCCGATGATGGACACTTGGCGACGGGTTTCTCAAAGGTCTAAGTCGGAATAAAAACACAAAAAAATCAGAAAATATGGAAAACAAATCCAAAAATATGAGTAGAGGGCTCTTCCTGATGACGAACTATTTAGGACAAGTACTCTTGAGGGAAGTAGTCCATGTAGGAATTTTTCTTTCTTTTATTTTCTGTTTCTAGGTAGTGTATCACATCCCCCTTGGTTTTTCTTTTGACCACGGTTCTTTTCCAAGGGTTTTTCTTGAACCAGGTTAGGTATATTTTTCTTTTTAGGATTAGAGGACAAAGGTTAACATGTAACCCCAAGTATGCACATTAGCAAAACTTAATTGAACTTGAGAATGTATTATCTAAGCTTGACTATAGATTCTAGGATATGCCTTAAATTGCACAATACAACTTGCTTGAAAATTGATAGGACTTTGTAGATGAACCAGATTCTAAATGAGTTGTGCGCTATGTGTGTGTGAGATTGTACCTACATTATATGTTTTACATGATACCTAGAACTTGCCCTGTGTGTTTGCAAAGCGAAATAGAAGTTGTTTGGTTGTAGAGATGATAGAGGCATTTCTTTGTGTAACCCCGTAAATCAACAAGACATGAATTCACCTGTACATAATATCCTAGTTAACCCTTTTGAGCTTAAAGCCTATTCTTTGATAACCCTTGAATGTTCATGAAAAATCAAAATCATACATTGTTCTACTTTACCTCCTAGAAGCACTTGTGTTGTAATGAATATGCAAAAGTCTAAGTGTGGGGTGAAGGGAAATTGAAAAAGGGAAATTCAAGAATGAATGGTAGAAAATGGTGAACTGGCAAAAATAATGTAAATGCGTTGCAAAGCAATGATAAAAAAAATGAGAAAATGAGCTATATCAATGTATATATGAAAATTAGAAGGCCACTACACCAACAAAAGAAAAGTGAGGATTAAAAGTAAATAAAGGTGAAGGAATGCTTAGGGGAGACATAAGGAAGAAAACTAAAAGGGAAGTTATGAAAAGGAAAAGAAAAGTGCTTAGGGAGGTTAGCCACTATAACCAAAAGTATCATACCCGTCCCGTAGCCAACATTACAACCCTTAAAGACCTCTTGATCTATGATTGAATAACTCGATTAGTGGAGTATTACACTAGGGGCAAGCTTATGGTGTGTCTGTATGCATATGAATGTTCTTTATTGAGAGTGAGTGAATTTTTTCTATATCTATAAGTTCCATGTTCTAAATTGTTTATGTGTGGGAACTTCTCTTAATAAATTGTGTGAGGGCATGTAACTCAAGAGGAAAACAGTAAATTTGCAAGATTTCGATAATAACTAGAGTAAGCAATAATGTGCCGGTATGTGAGTTTACGGTTAGGTAAGGATTGTGCATATCTTAGGTTAATCATGAAAGATAGCTTTTGCGACATATTTTGGGGGAGACATTACTAAAATTGGCCTAAAGTGTGAATAGGGTTGCTCGAGGACGAGCAAATGTTTAAGTGTGGGGTATTGATAATAGGTGAATTTGACTATAATTATGCCCTAAATAATAACACTTTATTGTTGAATTGATATTGTTTATGATGACAAAATTCTCTTATTAGTGTTTATTGGTGTTTATAGGTACACATGAGCCATTGGATACTAAAGGATCTATTTTGAAGTCACAAGATGGTAAAAAGGCCAAGTGAAGAGTTAAAGTGAAGTTGGCTTGAAGAAGTGAAGAAGAAATTCCGGATTACTGTTCATCCGCAGTTCACTCGCGACCGCGGATGAACCGCGGAAAAACCTGCTCGCGGAAGTTTACAAGATTCAGAGGATTGCTCTGTTCGCGGTTCTCTCGCGACCGCGAACGAATCGCGGAAGGTACCGGAAATTTTAAGGACAATTTTGTAGAAGCTCAATTTTAAGCCCTAAACCCTCTATATAAACCTATAGTTCGCCCAAAAGAGGCAAGCATTGTATTATTACCTACTTTTGCAAGATTATTAGTAAGAGAGAACTTTCTCAACTTATTTCTTTCTTTTATATTAATTCTTTGATTATGAATTCAATTATTATTCTTGTTTCTTTGATTATGAGTAGCTAATTCCTTTCTAAGGTTTTGATGGAACCTATTGGGTGATGAACTTCTCGTTTATGTGATTACAAATTGTTAGCTAGATTTTTATTTGTTCAACTTCATTCTTGTTGTAGTTAATTGGTAGGATCCTCAATTAGCTGTGCCTATTTAGTGTTCATAACTTGGAACATATTGCATATCTAGGTATATTATTGAAAAACATCACACCTAGGTTATTGGAGGAATCTATAACTTTAGGCGTAAAGACGGGATTAGGAATAACGAAGTCTTGGGTGCAATCTAAAGTGAACTATTCAAATTAAAGCTAGTTAGGGTTGCTCGGGACAGTGCACTAGTATTGTAGTTTCTCGGGAGAGAATTTTGGTAAAAATAGCATTCATGATTGATAGAATATATTGACAATTTGTATGAGCATAAACAGAAGGAATTCCATCAATAGGGGAAATCAATACCTTAGTCTTTCTCCATATTACTTACCCAATATTCAATTCTTTCTTTTAAGTCTTTTCATTCTTGCAAAAATAGTTGTTAGAAAACTCACAAAAATATACTCAAAATTTGGGAACTTGATTCAGAAGTGTTGTTGGGTTGTGAAAGTTACAATTGGTAGGTTAATTCCCCGTGGGGTCGATTCTGGACTTATTTGACCAGGTAATATTGACTACGACCGTTGCTTGGACGTGAATCATGTATCCTACCCGTCCCGTAGCTTACATTACAATACAATAAAGTCCTAATTGATCCAAGATTGAATGAGCTAGATTAGTGAAGTAGTACACTATGGGAAAGATTATGGTGCATCTTTTGTGGCATATGAATGTTATTTCTAAGAGTGAGTGAATTATTTCTATCTTGAGTTCCTAAGTGTTCTTAAATTTTATTGTGTGGAACTACTCTCTTGTATTATGAGGGCACTTGATTCATGAAGGAAAGGTAATGGCAATGACCTCTATGTTAGAGTAAGTAGGTGAGTTGAATAATGCGTGGTACTTGTGAGTCAAATCTTGAGGTGAAGATATTACGCTTTTGTACTTAGACTATTTTAAATACTCTTGGTATGATGAGTTAGGAGAATGGTTTAAAAAGGTCGTGTCTATAAAAAAAAGTGTAGTTTGATTGCTCGAGGACGAGAAATGATTTAAGTGTAGGGTGTTGATGATAGGCTATAATTATGTATTTTAGTCTCTTATTACACTCGAGTTTACTGCACTTTAATTGAGTTTGCGCTTTAATCGCTAGTGTTTTGCAGTAATTGTGTGTTTTAAGCCTTGTAGGTGTGATTCCGAGCTATATAGATGTTATGAAATAAATTTAAGTGATTTGAAGCATTGAATTCTGAGTAAAAGCTCAATGAATTAATCCGGGATTGTGTTCGGGCGTCAAATTTAATAATTAAGTACGAACGAAGACTCGAGGAGGTATATTATGTACTGTCTGGTAAAATATACATAACTTTTTGCTCAGACCTCCATTTGGGCTCCATAATATATGGTTAGAAAGCTAACTCAAAGAAATACAATTTTCATGCTTTACCGTTTTCTAAATTACAATAATAAGAGGGAGAAAAATACGATAGAATGTCCACCACGGTTAGAACCATGGTCCGCGCTGCGGTTTGAGGCAGTGGCTTCCGCGGTCCACGCCGCGGTCGCGGCATTCCATGCGTGAAATGTTGTCCTTTTTCACCTATGAGAAGGTATAATTATTTGGGCCCAACCCTAATTGGTATATTTACATGGGAAAACAGTATTTTTGAGGGGGGGGGGGACATATTTTTGACACAAATTAGACCTAAGGAGGCAAGAACACATTGAGAGCAAGACGGAGAATTCTTCAATAAGTTTTTCCTTCCTCTTCTTATTTTTGTCATTGTTGGTTATGACTTTTGATATTGTAGTTTTACATACTTTTATGAATAGCTAATTTGTTATCTAAGGTTTTGGTGAAACTCGTTGTGGATGAATTGGTTGTTATATTAATATAGTTTTAAGTTGGCTGTTAGTTTCTATTTGTTCAACGACGTTTTAATTTTGATTAATTGAAAGGATCCTCAATTATCCGTTCCTATTTATTGTGTATCTTCTTGAGAGTGAGTGCACATTTAGGTGATTGTATTAACAACATCACTCCCGGAGTATAGACGAGAGTCATAATCGAGGGTTTAGAGGTTGGATTAGAGATAACGATACCTCGGGTGCAATCTAAGTGAACTGTAATGTGAATCTAGCTAGCGTAGCTTGAGAGAGTGTGTCTAGTAAATTATCATAATTTCTTGAGAGAGATTTATGGTAGCTGGAGAGTTCATGACTGATAGGGACAACTAAGTCAAAGCTATAAGAAATATACAATCAAAAAAATCAACAACGGGGGAAACCATTATCTTAGACCTTTATTCCAGTTGTTTACAATTCAAGCATAGTTAGTTTTCAATCTTACCTTCTTAGTGATATTAAACAGATACAGCTAAGCATTAGTTCTTTAGGGGATTCGACTCCGGACTTTTAGAGCGGATTATATTTGCAGTGACCGCTTATCCTTTTTAGGACTAGAGTTGGGCGTGATCAATTATCCCCGACAGGCATATTGGGATTTGCTGCACATGCTCACTAGTTTCATGCTGGAGGATTAGGATCAAGGGTCTGGGGCCAGTGGCATACAGTTAGTCCCCATTAGAGACCGCCTGGTGCAGCTGCACGATACTATCACCGACAAGTCAGAGGAGGTGGATGTGCAGCGATATACGAGGTTGTTGCTACTCCTTCTATTTAGGGAGGTCTTGTTCCTGAATACCTCGGGGAACCTAGGCAGCCTCCAGTTTCTCCATCATATTACCCGGTTCGAGGATACAGCCACATATAGCTGAGGTGGTGATGTCCTCTTATTTTTGTACAGGTAGATGTGTCGGGCATCCATGGGCACACAGAGAGATGTGTGTGGCTTCCTACCGCTTCTACAGATGACAACATATTCAACGAATATGTCTGTTAGTCATAATTCTACCTAGTTATAGTTTTTCTGACACTATACATCAACTTTTTATGTTAGGTTTGGGTCTGGGAGCGAGTACTGCAGCTTCGACCACCTATACCACAGTTACCGGCTAATGTAGCCATTCTAGATCTCCTTCTAGCTTGTAGGTGGGTTATGCATCGTATACTTGCACGAGAGTATGATGCCCATTATAATCCATTAGAGATGTGTTGGATTTGCTGGAGGAGTCACATGTGAATATCTAACTAAACGTACCAGTTATTATTTAATTTAGTGTTGCACATACTAACGGTTTATGTTGTTATTTGATAGTTCATCTAGAATCCGTATAGTGAGGAGGTGATATCTACCCTGCCAGCGTATTGAACATTTGGCCGACATATTTGGAGGGCTTTTGTCCCTCTCACATGCATCGATATTGTGGAGCATTATGCCTCGAAGCGGGTTTTTTGTCAGTTTGGTCTGCCGCAACCTATACCGACTGCGCCTGCATGGCATCCTTTACATTATGAGAGGGATGATAGGTCCAGAGTGGACAACACATTTACTGACTGGCTTAACACTCAGTTGCCTATTTGGGACATGCAAGGTGACTTGACCCCACCTCCACAGCACTTCCCCATTGAGGGTTATATGGTATGGTACCGCACTGTTTCCCGACTTTTTATCGGGAACCCAGTTCATCAGGAAGAAGGTTGGTATATCGCATACTCCGGGAGACACGAGGCTCTGGTATGTTTTCTGTTACAATTAATTATATACCTATAATTTCATGCCAAATACGTAGTTTACATTCTTTTCTTTTGTGCAGGTGATTGGATTGCATACTGGTCATGTCGCATTAACCAATGATAGGCTGCCTCGTCTTCTTGCCAGATATATTCCATGTGCCTCCGGAATTTATGTTGTTGGTGGTCTGTTGCTGCCATCCACATTAAATCATGAAGGTCCTTATTGGGATATGCCTTCTGGAGATTTGCTTTCAAATGCCTAACACAGTAATGATGATAGGCATATGGTTCTTGCCATGCAGGCAAGTTATCCACAGAACTTAAGATACCACCATGTCGATCATATATTAGACAGATACCGAAACATTTTTTCACAACATGCTCTCTCATATGGTTCAAAAATAACATCCACGTCTCTTTGATTTCATTGGCTCAAATAGCAAAAGCTAGAAAAAATATCTATCCATTAGCATCTACTGCCACGGCTATTAATAGCTTGATATCGTACTTTCCATAGACATGAGTGCCGTCTATAGATATTATAGGGCGACAATGCGATAAACCATCAATTGCTGGTTTAAACGCCCATAACACATAATTGAATATATATTCAGGTTTACCTGCACTTCGCTCAAGCTTCCACTCAACAACCATCCCGAGATTAAAATGCTGCAGTGTAGCCATGTACCTAGGCAGATCATCAAATGGCTTATCCCAGTTACCATACACTATTTCAAACGCTCATTTGCACTCGAGAAATGCCTTTATTTTAGTAATGGTATGGCAATGTTCCTGCTGGACTGATGTAATGCACTCTTTGATTTTATACCTTATGGACTGTTCAATGTGTGGAATAAGAACAAGAGAAATCAAATCAATATCCAAGTTGAAGTGATTCCCATTGAATGTGTCCATTTCGCATGTGTGGGTGGGAATGTATTTACCTACTTTCCACATACCTATCTTCCTCTTGGTCGCACGTATCATCCAATTACATGGCCAAAACCACCTATGGCAAATAACCTTGTATATCGTCGGACTTGACTCTACTACGTGCATCTCATGACACTCTTTTACGTTGTGCAATTTACAAGCCTTGCTTAGGCAAGTTTTATCAGGAAAACGCATCCCCTTCGCAAGCACCATGGGTCTAGACTCATTCCATATTGCTGTCCGGATTTCGTCAAAGTCCCTTGTTAGAGCTTCCACATCCGGCACGGTTGGCAAGTTATCAATGTAAGAAATGTCTCTTGAATGAAACGACATTTAAGACTCATACACTCTTCGTCTATGGGGCTCTTTTCAAATCAGGTCCTTCCTCCTTATCTTCTGCATCACCATCCTTACGAGCAAAGGGTGTCTCATCACTGAATTCATCCGCATTGTTATCATAATCACTATTTTGTTCCTCACTTGTGCATCTGCCAGGTCCGGATGTAATACATCATTTTCTGGCAATTGAGTGAATTCACTTGCTCATTTTCACTGCACAACCAATAAGAATATAAGCTAATAAATTAATAAATAATTTTTATATTTTACGTAAACCACTTCATTTACAAGTCGTAATGTGTGAAATTCCATGATGGACGTTATCAATTAGGTGATGACTACCGGATGGGCCACTTTGTAAAATTTATATCTGGCCGGTACCCCCTATTAAATATGCGAGTGTTACTAAAAATTCAGTATAATAAAAATATACATAATTAACGCAAATGAAAATTAAAATTTGCCACTCGTCTTGTGAGTTATGGAAAGCAGGGTATAAATTATTTTCTCCTTGCTCATTCACCAACACTGATAAGTTTAAATCAAAGATAACTCTTTCATCTCGAACTTGTCCAACAAAAACTATTCCAGAATAACCACCCGATGACTGAGAGTTATCTCTACTACGCACAACCTCATTTTTTGGAACGTCTTCGACCTTCACGTACATCTCCAGCATTGTGATTACAAGAAAATCACGACATTCGTCCGGAGTCCTCAAAAAATCACGCAAAGTTTCATTATCGTCGATGTTAAACTTTGAGTAAAAAGTAATCCCTTGCAGAATGACGAAATACGGATATCTTCCGGTTACTTTAAGTATCACGGAACATTTAACGATATCAATGTATCGTACTCCATTGTCAATGGAAATTTAACATGACACTTAGTAGGTAAACTGTAGCCCACAGAGTTATTCTCCATCATAACCTCACCACCCCAATATAATGGAACTCTTATCATACGCTCTTCAGACATAATGAAAAAGTGTTGTCGATTTTTACAGTAACAAACGTTTCAACAAGAGCAACAAGAGTTAAAAATATTTTGAAATGCATTTCTATGCGATTGTAACCTTTTTATATAGAAAATGAAGAGACGAGAAGATTTTTTTTTTAAATGTATAGCGCCAACCCAGTTGGCACTATACGCTTTTGAATTATTGGACCCTGCTATTATTGCCAGAGTCAGGAAAAAGAAAAGGTATAATGCCAGCACACCTAGCGCTATACTAGATGTCACCTTATAACGTCAAGTCGGCTGGCGCTACATCACATGTCAGCATATAACGCCAATTCACCTGGCGCTATCTAATAACGGTGCAGTTACCGTCACTATATAACGCCATGTGAAATGGCTTTATATATATTATGGTTTCTTTTTCTTTTTTTCACTTATTATTTTTTTTTTTTGAGTTAAAAAATATCACATTTTAGTTCTGGACTCGGGAGGCAGAAGTGAAAACATATCAATTAATGAGTTTGCTCATATTATTGAGTAATTTATGTGTTAAAGTAATTCAGCAAGCGAGCGCGAAAATCAGTTTACCTAAATTAAAGGGGTGTTTCCGAGAATCAGTGCCTAATTTTGAGTGTTTGAAAGATATTAAAAGATCAAAAAGAAAAGAAAAAACTGTTTTAAACCTTATTATCTCATGTCCAAAATAAGTGATCGTTTGATTATTTTCATGCCTATTAATAAATTTATCTTTTAATATTAATTAGCAATAAAATTGATTGTATTACTCCCTTCGGTCCAAAATAAGTAATTTTTTGGTTTTTTTTTTTGTGGTCCAAAATAAGTAATTTTTTCGGATTTCTTGAATGACTTAATGATATTTTTCCTACATTGTCCTTGGAGCAAATAGTATTTGAATATGTGTTAGGAGTGTTTATGTGAGATAGTAAGGTTAAAATGGTCAATTCTATTGCTAATTAATGCTAAAAAGTGACTTTCTTAATATGTGTGAAAACATCCAAAAAATCACTTATTTTGGACCGGAAAGAGTAACATTTACTCTCTCTTCACATAACTATTTATAACACATACTCCAATATTATTTACTCTAATGACAATGTAAAAAAAATAATTAATTTATTTTTAAAATCTAAAAAATCATTTATTTTGGCCAAAAAAAATAACTTAATTATGAACAGGGAGTATCAAATGATATACAGCCATTCAATGCTAGCCATATCTCAATCTTTTCTTTTTGCTTTGCATTTTTGGTACGGAACAAAGAATTTGAATTTTATGAGTTTAAAATTTTTAGGAAAGCGCCCTCAAATACTGGTTTTGAAATTTAAATTCTATTCATATTTTGCAATTTTTTTTAAAACAGCTATACACTATTTTCGTTGAAACAAACGAACTAAACCAAACTCATATACTATTGTTCTACTCCCTCCGGTCCAAAATAAGTGATTTTTTGGTTTTTTTTTTGGTCCAAAATAAATAATTTTTTCGGATTTCAAGAATGACTTAATAATGTTTTTCCTATATTGTCCTTGGAGTAAATAGTGTTGGAATATGTGTTAGGAGTGTTTAAGTGAAATAGTAAGGTTAAAATGGTCAATTCGCTAATTAATATTAAAATATAATTTTCTTAATATACGTGAAAACATCCAAAAAAATCAGTTATTTTGGACCGGACGGAGTACTGTTTTTACATGCGCCGCGGTAAATGTGGCACCTCCCTTTACACGTTACTAAGCTAAAGGAGACAGCATCACAACCTTCCTGCAATTTCAAGTAAACTTTTTTTAATCTTTTCAAAAAGAAAGCTATAAATAGTTGAAAATCCCGAAAGCCACACCAATTATAATAAAGTACAAAAATAACTTCTCATCACATTCAAAAATATCCACTGCTCTTTGCTCTGCTTACCGAGCTTGACACTCTCCAATGGCGACCCATTTTCCCACAACATACTCACGCGCCGTCGCACGCGCCACCATTCCACCTCCCAATGAACCCAAACTAGAATACCCATTTACCATTTCCACCAAAAAATTACAAAGCCATCAGAAGTTAAACCAAAGAAGAAGTAAGAGTTCAAGAATCAAGGTGTCAGATGATGGGAAAGATTCATATTTGGATATGTGGAAGAAAGCAATGGATCGTGAGAGGAAATCTATTGAGTTTCAAAATATAGCTGAGAACACTGCTGCCGATGAAGAAGAAGAAGTGAAAGAAGAAAACCCAGAGGTGTTGGAGAAGAAGAGCAATGAATTCAACAAGATTCTTGAAGTTTCACCTGAGGAAAGAGATAGAATTCAAAGAATGCAGGTAGTTGATCGTGCTGCTGCTGCCATTGCTGCTGCGAGGGCATTGCTTCAGGAGAATCCTGTGCCACAGAAAGATAGCATTTCGGTTGAATTGAAAGCTAATGGTGGTGGAGCTGAGGAAAATCAACAAGGTGAAACTCATTTATCTTTTATTTTTCCTATTCACAACTTTCTTTGATATATATTTTACTCCTTGCCACATGTAAAAAAATTCTTAACTTCTTGTTAGTACACCCGCTCTCTCGCCTTAGACTTTATATATATGTATATACAAATTAAAGAAAATCTTTAACAATGTGCATACATATTGTCTTTCGATGTTATTTAAACAGTTTGCTAGAACCAAAAGTGTGTATTCACCCTGATTCCATAAACGCATATTGTTGCTTTGTTAACTTAGGCTGATGGCATTAAATTTGGATATAAACTCGTGTTAGAGCTTCTTTTGCCCATTCAGTAATGAGCACTCAGAGTTACAAAGGTCACTATGATAGTTGTCCATAACTTTTTGCATTCTCAATATCTGCTATAGGATTTACTGATTTTTCCGAATTTATTTTATGTCAAATAAATAAAGACACGAGGCAGAATTTCCATTTCAAAATAATTCTGCTTCATATTCTTGTACTTTTTCTTGACTCTTTCTAAAATGACCATTCTTTTTTATGTTCACAATCAAACAACGATCGTAGATATCCTCTTATGAAATTTACAAGTGAAATGTGGAAATTTCTGACTTTTTATTTGTTGGCAATATTAACATTCCTTTATTATGATTGCTGTGAGATAGAATGTTAACTCGTGATTCACGGCACTTGATCCCATAGCAGGAAAAACATTTTTATCTGCAAAATAGGAAGTGACAATGAAGTTTTGCCTTTTCTTGAGAGCTTGAGAGTAAAGGTTCTGGGTACTCCTTAAGTGTGTGTAAGAGAAAAGAAGTTTAAAACAAACCGCTTTATGACATGCTCTTACCAGATACTTGATGCTTTTTACTTTTCCTTTTAAGAAATATATTTCTCTTTCTAATAGTCGAGGAAGTTTCATCTTCCATTCTCGGACGTCTATTTATTACTAGTTGCATAGATTATCTTAACCTTGGTTGCAAGGCAGTTGTTTATGCATTCAAAATAGTTCCTCTGAGGAGTCATTTTTGTACATGCTAGCTTGATGTCTTAATGGCCGTTCTAATATTCAAATTCAAATTTGAAATTGTATTAATTTCTCACATTTGTTGCATTCATGAAGTTAGTATTTAGAAATTGATAGTGTTTTACTCGATAGGTGGAGTTGTCATTTCTTCTTTTGACTCTATTGCTATGTTCTGTTGGTTGGATATCCAACAACGATACTGATGATATCTCAGTGCTTACATGATTCAAGAAACTTTTGGTTCTATGCAACTGTGCTTAAGCTTTTCTTCTTTTAATGCCTAAGTTTTTGTCCCTCGTTCTTGTAAATTTAAAAGCTATTTTTAACTGGACAAATAAAATGAAATAATAGAATCCTTTCTGCTTCTACTACCCTTTTTCCTTATTTTCTCCTTTCCCGGTGCTGAACGAAAACAACACCTTTTTCTTTTCTAGAATATGGCCTTTAATGGGTTCAAAGGGAATCCCTGATCTCATTTGCTGCACACTTTGCTATTACAACCCTGTTATGAGATTCGTCTTTCTGCAACATAGTTGTAGTCCTTCTAATAGCTTCGATCTCAATTTTGGATAGAATGGAGCTGCTTTGCTCTCCAAGATTTTATTATACAGTTTAAGCCGTAATGTTTTCTTACGTGTGGTGGTGTAGTACTTCACAATTTTTGGGAATCTGATATTACTTGATTGCTCATACTTCACAGAGAAATGTGATATTACTTGTTCCAATCTTTTACTCCATTACTATTACATGGTGGCTCAGTCATGTGATATTTGTACTTGATCAGGACCGCAAAATGTCATCTCCATTGTGCCTAAATCAGGAACAATTATGGGAACACCAGGTCCAAGCTTCTGGTCCTGGACACCTCCTTCCGATAGTTCTTCTGATGACATTCAGATGAAATCAGACGGGTCTCTCTATTCAGACCCACTAAACCCTGTGATAGAGAAAGAACGATCTCCAGATTTTCTATCTATCCCATTTCAGAGTGATATGGTTGATAGCAAACATAGTCCTCCCCTTCCACCTCTTCAATCACATTTAGAGGTTGAAAATTTGGATGCTTCCAGCTCAACACCTGAGATACCTCACCAGGAGGAGGAACGTGAACTTGGCATTCTGTTCTCCGCAAATGCAGCAGAAGCAGCTTATGCTCTTAACCAGCAAAACGAGGCATCATCCCAGGGAATCAATCCTGATGGATCAAGATGGTGGAAGGAGACGGGGACTGAAAAAAGACCTGATGGGGTGGTCTGCAAGTGGACGCTAACCAGGGGAGTTAGTGCTGATAAAACTGTTGAATGGGAAGACAAGTATTGGGAAGCTGCTGATGAATTTGGTCATAAGGAACTAGGTTCAGAGAAGTCGGGACGAGATGCTGCTGGAAATGTGTGGCATGAGTTCTGGAAAGAATCAATGTGGCAGGTCAGACTTCATGTGTTTTGTCATAATGATGTGTTCTCTTTTGTGCTAGCTATTGGTCTACAATTTATGAGTCTAACTGCAAGACTGCTTTCTATTCCCAGACAAAAGTGAAAACAAGGAAGATGAAAAGAGAAAGGGGAGGGGGAGGATATAAGAGGAAACTTGCTGTGAAGAGTTAGAGGACAACATAAAATTCTTTGTCCATAACTTCTTTCTTAAAACATATTAGATGCTTTTGGTGAGACAAGGTTCAAATCTATCAATACCTACTGTCTAATTAACGTCTGGTTTCTTCTCAATGAAGCTACACAAATTAAGCGCTAGAAACATATCATGTGACATGATAAGGTGAAATTAGCTATTTTGGTCTGGGAATCATAGGAGGTTATGGTCAGCATCATACACGTTCCTCCCCCTCCTCTGGGTAACTAGTGCTGTTGAACTGAACATTCTATAAGAACTTTGTGCTCCTATTTTTCTCTCCTTGTTTTCTGTCCTCTATCTCTGTTTGAAATTTCCATTATTAATGTTTTAAATGATAAAGTACAGTGCTGCTGTATATCTCCAGTGAAGATAAGTTGTAACTTGAAAGGATGGCCTGTGATTGGGATTTGAGAAACTATGGAAATACTTGTACCTAGTTTGACACGCTGTGTATCTTCTCTTATTTTCTCTTTATTGTGGCTCTGTGCAGAGTGGTGGGCTTGTCCACATGGAGAAAACTGCAGATAAGTGGGGAATGAATAAGAAAGGTGAGGAGTGGCAGGAGAAATGGTGGGAGCACTATGGTGCTGGCGGCCAAGCGGAGAAATGGGCTCATAAGTGGTGCAGTATTGATCCAAACACACCCCTTGAAGCCGGTCATGCTCATGTTTGGCATGAAAGGTATTAAGATATATGTATTCTATTTTTCGACTTAAGCTCTTACCTCACATGTGCACTCAGGTAACTAGCATTGTGTTTAACATTTCTGGAAAACCACTCTAGTTACCTTTTCTTTCTTCTTGGACTTGTAGCAGCGAGTGTTAGTCATTTATTCCTACTTTTGGTAGTTGAAAGCATATCTCTGGCATTTTTTGTTGTTCTTGAACTACCAAATCTTCTGATTGTTCCATATTCAGAGGTCACAATCATAATCTTCTATAAAGTTTGGATGGCTCTATTTTCAAGGTTTTAATGGATTCTCAGACAAACCATATCGATATGAACCAATATAGATCTAAGTTTAAAATGTTTGAAGCCCTCAATTTTGATTAGACTTGTATACTTTATTACCATTTCTTGTATTGAAGCTAGTAAGCTACCGTGCCATCTCTGAGATAGCTTTTCCTGAATGCTGTCATAACCTAATTGCACTGATCATTGGCCATAAGGGAAGGAGAATCAGAGCATGCATTTATTGCCAACTTTTAGAACTTTGTGTTATGCTTATATGTACTTACAATGGTACAGCTGCTCTCCTTATCAGTTAGTCCCCTTCATGTTATGTTAATTCCTTACTAAGTATGGTGCAAATCCATATGGCAGGTGGGGTGAGAAGTATGATGGTAAAGGCGGCAGCACAAAATATACTGACAAGTGGGCTGAGCGCTTTGAGGGAGATGGTTGGGCGAAATGGGGTGATAAATGGGACGAGCACTTTGATCTAAACGCACATGGGGTCAAGCAAGGGGAGACATGGTGGGCAGGCAAAAATGGAGAGCGTTGGAATCGCACTTGGGGAGAGGGGCACAATGGTTCAGGATGGGTGCACAAGTATGGAAAGAGCAGCAGTGGGGAGCACTGGGACACCCATATAAATGAAGAAACATGGTATGAGAGGTTCCCTCATTATGGTTTCTACCATTGCTTTGAGAACTCAGTCCAACTCCGTGATGTCAAGAGACCTTCTGAATGGCCGTGAGGAGTAGTTTTTTGTGCTTTTGATACTATCGACCAGGGATGAACATAGAATACACAGCATACTATATGTTTTTCGTTCAAAGAGTGTACGTGCTTTCTGATGTTAGTTCAACTCTTGTAAGATAAGTAGTAGGTGCATATTTTAAACAAAGAAGTTGCCTATGTTGCTATAATATTTGCTCAGAAAGGCATAATACCATATCCATATGGAATTTCCTCCTGTGTGTCTTGAGGCTTATGATAATCAACTGCAACTTTTTCAATGTGCTGGAGGGAGACATGATAAATTTTGGCAATATAAATGTATTGAATGGAATTGCAGTAGTACGTTCATTTGTAATGAATAAGTTCCAAGCAAAACTAGGAAATTAATGGAAATATGGTTTTTTGCAAATTTAATTGATGATATATAAATGACCTTCTTGTTTGAATCCTTAATTGAATTTGGATAGTGTTACGCGTTTGTTGCACCCTTGGTCTAGGATGTAATATGAAGAAAATATTTCACTTCACTCGCTTCGGTTCTATTGTACGACTTCTCATTTGTACCATTTGAAGGACTATTAACTATTTCCATTCCTTTGTGTTAAGGTTTTATTGGACGATTATTGGGAGACTTATAGTTCTGGAAAAACTTCCAAAATCTATGTCTATATATATAATAAAGCTGGGCTTTGAATGAGGGACGTCACATATCTCATAAGCCAGTACTTCTATTTAGAGCAATTTATGTTATATACCTACTAAAGACAAACTAATTACCCGTTTTTACCTACTCTCAAAGTTATTACACTATACACTTAGCCAACTAAAACTATTTACCCGTGTACCCATTTTTCTTATTTATTCTTCTACTGCAACCATGCAGTTTAAAGTTGCCTTGTATGTTTTCTCTATATTTTTCTTTTTCTTTTCTCTAATTGGATTATATCCCTCCCTATAGTCTCTTATCAATTCCCCTTTTCTATTCTCTCCGTTTCATATATTTCAGAAAAACAAAGCTAGAAAGCAAATCTATATATAAAAAAAGGTTTCAATAGTCTCTTCTCAAAATTCCCAATCTCATTGAGTTCGATAGATTTTGGATTTTTGTATATGAAATTTTTATTCAACGTCACGCGTGATCCTCGTGCTAATCACCTAAAAATATATGATTACTTAATTGAATGTTGTGTTCAAATATTTTTCTAAATACACTATTTAATGGAATTCCATGGAGGTATTACTCATTGCATAAGCTCTCATTGAGTTAATTAGATTATATGACAACTGATATTATTTTAGTTTAATAATTGAATTAGAAAAAAAAAATTGAACTCTTTGCGTACAATTGTATACTTTGTTGGTATAGTTATATACTATACTGATATCATATGTTAGCTGAAATATTATTTGGTTGTATTAGCTTATATTTAATTGGTACACTATTTGATTTTTCTTTAGTAACAGTAGAATAGTATACTATCTTGAATTGTTTTTTTTATTTTGAGTCAGTTTGGTCGAGACTTAGAGCTGATTTGAGGTGGTTGAGATTGAAATTTTGAGTTAAAAATCGAAGAAGAACACAACTATAATAATAATTGAAGAAGAACATTGTTACCTAACAATCTACCACTGCAGTATACTAGTATACTATATGAGTATATAGTTATACTACAACAGTATACTATTATAGTATACAAATATATTGTTATGGTATACTGTAATAATATACAAGATATTGTAATAATATATTGTAATAGTATAGAATATACTATAATATTATACTTATTACCCGTAAATTCACGTGCCTTTTCCCTTTTAATTTGTTTTAAGCTTTTACCTAGCGTAAGCAGCAAATTAAAAATGCAAAAATAAAACAAAATTATAGTATGCTATAATGTAATGGTATACTCTTACAATTAGATCATTTTAGAATTATTTAAACTTTTTATTGACAACTGATATTATTTCAGTTTAATAATTTAATTAAACTTTTTTTTACCCTTTGTGTACAATTGTATACCCTGTTGGTATAACTATATACTATACTATTACCAAATATTAGTTAATATTTTTTTATTGTATTAGCTATATTTAATTGGTACACAATTTGATTGTTCTCTAGTAATAATATATATATATATATATATATATATATATATATATATATATATATATATATATATATATATAAAATAATAAAAAAAAATAGGCAAAATAGTAAATGAAATTAGATTATGAAGAGAAAAGGAATATAAATTTTTTTTAATAAAATTAGAATAGGAAAAAGGAAAAAAAAAGAAGAAGAAAACGAGAAAAAAGAAAAGGAGAAAAGAAAAAGAAAAGAAAAGAAAAGAAGCATAGAAATAAAAAAAAAGGAGAATAAAGAGAAAATTCCACACAAAACCTATTATGGGTAGGAAATGTAACTAGTTTATAAGTAGAAAAATAAATGGGTAGACAAGGGTAAATCGTTTTGTTTTTGTGGGTAAGTATGTCAAACCCCCTTCTATTTATCTATTTTCTTAGATTTTTACCCTTTTTCCTCTTATCTAAGTGCTCTAAATAAATTTTAAAGAGTCAACCGTCACCACAATTATAACCACATTAATTATGCCTCTTCGGCTTCTCCGTGGTAAATGCTCATTCTTAATACATATCTCATCCACACATTGCACCTTTTTCTATTCCCACCGGAGGTAAATATTTTTTTTTTCTATTGCGAACTAATTACAACTTTATTGATATTTTGTTGATTTTGAATTATTTTATTTTGTAGATGTCACCATCTTTGGTTAGGAAATCTTAATGATGATGTCATAATGCAATTGAGACCTAAATCTTAGAACGCCCACGAGCCACTATATCGTCAGTTTCTTATAATCAATTTTAAGAAAAAAACTTAGTTATTGTTTTCTTTATTCTGTAATAATAATTTTTACCGGTAATTAGTAGTTTCATTTTGTATGGAATTTGCATATCGTAAGGTTCATCAGGTTGATAAAAGATAATGGCTGTATGCAATCAGTGGCTGAGCCAGGAATTATATAAAGGAGTGTCAAAATAAAATAAATTACTGCTATCGGGAAAGAAACTTGCAACCTTATGTATATTTTGCCCCTTGACCATTGCACTAAGAGTTTGTCTTATATCAAGGGTGTCAACCCCTTGTATATATTCATTTTTTTTTAAAAATACCTATTTACGCAGTATTATTTTCCGGCAAAGGGGTGTCGGTTGACACCCCTAGGACAAGGGTGGCTCCGTCACTGTATGCAATATTAATAACTAGAATCTTAATTATGTTCGTGCTTAATGATATTACATGTACGTTTAATTGATGTTTGAGAAATCTTTTTTCACCAAGTCTTATCTGAATTTTTGTTGTTGAATTCTATTGATGCCCAACTGAAAAGTTTTCTAATCAGTTTTCTTTAATTTGTTCGAGTTTTGCCCGAGGTTTGACACTTTGAAAGACCAAAAAGGAGAAGATAATGCTATTGTCTCCTGGTTAATTAGTTAGATAGAATATATATGTTTAAGATAGATATTGAATTGTATTGCACATCCTTTTTAGTGTGATGTAATTGTCATTTGTTTATCTTAAGAATTACTTTTTACTTTTTTCTAATAACACAAACGACTTTATTTTTATTTTTTTGTAATTATGTATGTTAGTAGAAGCGTTTGTCAGAATATTGTATTGATTTTCTTTATTTAAATAGTAGTACTTGAACCATAACAAAATGATGTACATCAAGAAAAAGGAATAGTCTTATTACTTTCCAATCAATTGAACTTGGCATGTTTCTATTAGATTTTGACGATTTTGATACATAAATGTCCTATGGTTTTTGTTGTCGTACTGCGGGCTAAGTTTGGTGTAGATGTGATAAAATAGTTATTCCTTATGCCAAAGTTATTAAACAATGTAGTTTATTACTATGTCCCAATTGAGCCATCTCATTTTATTTGGGGAATAATATTAAAGTAAGAGTTGAAATTTAATTATTCCTGAAAACATTCAAGTAAAAATGACATTTTGAAAGTCATAACTCTTACTTCCATGAAATGGTCTTGTAATAATCAATATTGAGAAACAATTTGAAGTATGTAGAAAATAATTTTACTTTTGAAACTGCATCAAGTTGGTGGACTTTTTCTTTAAATATAAATCTCGAGAGTGTAGGATCTAAGTAGAGAAAATATGATCATATTTTTTGGACAATCCAAACTATTAAAATAGAATTTGTAAAGTGTTATTATACCTTATTATATTTTTGTTTGATTACGACTAAATACGCTAATAAGGTGCATTTTTTTGTGATGAGTAACAAGTCCTTAGCTTGGTAATAAATTCTCTCCTTTTGTCATTTTTTCGTGGATCAATAATTTTGATGTATTTATCAATATTTTAAAATTGTTTTCAAGTTATGCAATCATATCATTTGTACATCTTGTGTTCTCTTACGGAAATTATTGTTATTAGTTAGTTTGATGAGTATGATTTTTAATATCGTTGCTTTTGCATATGATTATTAAATGAGCTTAAGCTCCTTGAATATTGTCATGCGGTTAGGCCCAAAACTTTTACTAACAATCTTCATAATCATAACAAATATCTAAATGAGACTTAGGTGAGTAATAAAAGACGAATTAAAATTTGAAAACTAATCAATTTATATTTTGAGACAAAAAAGGCAAAAATTTCACTTTAGAACAATTGAGCTCCATGCTTTTCAATTTTATAGCTCATATTTCAATTTACAATCAACTAACCCAAAAATAATATGCTAAGATTCAACATCCAACTCTAATAGGTTCTCAGAATCACTATTTAACTTTTAAAAAAGATTACTCAAACTTTTAAATTAATTTTCTAATAGTAATTGTGACTCAAATATTAATTTAACAAACCAAATTTATTTGGGTGGTGAAAATTAGATTTTAACAAGCTTAAATATGTGGGTTTAAATTCCGAATTTGATTTTATGAGAAATTTGGAGTGGGTGTCATTTAGACTTGTTAGAAATAGTATAAGGAGGTTGTATATAAAATTTGAAGTCATTTAATGGAGATTTGGACTGGTTTTGAACGAAAATTACAACTGAAAATCGTGAAAGAAGTTCGTCTACAGACGCTTGTATGAAGATGTATAAAAGTGTATAACAGTGTATAATGTGTGTTTATACACGCATATACACTATTATACACGATTATACATAATTATACAAAAATCTGACTTCGTCTTCTTCCTTGCGTTTTTTCTGAAATTTAACTTAAATCTTGTCCAAATCTACTCCAAATCATTTCCAATTTAAATTTTAAACTCTTTTTTATTTTTTCAATCAATTGGAACAACATCCAATCCAAACAACTAACAAATTAAAAAAAAATTCAAAACCAAAGCTTTGAATGGTCTTCAATGGTGGACTTCTACTCTTCAATTTTCTTATATTGCAAGCAGGTGACATAAGAGGATAAACAGAAAATACACGGCCACTTGAATCATATGTCGAAGATGTGAGAAGAAAAGAGAGAAAACAATGGTTGTGAGAACGAAGAATTAACTACATAGGTTTTAGAAGCAATGGTTGTAATAACACAAATTTTGAATTTGCAAGTACTTTCAAAATATATACAATATGGGCTAGGTGGGATAAAACTTAAAAATATGGGCCATTTTTTGTTATTGTGTGAAGTAATCTGTATTTTCTTGTAATTCTTTTAAAAAAAGTTGTTAAAATATTTTTAATATTTTAATGAATTCAATGAGATGTTTTATAACCGCGCGAAGCGCGGATAAATTTACTAGTTTTAAAGAAAAAAGGCGACTTAGTCTTTGGAAAATGTATTTTAATAAAATATATTCCGATATTTGTAGGAGTAAAATTATCTTTTAAAACAAAAGCATTCATTAAAAGATTAATAATAATGTTAGCAAATTGAATGGTCTCTGTAAAATGTTTGCAGCTATTTTTTCAAAGTTCAACAACTGTTGAATGCATAATCTGTGTAAACCATTTTATTGCCATTTCAGACGACTGGTTTCTGTGAAATATTTTGTGGGCATATATTTTGATCTAAAAACAAAGCTTAGATTTAATTTAAGGTCACTTTATCCCCTTAATCTTTAATGGTTGAGACCCCACCTTTTGAATGGGAAAGAAAACCCCCTTGTGAAATAGCTTTCCACCGAAACTTTTCTTTTTTTTTTAGTCAATGCGTTCAAACTCGTCTATGCTATCTATATCAATTTCCTACCTAAATTATCGAATGTTCTCGTAAAATTCCCTGAACTATAATTCCCCTTTATAATACCCCTGTCCTTCTCCCTCTTATGTGACATATTGTGTGAAATTAGTTGTGCAAGAGCGCATGGACGGTGAAAATCAGCATGAAAAGGGACCCACCGACAGCTAGAATAATGGCTAATTAGCCCATTTATTTTAAAAAAAAACTTATATTTTATCCATTTTTCTTTATATTACACCATCTTCTCCATTATTTCACTTTTCTTCACCATTTCTTCACTTTTATCTCTTTCTTCATCTTAATCCATTTGAAATCCTCTCTCTATTTATTGAGTTTATTTTTTATCTTTCTCATTTTATCCATCCTTCATTGTTATCCAAATTAATTTGAAAGAAGAACTCTCATTGTAGAAGAGTCATGAGATTTAATGTGTTTTGTGGTTGTGGGCAATATGCTTCTTTGAGAACGTCAACGATAAATGCTAACCTAGAATCTAGAAAGAATTGAAGCAATCTTCTTTAATAATCTTCAGAATCTTTAAAGAATGGGAGGAAGATATTTCTCCGGCAAAACCCTAAGCTCTAATTTTGTGAAGCAAAATCGATGGTAGCAACAAGCAACAATCGGAAGAAGATATTCTTAAACCCTAATTTTAAAGAAGACAAATCGAAAGTCCGATGAGAGTGACCAACTTACTGAATAAAAAGAGTAAAACCCACTTAAAAGAAATTACAATGTAATTAAATTATTGTAGGCTAATTAAGTCCATTTTAAGATTAATTAAATTAATTACCCACATGACATGCCACATGGAAGGTTTTATAATTTATTTAGAGCGAGTATCATACGCACTAGTAAGAATGAGACTGGGGGTTTAATCATGAAGGGGTATATAGTTCAGGGGATTCTCAGGGACACCAGATAGTTTAGGTAGTAAACTGATAAAGATCGTATAGTTTAGACGGGTTTGAGGGTATTAACTCTTTTTTTTTTTTTGGAATAAAAAAATTTTCTTTTGGATAAATAATATTTAGAATAACTAAGTTCTTTCATTAGCCAAAAGCTCTATAATGACAAATAATTAGGATCAATATAGTTTCGAAGTGTCCCTTTCGTCTTCCTCCTGCATAGTTTAAGATATGATGTGATGCAAAAGTGCTTTCATAATGAATTTTCAAATGTGACCTTGTCAATTATAAATTTTGTTCAATAAAGATATTTTCAGAATAAATAAAGTTTAATAATTGATTTAGCATAATAATTTAGATATACAAAGAAAATACATAAATAAATTGATACTCAGCAAAAATTCTTTCATCGAATATATATGTCAGAGACTAAATCAGTATATTTCTTTCCCTTAATGCTAAAGCATCCATGGTTGCTGCACGTTCAACAGATTTCTTGAATTTTGTATACAATTTTTGTTCTTTATTGTAGAAATTTTAACAACGACCTTATTATAATAAAAAAATATTTTAAATTTTGCAAGTAAGAAACACGAAATTTAAGTATTGATTTGAATGAAAAACATTATACTTTACCTTCGAAAGGATACGTAATACCCCGTAAAATTCGGCTTAGGCACGAATGAGTTAAAGGAGTAGTAAGATTATGTTTTGGACATATGAAGTCCCATCAGAATAATTATGGGTAAAATAGTTATTTCAAAATCAAGATCGAAAGTGAGGTGCGTAAGATTTGACAAAATCGACTAAATTTGCATTAGGGTCTGTCTTCCAAAAGATATTAGTGAAAATATGTAAGGAATATGAGAAAATTCAAATCATAAAAGTTGTAGGCCATTGAAATAGCTTTCCAACGATATATTATGGAGCCCAACCGGATATCTGTACAACATGTTATGCCCGTTTTACAGAACAGTATATGGGCGAACCCCTAACGCGACCCCGCAAATTTTGAGGCAGTGTTACTGCCGTTTTGCGTGGCAGTAGCACGGGCAGGTCTTCAGGTGCGCGGGCACGATCGTGGGTTGTCGTTTTAAAGCAATATTTCGTCCTCCACATCCCCAAAATCTAAAAACTTGCTCTAGAAAGTGAAACTCTCAAAAACCTAACTCCTTAAGGGTCCTTCAACCACCCAAGGTAAGTTCTAATGGTGATTTTAAGTTAATTTCAATTTTTTAGCATCTTATTAATATGGGTAAACCCTCCAAATCATTAGATATTCGATTTAGGCATCATTGTTGAGAGAAGAAAGCCTAGGACTCAAAATTCAAGGGTTTGAACTTCAAAAATGTAATGTCTTCGCCCTCTAATTGATTCTAGCATTGGTTTAATGATTGAAAACCCTAGTTCATGAGATATGAGTTGATGGGGTTGATAGAAAAGTATGAACGGTTATAAGATTGGGGTATTGATTGTTAATTATTGGTTAAGGGTGTTGTTTACCTTATGCGTGATAAAGAATAATACTGATTATAACCATTTGAGACTTTATATTTATCGAGGAGCAAGGGAATGTGTTATTGGGTGTAGAGACACCATTAATAAGGACTATGAAGCTTTATGACACCAAGTGTTTGAGAAGTGCTTAAGTAACCAAAACATGAGAATAATTGCTAATATGGAATCTCTTTGACTTGTATTGTTATAGATAAAAGTCAAATGGGTAGGCGAATGTTGTATTACGCTCAAGAGTAGGAAGTTAAGGTATGTGAGGCTAACTCTCTATGTTTAGCAACATTAGTGATTCTCCCTATACTACATTTCTTTTAGCACGTTATCAGTTGCCTCAGAAATATAGTTAAACCTAGTTCCTTGAATAGTTGTAGAACTTCTATTCTCTAGCTTCATAACTAGTTCATGACTTTTATTCTGAACGCTGTGAGTTCAGTTCGTATTCAATATAGACTTGGGTTTGATGTCCCTGAGTCTTAGTATAGCTTACTCAGCATGTCATAAATAGTTCAGGTTTGAGTGTTCATAATAAGTTCAAGAATACATATCCCAGTCTAGTCCTATTCAGTTTTTCTGTATTATGTAACTCAATATGATTCAATATTCAAGTATCATGTAACTCAGTATGATTCATTATTTTAGTATGATTCTCAGTTCCTGAATATTGAACACTTTATTTGGGCCTGAGGCCGCAGTTTATGCTTTATGCATTTTAGACTTGAGGTCGCAGTTATGTATATGTATACTTGGGCCCGAGGCCGCAGTTGTGCACATATATATATTGGGCCTGAGGCCGCAGTTTAATATTCAGATAAACAGGTTGTTCATCATTCAGAAGAGAGAGTATTCATCTTCTTACTTCCTTTATCATTTCAGTTACAAGTTATCAGTTTTCAGTTCAATTTATCAGTTATTAGTTATCATTTCAGTTTTTGTTTCAATAGTATCATTTTGAAAGAATTACAAGAAAATACACATGACTTCACACCATAACAAAATATGGCCCATGTTTTTAAGTTTTACCCCACCTAGCCCACATTGTACATATTTTGAAAGAACTTGCAAATTTTGTGTTCTTACAACCATTGCTTCTAAAAGCTGTGGAGTTAATTCTTCGTTCTCACAACCATTGCTTTCTCTCTCTTCTTCTCACATCTTCTACATATGATTCAAGGGGCCGTGTATTTTCTGCTTATTCTAAGAAAACTGAAGAGTAGAAGTCCGCCATTGTAGACCATTCAAAGATTTGGCTTTGAAATTGTTTTTTTTTTGAATTTATTAGTTGTTTGGATTGGATGTTGTTCCAATGGATTGAGAATATCAAAAGGAGTTCAAAATTTAAATTTGAAGTGATTTGGAGTAGATTTGGGCAAGATTTAAGTTAAACTTCAGAAAAAACGCAAGGAAGAAGACGAAGTCAGTTTTTTGTATAATTATGTATAATCTTGTATAATAGTGTGTATGAGTGTATAAACACACTTTTATACACCTTTATACAAGCGTCTGTAGACAAACTTCTTTCACGATTTTCAGTTGTAAATTTTGTTCTAAACCAGTCCAAATCTCCATTAAATGACTTCAAATTTTGTATACAACCTCCTTATACTATTTCTAACAAGTCTAAATGACACCCACTCCCAATTTCTCACAAAATCAAATTTGAAATTTAAACCCACATATTTAAGCTTGTTAAAAATTAAGTTTTCACCACCCAAATGAATTTGGTTTGTTAAATTAATATTTGAGTTACAATTACTATTCGAAAATTAATTTAGAAGTTTGCGAATCTTTTTTAAAAGTTAAATAGTGATTTAAGAACCTATTAGAGTTGGGTGTTGAATTTTAGCATATTATTTTTGGGTTACTTGATTGTAAATTGAAATATGGGCTATAAAATTGAAAAGTATGGAGCTCAATTGTTCTAATGTGAAATTTTCCCTATCATTTTAGTACCAATTAAAAATTCTCAATTATCAGCTTAGTTTAAGTTTCAGCATTTATAATTCTTTCTTTCAATTGCTTTACATACCATTTAAATTCAAATATACTAACGTCCCTTTTGCCCGGGGCTTGCATCTCACGATGCAGGTAATGATTTACTGGTTGATAATTTAGAGCGCTAGAATTCTCGTACCAGCTATTTGGTAATCCCTAATTTTTTCGGGGCATTATCATTACTACAGTCTTCAGTATTTTCAAATATTTAGTGTTTTAGTACAAATTAGAGGCTTCATAGACTAGAGTAACAGTTAGACAGAGTCTCAGACTTTTCATGTTAAGCAATGTTGGCTACATATATGTTTTAGAATTGTATTAGTATTTCCGCAGTTTGATTTATATCATCCACTTTCATTATATCAACATGTGTTAGTTTATCTTCTGCATTCAGTGTGTTATGGTATAACATATTGATTCGGCCAGTTAGTTGGTTCGCTCGGTCACATTAGTCAGGAAACGAGTGTCGTGTTACGTCTATGCCCAGGTTTGGGGTGTGACAAAGTTTAGTATCAGAAAACTAGGTTGAAGAGTCCTAGGGAGAAAATGAAGATGTATCTAATGGAGTTTCCATTATATGTTTGTGCTGGCGACTCATATAAACGGTTAACTACCAAGACATCCAGGATTGTCTCATCTCTTTCTACTCTAGATCATGCCATGAAGCTTAGAGCAATAGGTAATCTTCTCTTCCTATTGAATTCCAAAAGTACTGGATTCCCAAGCGACGCACGGGAGAAACTTATGGTCCTAGAGAGGGTAATTGCCCATTGGGGTATAATTGTAGAGTACAACTTGGTAAATATGAGACTTAAGAGGGTGTTAAAAGTGGGATGCAATGGATAGTAGTACATATTAAAGCATAACCTTATTAGTAAGTACAAAAGAAGTTATCTTGTCTTATGGCTATTAGTTTACGTCAGTTACTAGTTATACAGTCTTTCTGTTAGCAACTTTATGGTTATTCAATACGCCAATATTCAGTTATATGTTTACCAAATATCCAATTTTTAGCGTATCAAAATTTCTGGCGACTTGTGAGTATACAATGATGCATATGGGTTCTCAAAGAAAATGTAAGTAACAGTGGTTATAGCTAAATCTTCGCATGTTTTAGGTTCAAATTAAGACACATGAATCGCCGAATGGTGCAGTAAGTGATTTATCAAGTAAGAGTATACTCTGAAGGATACGTTTGTGTATGGTAATCGTATGTGTTTTACCTCAGAGAACAATTTCTTTTAATTTTTGGAAATGGAGCCACAAGTTGGATGATGATAGTTCAGATGTCAGACCCTAACATTGGTCATTATAGTTTTGGATAGAAAAGATCCGAAGGGTATAATACGTAGGAGTTAGAAACGTTTGTTATTACTAAAGATGTGATTTCGTACAACTCATGCAAATGACTAGAAGATATGGAATATGCAATGAGAACCAAGAGCAACCAATATTGAATTTCAGGGAATGATTTTAAGTTGTTTAGATTTATTCAAATCAGAACTAGAAGTACCACGTTAGTAAGCTACTATAAGAAGCAGCTATTGATGTAAGATAAAAGATATGGTAGTTCCCTCTTAGGTTATGTGACTAAAGGATTACCCCGAATGTTTATAGTATGATATGATTTTGTAATATATAGAATGTTTGGGGATAGATACTAATATTTTTTAAGACAGATGAATTCCCTAAGTGTGATCCACACACATAGTTTTAAAAAACGATAGCATGCGACCGTAGAATAGGGTCGGATGATGACGGAAGTTATAAATAGCCTTATTCCTCACTTTAGTTATCCAAAGTAGAACAATAAACCATGATGCTAGCAGGTGGTTAGTAAAAGAATAGTAAATAAGTTTTGAGTAGATATAGTTAGCAATTTCAGTAGAGCTAGTAGATGTACGATTTGATTTACTTAGGTAGGTCAACAATAGTAAGTGGTTAATAGTTTAAAACTCCACGTGTGTTAGAATCCAAAGAGTTTAAGCTAAATCTGAAGTACAGTGATAGTGGGAAACAACAATCAACGAGGTAGTAAGAGAGCAAATTATAGAAGATAGCCTTTAAGAGTTATCGAAAAGGGGTTTCCTCAAGATTGAAAGTGAGAGCAGAGTTATATTAATAAGATTATGTATGATAGTTGTGAGTACATTAGATTTCCTTTATGTGAATAATTTATGTTTTCCAAGCTCAAACGTAAGTTGGACGATGAGTCGTTATTGACGTAGAGTGCAAAGAATTATATAAAATAAGGAAAGTTATTTGAATCCCAACAAAAATAGAAGGATTCGTAAGTATAAGACCTTTGGTCTAAGGGGGTGATATGAAAACCATCAGTAAGTCCAGTTGGAGATATGAAACTCGAAAATAGTTACCATAGAATATGAAAACAAAATTAGTTAGGTATTGAGGGAAAATTGTATAATTACCACAGAGATTATATCTAGCATGTGTAAGAAATACAAAGTGATTAGAATGATCACCGAGCTTAGTTATTGATGAAAAAGTGATCACAAAAGGCTGTAAAACCATGCCTATTTATGTGTTATGAAGGTAGTGGCATTGCACGAGACTCTAATTTTGAAATAGAAGTTAAAGACTTAGCTCGCAATAATGTTATAAGTGTTTTCAGGAAGTGCTTAAGAAGATAATCAAGGGTGGGAAGTATAACTCATGATTGAGGTAGATAAGAGAACTTTGGTGAAAGAAGTTTACCAACTAAGATGGGAGTTCGACTTTGGACTTCGAAGATGACAAATTTATTGTCTAAATCATGACTTGTTCCCCTTTAGTAGCTGAAGAGAAGTAGAAACAATTTGATGATCCATACGTCTTACAGTTGAAGAGGAGATTCACAACTATAAAATGATGGCTTTTGAATAATGGGGATATGATGGTACTTTGAGGTACCAAGACAGATTATTGTGTCCTAGATATAGATGAACTTAAAAAGGGAAGATCATGTTAGAAGCCTATAATTCCTGGTATTCTTTCCATCCAGGTTCCCCAAAGATGTATCATGGTCTTAAAGATACTAATTGGTGAAACATCATGAAAAAGAACGTCACAGACTTTGTAGCTAGTTGCCCAAATTGTTAGCAAATGAAATTCAAGCATCAGAACGCCTAGTGTTTTATTACAAAATACAAATATTTTGAGTTGAAATGGTAAATATGAAATTTATAAGAGGATTATCTTGCTCATTTTAAAAACATGATATGATTGGATAATTGTAAAACGACATACCAAGTTAGCACACTTCTTGCCAAAAAAAAAACTACAGATTCAGTAGAAGATTATACCAAGTTGTACGTTCAAGAAATTGCCTGATTGCATGGGACTCCCTTGTCCGTCATTTGGTACTGTGGTGCTCAGTTTAAAAAATGAACTTTAAAAGATCTTTCAGAAATGATTTGGCACAAGTTTTTCATCCTCAGAAAGATGGCCAGGCAGAGCACATTGTTCAAACAGTTGAGGATATGTCCTTGATGTTAAAAGTAATTGGGATGATCACATACCTCTCATTGACCTTGCTAATAATAACCTACCATTATAGTATCAAGATGGAACCGTACGAAGATCTGTATGGGCGAAGGTGTAGATCACCAATTAGTTGGTTCGAAGTTAGAGAAAGGAGTTGTTAGGACCCGATTTGGTCTATCATACTATAAAGAAAGTTTAGTTGATTCAAGTGAGTTTGAAGGAAATGCAGAGCCGCCAAAATGTCATATTCAAGCGTGCAACATAGAGACTTAGAGTTTAAAGTTGATGATTGGGTGTTTATGAAAGTTTCGCTTATGAAAAGCGTTATGAGATTTGGGAAGAAGGGGAAGCATAGTCCATGCTATATTGGGACATATGTATTCTTAAGAAAGATCCGTCAATTAGCTTATGAGTTAGAGTTGCCACCATAATATATGGTGGTACAACCAGTATCTCACGTGTCATGTTATAACATTCAAGTTTCCAGTACTCAGATACTCACGCCAGTTCAGTACTCAGATACTCATGTTAGCTCAATACTCAACTACTCATGTTAGTCCAATACTTAGACATTCATTCCAGCTTAGTACTCAAATTACTCAAATATTTGTGCCAGTTCAGTATTCATATATTCATGTTAGTTCAATATTCACGTATCCATGACAGACCAATATTCAATTAACGTAGTAGTCATTCAGTTCAATATCACAGTAGTTCAATAATCATGTATTCATTTAGTTTAGTATACAAGTGTTAATGAAAGTTCATGTTTCCACCAGACCCGTTTAAGGTCCGGAGTTAGCAGAAGTTACTGTCAGGATAATCATTCGAGGATGAATGATCCCAAGGGGGAGATAATATAACACCCTGTAAATTTGGCTTAGGTACGAATGAGTTAAAGGAGTAATAAGGTTATATTTTGGACATATGAAGTCCCATCGGGATGATTATGGGTAAAATAGTTGTTTTAAAATCAAGACGTGTGACGACCCGGCCCGTCGTCACGGGAATTACCACCCCGTTATGTCGTAAATACATGTTTTATAATTTATATCAGTGTTAGAGTCTATCGGGTGAGTTAGGAGTGATTGGGATTGGAAATGAGGCATATAGCCTTGGTGAAGGAAACTTGAATAAGGAAAGTCAACATGGAGTTGACTATTTAGCTAGAGGGCTCGGAATCAGATTCTGATGATTCGGTTAGTTCCGGAAGGTGATTTGTGATTTAGGGGAGCGATCGGAATTGAATTTGGAAGCCCGGTGTAGAAATAGGCTTGAATTGGCTAAGGTTGAATTTTTGGCGAAATCCGAACGGTAGGTGAGATTTTGATCCGGGAGTCGGAATGGAATTCCGACAGAGTTGCAGTAGCTCCGTTAGGTGATTTTGGATGTGCCTGCAAAATTTCAGGTCATTCGGATGTCGTTTGGTCGGGTTTTTCATCGAATGTGTAATTCGGAAAGTTTTAAGAAATTTAGGCTTGAATCCGTGTGTAATTGGTGATTTTGATGTTTAGGATGGTGTTTTTATGATTGGAACAAGTTCGTATCGTGTTTTGGAATATGTTGGTGGTTTTCGTTGGGGTCCCGGGGGTCTCGGGATGAATCCGGGGGTCCAAACGGACCATTTTTGGAAGAAAAGAGAAAAACTGGTTGTTGTCATAAACACAGCAGGCGTTTGCTCTCCGCGATCGCGGGGAGGGGGATGCGATCGCGTAGAGCTGGAGGCTAGGGCATCGCGATCTCAGGGGAAAACAGTCGCGATCGCGTAGAGTTAAACGGGGGCACATCGCGATCGCAGGTTAATCTACGCGATCGCGTAGAAGAGAAATGGGTCCAGGCAAATATGTACTACGCGATCGCAGGGATGAAGGACGCGATCGCGTGAAGCAAGGTGATTGTGCATCGCGATCGCGTGAAGGATGTCGCGATCGCGTGAGGCCGAGATTTTGAGCATCGCGATCGCGTGAAGAAGATCGCGATCGCGTAGAAGAAATAGTTCTGGCAGTGAATTTAATCCAGAAACAGAGAGTTACGGGTTCATTAACCCAAAACGCCATTTTTGAGTTCTAGAGAGAGAAACTCACGGGAATTGCTGGTAATTCATCGGGGATTCGTTGGAGGTAAGTTTTGTGGCTTAATTACATCATTTTAACATGAAATCATGGGTTAAATTTCGGTAAATAGAAGATTAAAGGTGGGTTTGAGCCCTAGGCCTAAATTGAAGAAAAACACCTGATTTGAGTGGCCAAATGGAGTCCGATTTTGGTAAATTTTATATGCCTAGACTCGTATCGAGATGAGGATTCCGAATATGTAATTTTTGTAATTTTTCGACAAGTGTACCAAAAGTCGGGTTTTGACAACTTGTGGGTTTTGATATAAATTGGGTTATTTCGAATGAATTTCGTGAAATTAGCGTATATTGATGCATTCTCTATGATTTTGAGCAGAGTTGGCATCCGAGGAGATTGATTTGCGAGGCAAGCGCAAGGCGGATTGAAGCTTCTACCGGTTCGAGGTGAGTGGTAGTAGTAAACAATGCACCGAGGGTTTGAAACCCCGTACTAGCACTTTACAGTGCTATATTGAGATGAGACACGCGTTCTATGACGGGCGTGGTAACATTGTGATCGGGGGTTCGGACTTAGTCCTTCCCGGCTAATATAATACTGTGTTTTATGACTGTTAATGAGATTATAACTGTGCAGTTGGGCTAATAGCCATGTTTGGGGCCTTGTGCCGATCTGTAGAGTCTTAGGGAACCTATAGAGCTAGGTGACCCTTATATCGTGAATGGAAACATACACTCAACCGTAGCTCTAGATGTATAGCATAATATGAGCCCGTACTAGATGTGTACATTGAGAGAGATTATCTAGGGGGGGATTCCCTATTCTATATATTGGGCCTGAGAGGCCAAGCATATATTGACTGGGATAGGGTCGAGGACCCATTATGAGGTATTATATATATATACCTACATTGGATCGGGCGGCACGCCGCAGCAGTATATATATTGGATCGGACTGCACGCCGCAGTAATATACATGTAATATACATGTAACATACATGTGGGACGGACTGCACGCCGCAGTATCATTGCGCTTGGGCTGTAGGAGCCCCTCCGAAGTCTGTATACACCCCCAGTGAGCGCCGTCTATACTGACTGGGATCGGGCTGCACACCGCAGCGATATAGAGATATATACATATATATATTGGATCGGACCGCACGCCGCAGTAATATTTGTGTGGATCGTGCTGCACGCCGCGGTATTATAGTGCTTGGGCCTAGGGAGCCCCTCCGAAGTCTGTATACACCCCCAGTGAGCGCCGTCGACATTAAATGGAGCGGGCTGCGCGCCGCAGCGGTATATGTATTGGAGCGGGCTGCACGCCGCAGCATTATACTTAATCATATCCTACTATCTACTTAAACACTTATACATTATAGACATAAGTATGTGTCTTTATATGTTGAGATGGCCGTACACCGTAGGGTACGAGTGAGGGTTGGTTCAGTGTAGAATCTTGTAGAGATAAACGTAGATTGGAGGTTAGAGTACTACTATAGTGATGACGTACCTGTGAGGGTTGCCTTAGAACTGCTAAGTGATAGCACAGGATTTCTTACCTTCGGTTATTATTTATTATTGTTACTCACTGAGTTGAAATATACTCACCCCACTCCCCTGCACTTTCTGTGCAGATCCACAGGTGCCCGAGAGCAGTTGAGACATTGTAGCTGCTGATCCTTGTCTACTTTGCGGAGATTACGAGGTAGCTGCCAGCGTCCGCAGAGCTTGTTTTCTCCTTCTTTATCATCTTGTTGATTTCCTATTTGCCTAGACTTGGTTGTATTAGGATGCTATTCTGTAGAGGCTCGGTCTCGTGACACCACGATATGTTTGGGACCGTATTTTGTATGTTTCACGTTTCGGTTATTACCTGATATGATTAACTACTGTTTAAGTTTAATTTATTTAATAATTGGCTGGTTTAAGGGATAATATGGTCGGGCTTGCCTAGCATTGTGTTGGGCGCCATCACGACCAGGGTTTGGGTCGTGACAAGTTGGTATCAAAGCCTAGGTTAATAGGTTTCGCGAGTTATGAGCCGGTTGGTAGAGTCTCGTGGATCGGTGCGGGGACGCCTGTACTTATCCTCGGGAGGCTGCAAACCTTTTAGGAAAAGTTTCAATTCTTGGAATTCTTGTCGTGCGATTACTTTTGACTTGAACTGAACTTTGACATTCTATTCTCTCGCAGATGGCGAGAACTCGATCATCCGGACGTGGAGGACGACCACCACTACCACCTGCTAGAGGCCGTGGACGCGGTCGTGGTCGTGGCGGAGTTAGGGCAGCTGAGGCAGTGCCAGCTGACCCACAGCCCCCAGTTGCAAAGGTGCCAGCAGCACCAGATCAGGCACCAGCTGTGCCCATTGTTATTCCGGGTCTACAGGAGACCCCTGGCTCAGATACTAGCAGTCTGCACTGGCCTAGCACAGGCGGTTTCAGTTACTACTGCAGCAGCTGCATCGGGGATCGAGGGTGGTCATCGGACCCCCGCAGTACGCACTCTAGAGCCAGCAGTGCAGGGCTTACAGACACCAGAGGCTCCTCCAGTTCAGCCTGTGGTTCCGGTTCAGCCAGCAGATCAGGTTCAGGGGGACAGGGTCCCAACTATGACGGACGATGAGCAGCGTCGTCTCGAGAGGTTCACCAGGTTATCTCCTCCAGTGTTCACTGGTGCTCCGGGCGAGGACGCCCAAGGTTTTTTGGATAAGTGCCGTCGGATGCTTCGTACGGCAGGGATATTGGAGTCCAGTGGGGTATCTTTCACTACCTTTCAGTTTCAGGGACCAGCCTTTGCTTGGTGGGAGGCTTATGAGCGCCGCAGGCCAGCCGGAGCAGCACCACTATCATGGCCGGAGTTCTCCACTATGTTCTTGGAGAAATGGGTGCCTCGATCTCAGAGAGAGGAGATGCGTAGGCAGTTTGAGGGTCTCCGTCAGGGGGACATGTCAGTGTCAGAGTATGAGATCAGGTTTACAGAGTTGTCCAGATATGCACCGTGGTTGGTTCATTCCGACAGAGAGAGGATCGGGCGCTTCGTGGACGGCCTCATTTATCCCATTCGTATTCTGATGACTCGGGAGAGGGTTTTGAGTCGTACATTTGAGGATGCTGTGGATATTGCTCGCGACATAGAGACAGATCGTCGCAGGGAGCGGGATGAGAGGGAGGCCAAGAGGCCTCGAGGTTCAACTAGTTCCAGTGGCACTCAGAGCAGAGGCCAGAGTTAGCAGAGCCGAGGTTGATCTTTCAGATCTTCGCAGTCGGGTCGCTCAGATCGTCGTGGGTGGTCTTCTAGTCAGGGTTATCAGGGTTCGCACCAGAGCCAGCCATCCCTCAGCGCCATGCCAGCTCAGAGTTCTTCACAGGCCCCGTCTGCTCAGGGTTCTTCTCGGCCTAGTTCATCAGCTGGCCACTCCAGGACAGAGGTCCTTATCAGTCTCAGTACCCAGCACCGGGGAGTTGCTACGAGTGCGGAGAGTTTGGGCACCACCGTAGGGAGTGTCCCCGTCTTGTTTCCGGATCTTATCAGCAGAGGGGGCAGCCCTCGTCATCTGGTCATTCTACTTCAGCACCCGCCCCGCCAGCTAGGGGTGAGGGTCAGACAGCTAGGGGTCGCTCTCGAGGGGGAGGCCGATCAGGCGGACAGGCTAGATGCTATGCTTTTCAGGGCCGATCCGAGGCTGTTGCTTCTGATGCTGTCATTACAGGTATTATTTCAGTCTGCCACAGAGATGCCTCAGTATTGTTTGATCCCGGTTCTTCTTATTCTTATGTGTCTACATATTTTGCTCCTCATTTGGGCACGACCCGAGGGAGTCTTGAGCTGCCAGTGCACGTATCTACCCCGGTAGGGGATACTATTATTGTGGACCACGTATACCGGTCCTGTTTGGTTACTATTGGAGGTCTGGAGACCCGAGTAGACCTGTTGCTTCTCAGCATGATTGATTTTGATGTTATATTGGGCATGGACTAGCTATCTCCATGTCATGCTATTCTGGACTGTCATGCTAAGACAGTCACTTTGGCTATGCCGGGCATTCAGAGGATCGAGTGGCGAGGCACGACCGAGTATGTACCTAGCAGGGTAATATCTTTCCTCAAGGCCCAACGAATGGTTGGGAAGGGATGTCTCTCTTATTTAGCATTTGTGCGGGAGGTCGAGGCCCGGACTCCCAGTATTGATTCTGTTCCCATTGTGCGAGACTTTCCTGATGTGTTTCCCCTCAGACCTGCCGGGCATGCCGCCGGACAGGGATATTGATTTTGGTATCGATTTGGTGCCGGACACTCAGCCTATTTCTATTCCTCCGTATCGTATGGCACCAGCTGAGTTGAAGGAATTGAAGGAGCAGCTCCAGGAACTCCTAGATAAGGGGTTCATTCGGCCGAGTGTGTCGCCGTGGGTGCACCGGTCCTGTTTGTTAAGAAGAAGGACGGATCCATGAGGATGTGTATTGACTATAGGCAGCTAAACAAAGTAACAGTGAAGAATAAGTATCCTCTTCCTCGTATTGATGATTTATTTGATCAGCTCCGGGGAGCTAGGGTGTTCTCGAAGATTGATCTTCGTTCAGGCTACCATCAGCTGAAGATTAGAGAGTCTGACATTATGAAGACTGCATTCCGGACCGGATATGGTCACTATGAGTTCCTTGTGATGTCTTTTGGGCTGACCAACGCCCCAGCAAGCATTTATGCATCTGATGAACAGTGTGTTCGGGCCTTATTTGGATTCATTTGTGATTGTGTTCATTGATGACATTCTAGTCTACTCCCGTAGTCGGGAGGAGCATGCTCAGCATTTGAGTATTGTGTTGCAGAGATTGAGGGAGGAGAAGCTATATGCCAAGTTCTCCAAATGTGAGTTCTGGCTTGAGTCCGTGGCATTCTTAGGGCACGTGGTGTCCCGTGATGGTATTCGGGTAGATCTGAGGAAGGTCGAGGCAGTGCAGAGTTGGCCCAGACCGACCTCAGTTACCGAGATCCGTAGCTTTCTGGGATTGGCAGGGTATTATCGCCGATTCGTTCAGGGGTTCTCTTCTATTGCTTCACCCTTGACTAGATTGACTCAGAAGGGTGTTCCTTTCCTATGGTCCGAGGAGTGCGAGGAGAGCTTTCAAAAGCTCAAGACAGCACTGACCACAGCACCAGTCTTGATTCTACCGACAGCTTCAGGTTCTTATACTGTATATTGTGATGCCTGAGGAGTGGGCATTGGTTGTGTGTTGATGCAGGAGGGTAGGGTCATTGCTTATGCTTCTCGTCAATTGAAGCCCCACGAGAAGAACTACCTTGTTCATGATTTGGAGCTAGCAGCCATAGTTCATGCTTTGAAGATTTGGAGGCATTACCTGTATGGTGTCTCCTGTGAGGTGTTCACGGATCATCGCAGCCTTCAGCACTTATTCAGACAGAAGGACCTTAATTTGAGACAGCGGAGGTGGTTGGAGTTGCTTAAGGACTATGATATCACTATTTTGTATCATCCGGGGAAGGCCAATGTGGTGGCCGATGCCTTGAGTCGGAAGACGGTTAGCATGGGCGGCTTAGCTTTCATCCCAGTTGGGGAGAGGCCATTTGCTTATGATGTTCAGACTCTAGCCAATCGGCTAGTGAGATTAGATATTTCGGAGCCGAGTCGGGTGTTGGCTTGTGTTGTTTCTCGATCTTCCTTATATGATCGCATCGGGGAGCGACAGTATGATGACCCACATTTGCTTGTCCTTAAGGACAGAGTGCAGCATAATGATGTTAGAGATGTGACTATCGACAGTGATGGTGTTTTGAGGATGCAAGGCCGTATATGTGTGCCCAATGTTGATGGTTTGCGGGAGTTGATACTTGAGGAGGCACACAGTTCGCGGTACTCTATTCACCCAGGTGCCGCAAAGATGTACCAAGACTTGAGACAACACTACCGGTGGAGGAGAATGAAGATGGATATTGTTAGGCATGTAGCTAAGTGCCTCAATTGCCAGCAGGTCAAATATGAGCATCAGAGACCGGGCGGTGTTCTTCAGCGTATGGTTATTCCCGAGTGGAAATGGGAGAGAATCACCATGGATTTTGTTACTGGGCTACCTCGGACAGCGAGGAAGTTTGATTCGGTATGGGTGATCGTTGATCGGCTGACTAAGTCCGCACATTTCATCCCAGTTAGTACTACTTACTCATCGGAGCGGTTGGCGGTGATCTTTATTCGGGAGATTGTCAGGTTGCATGGGGTCCCAGTGTCTATTATATCTGACAGAGGCACTCAGTTCACTTCTCGGTTTTGGAGAGCATTTCAGCGAGAGATGGGTACGAGGGTTGAGTTGAGTACAGCATTTCACCCCCAGGCAGACGGGCAGTCTGAGCATACTATTCAGATCCTAGAGGATATGTTGCGAGCATGTGTGATTGACTTTGGTGGTTCGTGGGATGAATTCTTACCACTTGCCGAGTTTGCCTACAACAACAGCTACCAGTCGAGTATTCAGATGGCCCCGTACGAGGCATTGTATGGCAGACGGTGTAGATCTCCCGTCGGGATGGTTTGAGCCTGGTGAGGTTAGATTGATAGGGACTGAGTTAGTCCAGGATGCTCCGGATAGAGCAAAGTTGATCCAGGAGAGGCTTCGTACAGCACAGTCTCGTCAGAAGAGTTATGCGGACCGTAGAGTTCGAGAGTTGTCTTTCATGGTTGGTGATAGAGTATTGCTGAAGATTTCACCCATGAAGGGTGTCATGAGGTTCGGGAGGAAAGGAAGTTGAGTCCCAGGTACATTGGTCCTTTTGAGATACTCAGGAGAGTTGGAGAGGTGGCATATGAGTTAGCCTTGCCACCCAGCTTATCCAGCATTCATCCAGTATTCTACGTGTCTATGCTTCGGAAGTACATCGGAGATCCGTCCCATGTATTAGACTTCAGTACCATTCAGCTTGATGGTGATCTATCCTATGATGTGGAGCCTATTGCTATTTTGGGTCGTCGGGTGAGAAAATTGAGGTCCAAGGAGATTGCATCGGTTAAGGTTCAGTGGAGAGGTCGACCCGTGGAGGAGGCCACTTGGGAGATCGAGCGGGAGATGCGGAGCAGATATCCTCACTTGTTTGAGACTTCAGGTATGTTTCTTGACCCGCTCGAGGACGAGCGTTTGTTTAAGTTGGGGAGAATGTGACGACCCGGCCCGTCGTCACGGGAATTACCACCCCGTTATGTCGTAAATACATGTTTTATAATTTATATCAGTGTTAGAGTCTATCGGGTGAGTTAGGAGTGATTGGGATTGGAAATGAGGCATATAGCCTTGGTGAAGGAAACTTGAATAAGGAAAGTCAACCCGGAGTTGACTATTTAAGCTAGAGGGCTCGGAATCGGATTCTGATGATTCGGTTAGTTCCGGAAGGTGATTTGTGACTTAGGGGAGCGATCGGAATTGAATTTGGAAGCCCGGTGTAGAAATAGGCTTGAATTGGCTAAGGTTGAATTTTTGGCGAAATCCGAACGGTAGGTGAGATTTTGATCCGGGAGTCGGAATGGAATTCCGACAGTTTGCAGTAGCTCCGTTAGGTGATTTTGGATGTGCCTGCAAAATTTCAGGTCATTCGGACGTCGTTTGGTCGGGTTTTTCATCGAATGTGTAATTCGGAAAGTTTTAAGAAATTTAGGCTTGAATCCGTGTGTAATTGGTGATTTTGATGTTTAGGATGGTGTTTTTATGATTGGAACAAGTTCGTATCGTGTTTTGGAATATGTTGGTGGTTTTCGTTGGGGTCCCGGGGGTCTCGGGATGAATCCGGGGGTCCAAACGGACCATTTTTGGAAGAAAAGAGAAAAACTGGTTGCTGTCATAAACACAGCAAGCGTTTGCTCTCCGCGATCGCGGGGAGGGGGATGCGATCGCGTAGAGCTGGAGGCTAGGGCATCGCGATCGCAGGGGAAAACAGTCGCGATCGCGTAGAGTTAAACGGGGGCACATCGCGATCGCAGGTTAATCTACGCGATCGCGTAAAAGTGAAATGGGTCCAGGCAAATATGTACTACGCGATCGCAGGGATGAAGGACGCGATCGCGTGAAGCAGGGTGATTATGCATCGCGATCGCGTGAGGCCGAGATTTTGAGCATCGCGATCGCGTGAAGAAGATCGCGATCGCGTAGAAGAAATAGTTCTGGCAGTGAATTTAATCCAGAAACAGAGAGTTACGGGTTCATTAACCCAAAACGCCATTTTTGAGTTCTAGAGAGAGAAACTCACGGGAATTGCTGGTAATTCATCGGGGGTTTGTTGGAGGTAAGTTTTGTGGCTTAATTACATCATTTTAACATGAAATCATGGGTTAAATTTCTGTAAATGGAAGATTAAAGGTGGGTTTGAGCCCTAGGCCTAAATTTAAGAAAAACACCGATTTGAGTGGGCAAATGGAGTCCGATTTTGGTAAATTTTATATGCCTAGACTCGTATCGAGATGAGGATTCCGAATATGTAATTTTTGTAATTTTTCGACAAGTGTACCAAAAGTCGGGTTTTGACAACTTGTGGGTTTTGATATAAATTGGGTTATTTCGAATGAATTTCGTGAAATTAGCGTATATTGATGCATTCTCTATGATTTTGAGCGGAGTTGGCATCCGAGGAGATTGATTTGCGAGGCAAGCGCAAGGCGGATTGAAGCTTCTACCGGTTCGAGGTGAGTGGTGGTAGTAAATAATGTACTGAGGGTTTGAAACCCCGTACTAGCACTTTACAGTGCTATATTGAGATGAGACACGCGTTCTATGACGGACGTGGTGACATTGTGATTGGGGGTTCGGACTTGGTCCTTCCCGACTAATATAATACTGTGTTTTATGACTGTTAATGAGATTATAACTGTGCAGTTGGGCTAATAGCCATGTTTGGGGCCTTGTGCCGATCTGTAGAGTCTTAGGGAACCTATAGAGCTAGGTGACCCTTATATCGTGAATGGAAACATACACTCAGCCGTAGCTCTAGATGTATAGCATAATATGAGTCCGTACTAGATGTGTACATTGAGAGAGATTATCTAGGGTGGGATTCCCTGTTCTAGCTGAGTGGGCCTGAAAGGCCAAGTTTATATTGATTGGGATAGGGTCGAGGACCCATAATGAGGTATTATATATATATACCTACATTGGATCGGGCTGCACGCCGCAGCAGTATATATATTGGATCGGACTGCACGCCACAGTAATACACATGTGGGACGGACTGCACGCCGCAGTATTATTGCGCTTGGGCTGTAGGAGCCCCTTCGGAGTCTGAGTCTGCACACATTCTCAGTGAGCACTGGTGTATATTATGGGATCGGGCTGCACGCCGCAGCAGTATAGAGATATATACATATATATATTGGATCGGACTGCACGCCGCAGTAATATTTGTGTGGATCGTGCTGCACGCCGCAGTATTATAGTGCTTGGGCCTAGGGAGCCCCTCCGAAGTCTGTATACACCCCCAGTGAGCGCCGTCGACGTTAAATGGAGCGGGCTGCGCGCCGCAGCGGTATATGTATTGGAGCGGGCTGCACGCCGCAGCGTTATACTTAATCATATCCTATTATCTACTCAAATACTTATACATTATAGACATAAGTATGTGTCTTTATATGTTGAGATGGCCGTACACCGTAGGGGTACGAGTGAGGGTTGGTTCAGAGTGGAATCTTGTAGTGATAAACGTAGATTGGAGGTTAGAGTACTACTATAGTGATGACGTACCTGTGAGGGTTGCCTTAGAACTGCTAAGTGATAGCACAGGATTTCTTACCTTCAGTTATTATTTATTATTGTTACTCACCGAGTTGAAATATACTCACCCCACTCCCCTGCACTTTCTGTGCAGATCCACAGGTGCCCGAGAGCAGTTGAGACATTTTAGCTGCTGATCCTTGTCTACTTTTGCGGAGATTACGAGGTAGCTGCCAGCGTCCGCCGAGCTTGTTTTCTCCTTCTTTATCATCTTGTTGATTTCCTATTTCACTAGACTTGGTTGTATTAGGATGCTATTCTGTAGAGGCTTAGTCTCGTGACACCACGATATGTTTGGGACCATATTTTGTATGTTTCACGTTTCGGTTATTACCTGATATGATTAACTACTGTTTAAGTTTAATTTATTTAATAATTGGCTGGTTTAAGGGATAATATGGTCGGGCTTGCCTAGCATTGTGTTGGGCGCCATCACGACCAGGGTTTGGGTCGTGACAAGACGGAAAGTGAGGTGCATAAGATTTGACAAAATCGGCTAAGTTTGTAGCGTGTCTATCTTCCAGAAGATATTAGTGAACATGTGTAAGGAATTTTGGAAAACTCAAAGCATGAAAGTTGTAGGTCATTAAAATATCTTCCAACGATATATTATGGAGCATGAATGGATATTTGTGTAAAACGTTATGCCTATTTTATTGAACAATATGCGATATACGCATCCTATAGTGTGCTCCTAGCGTGATCACGCTAATTTTGAGGCAGTGTTACTGCTATTTTGCATGTTAGTAGTGCGGGCAGGTCTTCAGGTGCGCGGGTGCGCTCGTGGGGGGTTGTTTTAAAGCCATATTTCATCCCCCACATCCCGAAAACCTAAACACTTGCTCTAAGAAAGGGAAACTCTTAAAAACCTAACTCCTTAAAGGTCCTTCCACCACCCAAGGTAAGTTCTAATGGTGACTTTGAGTTTATTTCAATTTCCTAACATCTTATTAACATGGGTAAACCCTCCAAATAATTATATATTCAATTGGGGCATCATTGTTGAGAGAAGGAAGCCTAGAACTTGAAATTCAAGGGTTTGAACTTCAAAAAGTAATGGCTTCACCCTCTAATTGATTCTAGCATTGGTTTAATGATTATAAACCCTAGTTCATGAGATGTGAGTTGATGGGTTTGATAGAAAAGCATGAAAGATTATAGGGTTGGGGTGTTGATTGTTGATTATTAGTTAAGAGTGTTGTTTACCTTATGTGTGATAAAGAATAATGTTGATTATAATCATTTGAGACTTTAGAATTTATCTAGGAGCAATGGAATGTGTTATTGGGTGTAAAGACACCATTAATAGGGATTATGAAGCTTTATGTCACCAAGTGTTCGAGAAAATGCTTAAGTGACCAAAACATGAGAATTATTTAATATGGAATCTTTTTAACTTGTATTGATATAGATTAAAGTTGAACGGGTTGGCAAGTATTATATTACGCTCAAGAGCAGGAAGTTAAGGTATGTGAGACTAGCTCTCTATGCTTGTGAATGTTAATGATTTTCCCTACACTACGTGTCTTTTACCACATTATCAATCACCTCATAAATATAGTTAAACCTAGTTCCGTGAATAGTTGCAGAACTTCTATTCTCTAGTTTTATAACTCATCATGACTTTCATTCTGAATGTTGTGAGCTCAGTTTGTATTCAATATAGACTTAGGCTTGATGTCCCTAAGTCTCAGTATAGCTTACTTAGCATGTCGTAAATAGTTGAAGTGTCAGTGTTCAAAATTAGTTCAAGAATACATATCCCAGTCCATACCTATTCAGTATTTCTGTATTATGTAACTCCGCATGATTCAACATTCAAGTATCATGTAACTCAGTATGGTTTAGTATTTCAGTATCATGTATTTCAGTATGATTCTTAGTTAATGAATGTTGAACACCTGTATTTGGGCCTGAGGCCGCAGTTTATGCTTTATGCATTTTTGGGCCTGAGGCAGCAATTTATGCTTTATGCATTTTGGACCTGAGGTCGTAGTTATGTATACATTTCCTTATAAATGTTTATGTACATATATATATATATATATATATATATATATATATATATATATATATATATATATATATATATATATATATATATATATATATATATATTGGTCCCTAGGCTACAATTTAATATTCAGATAAACAAGTTGTTCATCATTCAGAAGGGGGAATATTCATATCCTTACTTCCTTTATCAATTATCAGTTATTATTTATCATTTCAGTTTCTATTTCAATAGTATCATTTTAGTAACAATTACAAATTCTCAGTTATGAGCTTAGTCTATGTTTAAGCATTTATAATTCTTTATTTTCGTTGCTTTACATACCATTGCGATTTAAATGTATTGACGTCCCTTTTCCTGTGGCCTCTTACGATGCAATTAATGATTTATAGATTGATGATTCAGAGTGCTAGGATTCTCGTACCAGCTAGTTGGTGATCCCCAGTTCTTTTGGGGCATTATCATTACTACAATCTTTAGTATTTTTAGACATTTAGTGTTTTCAGTACAAATTAAAGGCTTCATATACTAGAATAACAGTTAGACAGAGTCTCAGGCTTTTCATGTTAAGCAATGTTGGCTACATATATGTTTCAGAATTGTATTAGTATTTCTGCACTTTGATTTATATCATCCAGACTTCCAGTATATCGGCATGTGTTAGTTTATCTTTCGCATTTAGTGTGTTATAATACCATATGTTGATTCAGCCAGCCAGTTGGTTCGCTCGTTCACATGTAGTCAGGCAGCGAGTGTCGTGTTACGTCCATGCCCAGATTTGAGGTATGACAGGATAGAGAGAGGAAAAAAAATTGTATTCTCAAAAGGAGAAATTCTCACTATAAAAATATTGTATAAGTGGGTTTCCTTTATCATTCAAAACCTGATTGAAGTATTATTTCATAACTTTCAAAGTTTAAGGGGATAAAGTCTTTTACTCTAGATTTTACTAATACTTAATAAGTGTGACGACCCGACCCATTGTCATGTGAGTTACCATCCCGTTTTCCCCATATTGTGTTGCTTTGTGTTTCTATCAGTACTTGAGTTGATCGGGTTGAATTGAATTGGTTTTAGTTGGAAATGAGGCACTTAGCCTCATAGAAGGGAGCTTGTTTTGGAAAAGTCAACCGAAAGTTGAATATATAGTTAGAGGACTCGGATGCGAATTTCTATTGATTCGGTTAGCTTCGTGGGATGATTTGTGACTTAGGGAGCGATCGAAATGGAATTTGGAGGTTCGGTGTAGAATTAAGCTTGAATTGGCGAAGTTTGAATTTTGGTGAACTCTGGTTGATAGGTGAAATTTTGATCCGAGGCTCAGAATGGAATTTCGTGGATTTCTGTAGCTTTGTTAGGTGATTTTGGATTTGTGTGCCAAATTTCTGGTCATTCGGACGTCATTTGGTCGAATTTTTTATCGAATATGAGTTTCAGAAGAATTTGATAAACTTAGGCTTTAATATTGTGAAATTTGGTGATTTTGGTGTTAACGGTAATGTTTTGATGGTTCGAGCAAGTTTGAATAAGGTAAAAGGTCATATATGTTCTTTTGGTTGAGGTCCCGAGGGCCTCGGGATGAGATCGGTGGTTGAATGAAGAGTTTGGAGTTTGTTGCATGTTTTGGAATTGCTGGTTCTTTCATTTTTGCAACTGCAAAAAAGGGACTGCATAGGCGGTTCCGCAGATGCGGTGGGGAGGTCGTAGAAGAGGTTCAAGTGGGGGCTTGACCTTTTTGCAGAAGTGGACAAGAGTTCGCATAAGCGGGTCCGCTGGTGCGATATATAGACCGCAGAAGTGGTCGTGACACTTAAAGTGACTTCCACTGAAGCGAAATAATTGTCGCAAAAGCGATAACCATAGAAGTGGTTTTGGTGCTGCAGAAGCGAAAAGGCCTGGGCAGATATTAAATTAAGTCTTCTTCGTAAATTTTGAAAGAACAAACATTTTGGACTTCGAACTAAGAGGGTTTTGGGCGATTGTTGAAGAGTGTTTCAAGGGCTATCATTAGGTATGGATTTTTGGACTTAGATTATGATATTATTGTGTATAAACGTGGATTAACACCGAAAACCCAAGGAATTAAAGGTTAAAAGTAGAGGTTAGGGTTTGAAACTTAAGAGAGCTTAAATTCGGGATTTGAAGGGTCAATCAGACTCTTATTCTTATGAATTTGATATGTTTAGACTCATGGTGAGATAAGGATCATACTGATGTAAAATTTTCTGGATTTCGAGAAGTGGGCCCGAGACTCGGGTTTTTCCAACTTCATGATTTTCGATATTTTTCGAGTCTTTTCGATTGGTTTATGTTCCCTTAGTCTATTATGATGTGTTCCTTGTGGTTTTGGACAAATTCTATGCCCGAGGAGGTGGATTTGCAAGGGGAAAATATAGCGGGCTAGACTTGGGGCCGGCTTAAGGTGAGTAATTGATGTAACTATTGCTCTAAGGACCTGGACTTTCACATCGTAATGATATATTGAGGCATGACACGCATTCCACGATAAGTACAGGGTCGTTTACTATTGGGGATTGATACTTGGTCCATCCCGAGTGTGATTTCTACTATATGGGCAATTGAGACGCATACCTTATCACTGTGAATTCGGCTTATTACCGTGTTTGGGGCCTTGTGCCGACCTGTAGAATCCTTAGGGGGTCCTTATGTGTTTTACCTCACTTATGTGCATATCACATACTCTCAGTCGTGTTTTCTACTATTAAAATAATACAAGAACTGTGTTTTTAATCATGAATATTAAATGAAAAAAGATAAGAGGGTTGAGATCCTAATAGTATGTCATTCCGATTGGCTAAGCATTTATTTGTCTAAGATGGGTCGAGGACCCGATTATGAGGATGATTTCCTTGTTATGGATCGGGTTGCACGCCGCAACGATGATATATTAATATTGAGGCCTTGATCTTATTTAATGCCACAACATGGCTGATATTACGCTTGGGCTGTAGGAGCCCCTCCGGAGTCTGTACACACCCCCAGTAAGTGCCGTCGATATTAAATACGTGGAGCAGGTTGCACGCCACAATGGGTACTAGAGTGTACCGTTATGTGTGTTATATATTTCTATGCATTTTTCCTTGACTTTAAAACTTGTTGTTTACTATTTTCACTTATGTAGATCTAAACTGCTAGATAGAATTACATTGTGCATTTTCTGTGTTTGCTTACTTTCAGACATTAGTTAAGTTTATTACTCACTGGGTCGGAGTACTCACTTTTATACCCTGCACCTTGCGTGCAGATCCAGGTTCTTCTTCTCAGGCTGAGTAGATTCAGTGCAGCAGTCTTGCTTCCAGGAGTGTCGAGGTAGCTGCATGGCGTTCGCAGCCGTTTACTTTTCCCTCTATCCTTATCTTTTATTTCTGCACTTTCAGACTTTTAAACAGACTATGTAGTAGGGTGACACTCTGATTGTAGAGGCTCATATTCGTGACACTGGGTCCATGGTTGGGCTATGTTCTATGTTTTGATAAACTTAAGAATTTTTTTCAGTATTTTCGAATTTTGACTTAAATGGCTTAATGATTTACTATTTTATTTATCAATTTTGGTTTATCAGTTGGGATGAGTATGGTAAATGGTCAGGCTTGCCTAGTAATGTGTTGTGCACCATCATGACCGGGTTGGGATCGTGACAAGTTGGTATCAGAGCCTAGGTTACTTGGTCTCGCGAATCATGAGCCGGTTTAGTAGAGTCTCATGGATCGGTATAGAGACATCTGTATTTATCCTCAAGAGGCTGCAGAACCTTTAGGAAAACTTCAAATTCTTAAAATTCTTATCGTGCGACTTTGTTGATTCAAGAACTGAATTTCTATATTCTATTCTCTCGCAGATGGCGAGTAACCGTGCTACCGGACATAGCGGACGACCACTATTGCCACCCACTAGAGGCCGTGGACGCAGCTGTGGTCGTGGTCGAGGTAGAGCAGCAGTGGCAGCACCGGTTGACCCATCAGTTGCCCCCATTTAGGACCAGCCTCTAGCTATAGAGACTCCAATAGCACTTTCTCAGCCACCCGCTGTGCCTATTGTGATTCTGGGTCTTCAGGAGGCCCTAGCTCAGATTATATTGATTTGCACTGGCCTGGCTCAGGTAGTCTTGGCCACTACTGCTGCAGCTACTTCTCAGACTGGGGGTGGTCATTAGACCCCCACTACTCGCACGCCTGAGTAGGTAATATAGGGTTTGCAAATACCAGAGGCGCCACCAGCTCAGCAGGTTGCCCCAGTTCAGTCGGTTGCCCCGGTTCAAGGTGATGTGGTTCTAGCTTTGCTAGACGATGAGCAGATCATCTTGAGAGGTTCAGTAGGCTCTTACCTCCTACTTTCAGTCGTGTTTCGTGTGACGATACCCAGGATTTTCTCGACAAGTGTCGATGTATGCTCTGGACAACATGGATCTTGGAGTCGAGCGGGGTATTATTCACTACCTTTCAGTTCTCAGGAGAAGCCTTTACTTGGTGGGAGGCATATCACCGACATACGCCGATAAGTGCAGCGCCCTTGTCATGGAAGGAGTTCTTCACTCTCTTCATGGAGAAGTGGGTACCGTAGTCTTAGAGGGAGGAGCTGTGGAGACAGTTTAAGGGGCTTCGTCAGGGAGATATGACTATGACATAGTATGAGGTGAGATTTTCGGAGTTGGCTCGTTATGGTCCATGGATGGTCCCGAATGATCGGGAGAGGATTATGCGGTTTATGGACGGACTAATTTATTCTATCCATATTCTGATGACTCGAGAGAGGATCCTGAGCCATACCTTTGAGTATGCAATGGATATTGCTCGTGATATTGAGATGGCTTGCCGTCAGGAGAGAGAGAGGAGAGGGAGGCCAAGAGGCCTCAAGGATCAGGTAGCTTCAGTGGTGCTCCATCTAGGGGCCAGATTCATCAGAGTAGAGGTCATTATTTCAGGCCTTATTAGTTAGATCGTCTAGAGTATCGCGGGACATCTTCAGGCTGCGGTCATCAGGGTTTCCAGTAGGGTCAGTCTTCGCTTAGTGCTCTCCCAGCTCAGAGCTCATCATATGCCCATTCAGCTCAGGGTTCTTCTGTGCAAAGCGCATCAGCTGGTCATTTCAGTGAGAGGGGTTACTTTCAGTCCCCTTCTCCAGCGTCAGGTAGTTGCTTCAATTGCGGTGAGTTTGGCCACATAAGGAGACAATGTCCTCAACTTTGTGGTGGTAGATCTCAACAGAGGGATCAGCCCTCCTCTTCTACTCCATCTACTTCAACACCCTCCCAGTCAAGTAGGGGTGGGGGCTAGTCAGCTAGGGGCTGCCCTAGAGGTAGAGACCGATCTGGTGGTGGTCTGGCTCGATTCTATGCTCTTCTAGATAAGAGGGATGTCATTGCATCTGATGTAGTTATTACATGTATTATATTAGTATGCCACAATAATGCTTCTGTTTTATTTGATCTCGGATCTACATACTCTTATGTGTCTTCATATTTTGCCCATCATCTGGGTACGACCCAAGGGTGTCTTGCTTTACTTGTGCATGTATCTACCCCGATGGGTGATACTATTATTATGGACCATCTGTACTGGTCCTGTCTTGTTACTATTGGGGATTTGGAGACCCGAGTTGATTTGTTGCTTTTGATCATGGTATACTTTGATGTTATTATGGGCATGGATTGGTTATCTCCGTGTCATGCTATTCTGGAATATCATGCAAAGACAGTCACTTTGGCTATGTCAGGTGTTCCGATAATTGAGTGGCCTGGTTCGACTGATTATGTACCCATTAGGGTAATCTCTTTCTTAAAGGCCCAACGAATGGTTAGGAAGGGTTGTTTATCGTATTTGGCATTTGTGAGAGATGTCGAAGCTGAGACTCCTAGTCTTGATTCGGTTCTCATTGTGAGGGATTTCCCTGATATGTTTCCAGCAGACCTACCAGGCATGCCGCCGGACATGGACATTGATTTTGGTATTGATCTGGTGCCGGGCACTCAGCCCATCTCTATTCCTCCCTATCGTATGGCATCAGCTGAGCTAAAATAGTTGAAAGAGCAGCTTTAAAAACTCCTAGATAAGGGGTTCATTCGTCCGAGTGTGTCATCGTTGGGTGCACCGGTCTTATTTGTCAAGAAGAAAGATGGCACAATGAGGATGTACATTGACTATAGGCAGTTGAACAAGGTGACAGTCAAGAACAATTATCCTCTACCGCTCATTGATGATCTGTTTGATTAGCTCTAGGGAGCGAGGGTATTCTCGAAGATTGATCTTCGTTCAGGCTATCACCGGCTGAAGATTAGGGATTCTGATATTATGAAGACAGCTTTCAGGATGAGATATGGGCATTATGAGTTTCTAGTTATGTCTTTTAGGCTGACCAATGCACTAGCCGCATTCATGAATCTGATGAACAATGTGTTTATGTCGCATCTGGATTTATTTGTGCTTGTTTTTATTGATGACATCCTAGTTTACTTGCTTAGCCAAGAGGATCATGCTCAACATTTAAGAGTGGTATTACAGAGATTGATGGAGGAGAAGCTTTATGCAAAGTTCTCCAAGTGTGAGTTTCTGGTTTGGGTCTGTGGCTTTTCTGGGACACGTAGTGTCTAGTGATGGCATTCAGGTTGACCCAAAGAAGATAGAGGTGGTGCAGAGTTGGCCTAGACCATCCTAAGCCACGGAGATTCAGATTTTGCTCGATTTGATAAGGTATTATCGCTAGTTTGTCCAGGATTTTTCATCTATTGCTTCGTCCTTGACCAAGTTGACGTAGAAGGGTGCACCATTTGTATGGTCGGACGAGTGTGAGAAGAGCTTTCAGAAGCTCAAGATGGCTTTGACCATAGCCCCAGTGTTAGTTTTGCCATCAGCTTCAGGTTCTTACATCGTGTATTGTGATGCTTCGAGAGTTGGGATTGGATGTATGTTGATGCAGGGGGTAGACTTATTGCATATGCTTCACGTCAGTTGAAGCCGCATGAGAAGAACTACCCCGTACATGATTTAGAGTTGGCTTCTATAGTTTATGCTTTGAAGATTTGGAGGCACTACTTATATGGCGTATCTTGTGAGGTGTATATCGATCATCGCACTCTTCAGCATTTGTTCAAACAGAAGGACCTTAATTTGAGGTAGCGGAGATGGCTTGAGTTGCTCAAGGATTATGACATTACCATTTTCTATCATTCGGGGAAGGCCAATGTGGTTGCCGATTCTTTGAGCTGAGAGGCGCTGAGTATGGGTAGCTTGGCGTATATTCCAGTTGGGGAGAGACCCTTTGCAGTTGATGTTTAGGCTTTGGTCAATCAGATGGTGATGCTAAATATTCCAGAGCTTTATTGGGTGTTGACTTGTATAGAATCTCGGTCTTCCTTGTATGACCGGATTAGAGAGCGCCAGTATGATGATCCATATTTGCTTGTCCTTAAGGATAGAGTTCAGCATGATGATGCCAGGGATGTGACCATTGGTAGTGATGGTGTGTTGAGGATGCAGGGCCAAATTTGCGTGCCCAATGTGGATGGGCTTCGGGAGATGATATTGGAGGAGGCCCACAGCTCGCGATATTCTATTCATCCAAGTGCCGCGAAGATGCATCAGGATTTGAGACAGCATTACTAGTGCAGGAGAATGAAGAAGGATATTATGAGTCATGTAGCTCGGTGTCTCAACTGTCAGTAGGTCAAGTGTGAGCATCAGAGGTCTGGTGGTGTACATTAGCGCATGGATATTCCCGATTGGAAGTGGGAGAGGATTACTATTGATTTTGTGAGTGGTCTCCCTCGGATAGCAAGGAAGTTTGATTCTATTTGGGTGATTGTGGATTGGCTGACCAAGTCCGCACACTTCATTCTAGTGTGTACTACATATTCCTCGGAGCGGTTAGCAGAGATTTTCATCCGGGAGATTGTACGGTTGCATGGGGTCCCAATTTCCATCATATCAGATAGGGGTACTCAGTTTACTTTTCAGTTCCGGAGGACTTTTTAGCGAGAGTTGGGTACAAAGGTAGAGCTGAGCACAGTGCTTTATCCTCAGACAGACAGGCAATCCGAGCGTACTATTCAGATACTGTAGGATATGTTGCGTGCCTATGTTATTGACTTTGGAGGTTCTTGGAATGATTTCTTGCCTCCTGCAGAGTTTTCTTACAACAACAGTTATCAATCCACCATTCAGATGGCGCCATATGAGGCCTTATATGGGAGACGATATAGATCTCCGGTTGGTTGGTTTGAGCCCGACAAGGCTAGGTTGTTGGGGACATAGTTGGTGTAGGATGCCTTAGATAAGGTGAGAGTGATCCAGGAGAGACTTCGTACAACTCAGTCGCGTTAGAAGAGTTATGCGGACCGACTTATATGGTGGGCGAGAATGCCTTGTTGAAGGTTTTGCCTATGAAGGGCGTCATGCATTTTGGGGAGAAATGGAAGCTGAGTCTGAGGTTTATTAGCCATTTTGAGATACTTATGAGGATTGGGGAGGTGGCCTATATGCTTGCTTTGCCACCCAGCCTGTCGGGAGTTCACCCGGTATTTCATGTGTCTATGCTCCGGAAGTATTTTGGGACCCTCTCACGTGTTGGACTTCAGTAAAGTACAGTTGGATGATGATTTTACCAATGATGTGGAGCTAGTGGCTATTTTGGGTCATCAGGTTCAGAGATTGAGGTCAAAAAATATAGCTTCGGTGATGGTGCAGTGGAGAGGTCGGCCCATGGAGGAGATTACTTAGGAGACTGAGCGGGAGATGCGTAGCAGATATCCTCACTTGTTTGAGACTTCAGGTATATTCCTTGACCCGCTTGAGGACGAGCCTTTGTTTTAGTTGGGGAGGATGTGACGATCCGACCCGTCTTCACGTGAGTTACCGTCCTGTTTTCCCTATATGGTGTTGCTTTGTGTTTTAATATTAGTACTTGAGTTGATCGGGTTGAATTGAATTGATTTTAGTTGGAAATGAGGCACTTAGCCTCTTAGAAGGGAGCTTGTTTTGAAAAGTCAACCAGAAGTTGACTATATAGTTAGAGGACTCGGATGGTAATTCTGGTGATTTTGTTAGCTTTGAGGGATGATTTGTGACTTAGGGGAGCGACCATAATGAAATTTGGAGGCCCGGTGTAGAATTAGGCTCGAATTGGCGAAGTTTGAATTTAGGCGAATTCCGGTTGATAGGTAAGACTTTGATCCGAAGGTATGAATAGAATTCCGAGAGTTGTTGTAGCTTTGTTAGATGATTTTGGATATGTGTGCAAAATTTCAGGTCATTCGGACGTCGTCTGGTGGGGTTTTTGATTGAATATGAGTTTTGGAAGAATTTGATAAACTTAGGCTTTGATTTGGAGAAATTTGGTGTTTTTGTTGTTAACGGTAATATTTTGATGGTTTGAGCAAGTTTGAATAAGGTAAAAGGTCATACCTGTGCTTTTGGTTGAGGTCCCGGGGGCCTCGGGATGAGTTGGGGTAGTTGAACGGAGAGTTTGGAGTATGTTGCATGTTTTGAAATTGTAAATTATGTCATTTCCGCATCTGCGAAAAAGGGACCGCATAGGCGGTTCCGCATATGCGGCGTTGAGGTCGAAGAAGTAGTTCTAGTGGGGCTTGACGTTTCCGCAGAAGCGGACAAGAGTTCTCTTAAACGGGTCTGCTGGTGCAATATATAGACCGCAGAAGCGGTCGTGGCACTTAAAGTGACTTCCGCATAAGCAGAATAATTGCCGCAAAAGCGGTTTTGGTGCCGCAGAAGTGAAAATGCGTGGGCAGATATTAAATTAAGTCTTCTTCGCGAATTTTGAAAGAACAAACATTTTGGACTTCGAACTAAGAGGGTTCTGAGCGATTTTGAAGACAGTTTCAAGGGCTATCATCAGGTATGGATTTTTGGACTTAGATTATGATTTTATAGTGTATAAACATGGATTAACACCGAAACCCCAAGGAATTAAAGGTTAAAAATGGAGGTTAGGGTTTGAAACTTAAAAAGCTTAAACTCGGGATTAAAGGGTCAATCGGACTCCGATTCTTGTGAATTTGAGATGTATAGACTCGTGGCGAGATAAGGATAGTATTGATGTAAACTTTTATGGATTCCGTAAGTGGGCTCGGGGCTCGAGTTTTTCCAACTTTATGATTTTCGATATTTTTCGAGTCTTTTCGATTGGGTTATGTTCCCTTAGCCTATTGTGATGTGTTCCTTGTGTTTTTGGATAGATTCTACGCACGAGGAGGTGGATTTGCGAGGGAAAAAATAGTAGACTGGACTTAAGGCCGGCTTGAGGTGAGTAATTGATGTAATTGTTGCTCTGAGGGTTTTGAACCCCGGACTTTCACATTGTAACGCTATATTGAGGAGTGAGACGCATTCTACGATGAGTGCGTGATCGTTTACTGTTAGGGATTGAGACTTGGTCCATCTCGAGTGTGATTTCTACTATATGGGTGATTGAGACGCATACCTTATCACTGTAAATTGGGCTTATTGCCGTGTTTGGGGCCTTGTGCCGACCTGTAGAATCTTAGGGGATCCTTATGTGTTTTACCTCACTTGTGTGCATATCACATACTCTCAGTCATATTTTCTACTATTAAAATAATACAAGAACTGTATTTTAATCATGAATATTAAATAAAAGGGATAAGAGGGCTGAGATCCTGATAGTATGTCATGCCCGATTGGCTAGGCATTTATTTGACTGAGATGGGTCGAGGACCCGATTGTGAAGATGATATCCTTGTTATAGATCGGGCTGCAAGCCGCAACGATGATATATTGATATTGAGGATGTGAGGCTGTTTGATACCACGACATGGCTGATATTGCGCTTGGACTGTAGGAGCCCCTCCGAAGTCTATACACACCCTTAGTGAGTCGCGTCGCTGTTAAATATATGGAGCGGGCTGCACGCTCAGCGAGTACTAAAGTGTACTGTTATGTGTGTTATATCTTTCCATGCATTTTTCCTTGATTGTAATACTTGTTTTGTACTGTTTTCACTTATGTAGATCTAAACTGCTTGATATAGAATTACATTGTGCATTTTCTGTGTTTCCTAACTTTCAGACTTTAGTTATGTTTATTACTCACTGGGTCGGAGGACTCACTTTACTCCATGCACCTTGTATGCAAATCCAGGTTCTTCTTCTCAGGCTGAGTAGATTCAGTGATCAACAGTCTTGTTTCCGGGAGTGTCGAGGTAGTTGCATGGCGTTGCCATTGACTTCTCCCTCTATCCTTATCTTTTATTTTCGCACTATCAGATTTTTAGACAGACTATATAGTCGGGTCACACTCTGTATATTGAGGCTCATATTCGTGACACCGGGTCCATGGTTGGAATATATTCTATGTTTTTCTAAACTTCAGTATTTCTGAATTTTGACTTAAATGGCTTAATGATTTACTATTTTATCTATCAATTTTGGTTTATCAGTTGGTATGAGTATGGTAAATGGTCGGGCTTGCTTAGTAGTGTGCTGGGCGCCATCATAACCGGGTTTGGGTTGTGACAATAAGCGACAGATGTGTATTACAAATAAAATTTAAACATTTTAAAACTTTCCTACGATAATAGTATCGTCATTAGTCGTTACTATCTCATGGGAGTTAAGCTGCTACTTCTTCCTTTTTTTAGGGCTGTTGCTTGACATTTGACAAATAATAACCACAACAACAACAACAACTACCCAGTATAGTCCCACTATGTGGGGTCTGGGGAGGTTAATATGTAGACAGGCCTTACCCCCACCCGAAAGGGCAGAGAGGTTGTTTCTAGTCGACTCTCGGCTCAGGGAAAGGAAGGGGAAACAATAACAAAAACAAAAACAAAAGATCATTAGTAACTCTAACAGAAACCACATAAATAGTTATCTAAACATAAGGATCATAAATAAAATGACATGCAATAGTATCAAACAATAACTACCATAAATAACTATCATAAAGGGCACACACTCCAAAGCACAAATCATCTATGGATCACCCTGTCAAGCCTCACCCAGCCCCTGGAGAGAGTACGAAAAATTCTTTGAGCCCCTATCCTACAATCCTAATACTAGACCTCCAAACTTTTCTATCAAGGGCCATGTCTTCGAAAATCTGCATTCTAGTCATGTCATGCCTAATCACCTCTCCCCAATACCTCTTAGGCCTCCCTCTGCCTCGCCTCACGCCGACCACCGCCAGTCGTTCACAACTTCTCACCGGTGCATAAGGACTTCTCCTACGCACATGCCCGAACCACCTGAGCCTCGCTTCACGCATCTTCTCATCCACCGGAGCCACCCCCACCTTCTCTCGAATAACTTTATTCTTAATCTTGTCTAACCTGGTGAGCCCGCATATCCACCTGAGCACCATCATCCACATTTGACAAATAGTGTTGTAGAAAAAAATATTCCAAGCCCTAAAAGCAAACTCTAGTGTTACTAGTGAGTTTATAACCTTATAAAAAATGAGTTTATAAAATGTGCGCGGTATTAAACATTCCAACCTAAATGCCAACAATGGCTATCAGCCTGAGCTAGGAGCTGACTGCCTGAGCACAATAAATTAAACAAATGTTTTTAAGCATTGGGGTTTGCACTAAAACACTGTGAACATTAAAGACATAAGATTTGGTTATTTGAATTTGCACTAAAACACTGTGAACTTTAAAGACATAAGATTTGATTATTTGAATAATGCAGAGTAGCAAATCAAAGGACATAAATGCGCTTGGCTGTCAAGACACGCTTTTGCTTTCCTTTGGCTCTACTGTCGAGATGCCTCTCTATTGGATCTTTTCAATCTCATCTTATGCTGAAATACATAGGGTAATGTTTACTCAGCATAGCACAATAAATCATAGTGTCGAATTATCAAGGTTAAGTGATTTAATTTATTGAGGCACAAATATATATATTAATTAATTATATATAATCAAAATTAGGTATGTCCGATTTCGTAGACTCAAAAAGTCGCTTTGAGCCTAAGTTTAAAATGGACCGGGCTCAAGCCCGATGGCGGGGGTACAAGACATGAAGATCGAAGTGCTCAATGAACATCGAGGTCGAGTACGATCAACCTCGAAATAATCCCGTTATGATTATATAACAGAAAGTACGGGATTCCTGCAGCGGCCCTAAGATCACGGCATAAATTTTGTAACAGATTTGTACTAGGCGGTTAGACAGATGTCCAATAAATATTCCGTACTAAAAATGAAACTGTACCTTATTTAGGACTCCCCTATTACATAAAAAGGGGAAAACTAATTCATATGTAAAAGGATCAATCATTGACAAGAAAATATACATACATCACTTTCTTGCTTACTGTTCAACTGAATTGCCATATAATTTATTATTCTCGAGACTACCATAGCTCGAGGTTGAGACTTTCTTGCACACTGATTTGATTTGCTTTACTTCTTCAATTTATATATTTTACTCCTTGTTTATCAGTTAGTATTGGCTTAAATCACATATCTTTAAAACCACAATATCGTTTAATTGTTACTCAAATTTTAGGGTAAACATTTTGGCGTCCACCGTGGGGTTAAGGATAATATTGATTTTTTCGGTACTGATTCTGATAATACACATTATTTTCACAACTGTTCTTGTCAAGAATTTTTATTCTCAAGTTAAAACGTTGAACTCCCAAAACGCACCCACACAGGGAAACGATAATTTAATTTCTCGAGAAGCCAAGGTGCCGCCAATCAATCCGGGGAGTGTAGGTCGATCTAGTCGATATTAGTTTTGCATATTGCTTTGACTGGGGATTTAGGCACAAACCCCGAAGGGAGTGTACGCAGGGAAGGTCGATCTGGTGGCCAAGGAACACATGGTGTAGGAGACGAGGGAGTTAGCCTCCAGGTAATATTCAAGATGCTACATGCTCAGCAGGTTGTTATCACTCAACTTCAAAGTCAACATAAAACTCCGAGTGTGGTCGAACCAGAAGTCACATACTGTATTGAGCTAGTGCCAGTTACAGAAAGGCCTAACGGTAATGGATCAAGGACTGATCCTACAATTATGAATATGCTCGAGGAGCTCACCAAAAGAATCTAGTCTGGAGAGAAAAATATCGAAGATAATAACAAGAAAGTGGAAACATACAATTCCCATTTTGATCAAATACCCGGGGCACCCCGGATCTTAAAAGGTTTGGATGCAAAAAAGTTCGTGCAAAAGCCATTTCCTCAGAGTGTGGCTCCGAATTCCATTCCTAAAAAATTTCATATGCTGGATATACCTAAATACAATGGGACAAGCGATCCTAATAAACAGGTTACTTTGTACACATGTGAGACTAAAGAAACTGACTTAAATGATGATGAGATTGAGTCGGTTTTGTTGAAAACAATTGGGGAAACTTTGTCAAAGGGAACAATGATTTCGTATCACAATTTGCCACCAAATTCCATCGACTCATTCCCTATGTTAGCAGAAACCTTCGTGAAGGCACATGTTGGGGCCATAAAGGTCGGAACAAAGAAATCGGACATTTTTAAGATAAGACCTAGAGGTGGTTAAATGCAAAGGGAGTTCATATCCCGATTTCAAATGGAATGCATGGAGTTGCCACCAATCACAGATGATTGGACCATTCAAGCTTTCACCCAAGGGTTGAACGAGCGGACTTCAATAACCTCAGGATAGTTGAAACAAAACTTGGTCGAGTATTCAGCTGCAACATGGGTGAATGTGCAGCACAACTAATATCAATCGAAGATCAGGGTCGAGGATGACCAATTAGAAGCCCCTTCCGGTTCAGCACATCCAAACTAACTAGCGGTTAAAACACAAAACATCGTCTATAGGGAGCCAAGGCCGAACAGTAAACCATGTCAACCATATACCGTAGATCGATGGAATAATGGCTCGGGATGCAACCCTCCCCAAAATGATTGGAGGAATGATGAAGGAAAAAATTATAAGGGACTTATGAACAAGAGTAGTTTTGATAAGCACGCCGATCTCACCAAAGCGCTTTAAATATCAGAGTATAATTTCAGTGTCAATTCCTTAGGTATTGTATCGGCTATCGGAAGGATCAAAGACACCAGGTGGCCAAGACCGATCCTTTTCAAAGGAACCCAAACTTGATATGTAAATATCATGACACATATATCCATAGGACCGAAGATTGCAGACATTTGAGGGAGGATGTAGCTTGATTGTTCAATGAGGGCTACCTTTGAGAGTTCCTTAGTGATCAAGCTACGAATCACTTCATAGAAAGACACGCCAACTGAAAGAACGTTCAAGAAGAGCTGTAGCATGTTATTCACATGATCACCAGCGGAGTCGATGTGATGGAAGGGACTATATTCAAACGTACCAAGGTGTTAATCATCAGAAAATAAAGGACTCAGGATTATGTTCCCGAAGACATCTTATCGTTCAATGACGAAGAATCAGAAGACATTACTCTGCTGCACAACGATACCTTGGTAATTTCTATTTTGTTAAATAAAATTCAAGTTAAACGTGTTATAGTGGATCCAGGTAGCTCAACAAACATAATCAGATTGAGGGTCGTAGAGCAGCTCGGCCTGTAGGACCAATTATGCATGCATCTTGAGTCCTAAACGGCTGTAACATGGAAAGTGAAACAACGAAGGGGGAGATAATCCTACCAGTAAATGTGGTGAGGACAATCCAAGATACAAAATTCCATATCATCGAAGGTGACATGCGATATAATGTAATACTCGAAAGGCTCTAGATCGACAACATGAGTGCAGTACTATCGACCCTTCCTTCAAATAATGAAATTCCCGACAGTAGATGGTGTGAAAACAATTTATGAGAAACAACACACTGCAAAGGAAATGTTTGCAGTTGACGAGGTGATGCCGATATCAACACTTTTGACCTCAAGAAAATTGAGCACCAACGATAAGTAGATGGCCAAATAGCAATCACCATCCCCTACCTCAACCAAATCGGAGAAAGCGGTAATCGAAGAAGAAGAAAAAGATTTCCTTACTCCTCAAACTTTCATTGTTCCCGAAGAATCAGATGCAACCAAATTAAAGGTCGAGGAGCTCGAACAGGTTATATTGATCAAGTATCTGACCAAGCGAAAAGTATACTTGGGAATAGGGTTAAACCCTGAAATCAGGACAAACTTATTCAGTTTCTTATCGATAACATGGATTTATTTGCTTGGTCCCTTTTAGATATGACAGGAATCCCACCGAAGAGAACAACATACTAGCTAAGCCTCGACCTAGGTTCAAATTGGTGAAGAAAAAAAGAAGGCCCTAGTCCTAGGTGAAACATGCATTCATAAAGGATGAGGTAACTAAACTCTTAAAATAGGGTCTATTCGGGAGGTAAGTACCATGAATGGTTAGCCAATGTACCCATAGTCCCTAAAAAGGGAACAAACTTCGAATGTGTATAGACTATAAGGACTTGAACAAAATGTGTCCCAAAGACTCTTTTCCCCTGCCTAACATCTATCGCATGATCGATGACATAGCCGGTCACGAGATCCTTACCTTTCTCGAAGTCTATTCTGGGTACAGTCAAGTCCGGATGGACCTAGAAGACCATGAAAAGACTTCTTTCATCGCTAAGTATGGAACTTATTGTTACAATGTAATGCCCTTCGGGCTAAAAAATGTAGGAGCTACATACCAGTGCCTAGTTAATAAAATGTTCGAGGAACAAATAGGTAAATTAGTGCAAGTTTACATTGACGATATGTTATTTAAGTCCCTACGCATATAGGACCATTTGTCTTATTTGAAGGAAACATTCAAAATCTTGACTAAGTACAACATGAATCTTAACCCCAAAAAATGTGCCTACGGGATCGGCTCGGGAAAATGCCTCGGCTTCATGGTATCAAATCGGGGAATCGATATCAATCCTAATAAGATTAAGGCCATCAAGGATATCAGCATCATAGACAGTGTGAAAGCTGTACAAAGGCTAACTGGATGGATAGCTGCCTTGGGTCGATTCATTTCAAGATCATTAGATCAAAGCCACAAGTTTTTTTCCTTACTCAAAAAGAAAAAAAAAATTGCATGGACCCCGGAATGTCAGCAAGCATTGGAGAAATTGACGCGATACTTATCGATCCCACCTCTGCTCCACACTCTGAAGGTAGATGAGAAGTTGTACATATACATGGAAGTGTACGAAATAGCAGTAAGTGGTGTAATAGTTTGAGAAGATAATTTATTACGTATGTCGGACCTTAGGAGATGCTGAGACCACGTACCCACAAATAGAGAAATTGGAACTTGCATTAATAAGCGCATCGGGAAAATTAAAGCCATATTTAGTGTCACCATGCATGCGTGCAAACCACTTATCCACTCCTAAATGTTTTGCACAAGCCTTGGTTATCGGGCCGATTGGCCAAATAGGTCGTCGAACTTGGAGGGTTCGATATCGAATATCAACCCCGAACGACCATCAAGTTTCAAATTATAGTAGACTTCGTGGCCGATTGTATGCCAACCCTCATACCCGAAGTGGAAAAGGAACTTCTACTAAAATTGGGTACATCATTGGGGGTGTATACCCTTTTCACGGATGGTGCCACGAATGTGAAAGGGTCTGGGCTTGGAAACATTTTGAAGTCACCCACAAGCAATTATAAAATCTTTTAGGTTGACTAACAATGAGGCCGAGTATGATGCCATGATTGCAGGTCTCGAGCTAGCTAATGGGGCACAAGTCATTGAAGCTAAGTGCGACTCTTTATTGGTGGTGAGCCAAGTTAACAAAAGCTTCGAAGTTCGAGACGACATGATTCAAAGGTATTTGGACATGCTACAAGTAACTTTGCATCGCTTCAAGGATTGGACTCTAGACTACGTACCTCAAGAATAAAATAGTGAAGCCGATGCACTTGCAAATTTGGGATCTTCAATTGAGTAAGATGATATTATCCCATGGAGTGTCATCAAATTATTGAGATTCATGGTCGAGGAGGGTCATGCCGAGATAAATTGTACAAGTTTGACTTGGGATTGGAGGAATAAATATATTGAATATTTAAAGAATGGAAAGTTACCATTGGACCATAAAGAGTTGGGGGCCTTATGAACCAAGGCTACTCGGTTCACATTGGATGAAGATGGAACATTATATAGAAGGACGTTCGATGGACCATTGGCAGTATATTTAGGGCCAAAGGACACCGATTATGTTTTACGGGAGATCCACGAAAGCATTTGTGGAAACCACTCCAATACCAAGTCCTTGATTCGCTAAATTGCTACAACAGGGTATTACTTGGATAACATGGAAAAAGACACTAAAGAGTTTGTTCGAAAATGTGATAAATGTCAAAGGTTTGCACCGATGTTTCATCAGCTTGGAGAGAACCTTCATTCAATCCTATCCCCACGACCATACACAAAATAGGGGATGGACATCGTCGACATTTTATCAATGGCCCCAGGTAAAGTTAAATTCATTTTTTTTACAACTGACTGCTTCTCTAAATGGGTGGAAGCACAGGCTTCGAGAACGTCAATGAAAAAGAGTTATAGACTTCATCTGAGATCACATCGTGTGCCAACTCGGGATACCTGCCAAAATTGTTTGCAACAACAAAAAGTAGTTCATCGGTAGCAAGGTAACAAAGTTCCTCAAAGAACACAAAATAAAAAGGATCTTATCAACGTTGTATCACCCAAGCAGGAACGGACATGCCAAATCGACAAACAAGACTATCATTCAAAACTTAAATAAAAAGTTGAACGATGCCAAGGGGAAACAAAGAGAAGTTCTACCCGAAGTTCTTTGGGCATATCAAACAACATCAATGTCTAGCACGGGGGCAACCCTATTCTCCTTAGTATATAGCTCCGAAGACTTAATTTTGGCCGAGGTCAGGGAATCCAATGCCACATTTCAACATGCAACAACGGAATCAAATCACGAGGCTATGAATACTAGCCTCGAACTATTGAATTAAGGACTTAGTTGTAAGGAAATTCACCCTCAATACTCGAGACCCAAATGAAGGGAAACTAGGCCAAAATTGGAAAGGACTATATCGAGTCATGAGAAAGGGATCTTACAAACTTAGCACTATGGAAAACAAATAATTGGAATGTATCACTACTCAAATAATATTATTGTTGAGGCATGAATCCCTCCCTTTTCCATTTGCATTTAGTAGTAACTTATTGCAGGTGTTCAATTGAGGCATCGAGGATACTCTTCAGTACGAAGGTCTTAGGTTTTAAAGAACGTGTTGCACTCTTTTTCCCTTAGATCAGTCTTTATCCCGAATGGGTTTTCCGGTGAGGTCTTACGAGGCAACAACTATGTGATACCTGTGGAAACTTCAACAGTATCCAAGACTTCTTTTCAATCAACCTCTAATACTGGGGGGCATCACCCTCGAGGGTTATATATTCGAGAAAAATACTTCATGTAAAAAGGGTCTCGATAGGAAAACCTTGTAATAGGCCAAGTAGTCGGATGAACCGTGTCCATACAAAATAGTCTAGTCCCAATGGAAAAACATGTACACATGTATGAATTATTCAAATAAGTATTCATTCTATATCAAACACTTTCTGTCTCAATGAAGTTTGCTACTGTACGAGCTCTATACTTGTGATTCTGTGAGAAATGGCTCAAGGGAGAAAATGCAAATACACCTCAAATACTCAGGGACTATCATTGATAGTCAACACGTTCGAGTAATCTAAGCTCGGATGCATAAGACCTTAAAGAAGAACCCCTCAATGTAAAGGCCAAGGCCATCATACTTGAGGACTGACATTTGAACAAGTTCAAAATGTTATCGGGAAAGAAGTCCAAGAGGCATACCAGAAGGCTACGGCCATACTAAAGGATACGGCCAAAATAAAGGCTATGACCAAAATAATGTGGCTCTGAATCCCGTAATAAACAACAAACTTTTAAATATATCAAAAAAACTAGTTAAAAGGCTATCCCCGTCAAAATGACCAAAGAGGGATTCGATAAAATCAGCCTTGAAAAACCTTAAGAGGTATTAAATTATCCTAACATAAACGTGCTAAGGCACAAAAGGCAAATGGGTTCCAATCAATATCCGACCCCCAAAAAATAGAATGGGTAAAAAATACATGCTAAGGCATAAAGAAATTTTTACTAAGTCTTTTAAGCGAAAAAAGAGGAAATGATAGCCATATTCAAAGGATATATCGGCCATACCTAAAAGAACATAAAGACCAAAACATTTCGAGTTTGAGACCTTGTTCTCACTCAAATCGGTCTTAAGGGTCCCACCATACCGAGCTTATATAAAATCAACTTAAGCACAGCTCTAGGATTAAAACCTTAAGAGATATTTTATTATAAATTCAAAGATTGCCTATCAAATACTAAAAAATCTAACTGTTTGTTTTACTTTGAGTCTGAGCTAGTGATCACTCGATTATTGATGTTATAACATCAAAAAATTCACAAGACAAAAACAAACCACAAATCAGAGATGGAGCGGAAAGAAAAGGGATTTTTTATACATAGAAGGTATTTACAATGCCCATAGGGGGCTTATGCAAAAAACAAAATCCTAAGGCCCTAGTCTACTTTGGGAGTCACATCTTTGGTAGCCACATCTTCAAGAACGGCCTCCTCTGGGACCTCATCCTCGTCTCATTTGCTTTTAGATCCACTAGCAGAGTCTTTATCATTGGAGAGTAAAGCAGAAGCCTCTTCCTCCAATGCTTTCGCAATGTCGATTACGGTTGAGATGTCAAAACTACGAGCACGCACTTCCTCGAGAGTCTCTCTCTGGGATTGTCTTCTAGCATGATCGACAACGCACAAAAATTTGACTTCAGCAGCAATAGAGGTCTCTTGTGCCCGAATGTTGGCAGCCTCGGCGTCAACTCGATAAGAGTCCACAAATGCCTCAGCCTCAAATTTAGCCTTTGCAAGTTTAGCGGCTGACTTAGCTTCGAGCTCATCAATCTTCCAGCTCTAAGCCAAGCTTCCCGCCTTCACATTTTGAAGTGGGCATTCTATCGAATTCAGCTAGGCCCAAAGTGTCACGCCCCAAATCGGGGAACATGACCGGCGCCTGACCGGGTTGCCCCAGTCAAGCGGACCTGGGTGCCTTTCATTCCCACGCGTTACCCCTGTGTTGATTATTTCTCATTAACCAAATATCTTACTAACCATGAATGATTTCACATTAAACAAATAAAACCATACGAGTGATTCATTAACAAGTTTGCGGTTTTTACAACGCCCGACATAACATAATGTATACATAATATTGGAGTCCCACAGTTTACATGTCTACAGAGCCTCTAGGATACAAAAAGGGGAATACAATACTTGCCGGTAACAAGGCTCCGGCTATACCTTACAAAACCAAAATAAAATCTAAACAAAGTGGCATGAACCACACAGGGCCCCAAGGAAGAAAAGGGGCTCACCAAAACGGGCAGTGGAAGGAGAAGGATACTACTGCCGATGAGCTGAAGTGCCTGCTATCGATCCACCTACAATCATAACACGAATGTAGCGTCCCCGGCAAAAGGGACGTCAGTACACTTGAATTGTACTGGCATGTATGGACAAACTTTGTCCCAAGTAAACTCAAGCCATTGAATTACATCAACAATTAATTAAGCCAACCAACCATGTTTCCACATTTTCCTCATTTCAAATAATTCTCAACACAAAGCACTTTCTACGATCAACCAATTTAACAATAACCAATCAATCACGTAAAGCACAAGTAGTCAAACAAAGGGGCAATCAGTGCCCCACAGGTTGCAAACTCTCCTGCTGTCTCCTTTCACAATTTCACATTATTGATTTTTTGTATCAATTTTCAATAGCGATTTCGATCGCTTTCCATCCTTATTGCCCCCGACCACCCTTATTACCTCGGCCACCCTTATCACCCCAACCCACACCTTATTTCCTCACGTTGCGGCGCGCAACACGACCCCGTCTTACAGTTTAAAACACAACAATTTCAAACAGCAGATAAGGTACTACACACAATTTCAACAAGTTCAAATAAGCAACTTGCACATTGTTTCATGTTCTCAATTATTTTTCAAATCAATATCACAACCATGTTACAATATTTCCACAATTCAAGTGTTTCATCTCTTTCCACAATAAACAAATTCTCAAGCGTTTCATTTGTTTTACACAAGGTGCCATATAGGCCATCATAATCATTATTCACAATTCATTACCCATTTCGACTCTCATTTAATTTTCGGTTCATATTCTATACCACATCACTCATATTTCAACAACAACTTTGAGAATTTCACACAATTTGTCAAATTAACACTAACCAAACAAATTTCACACATATAGGCGATTTCACAAGAATCAAAATTAGCCATACATACCTGGTGATGATTTTTCTTCCTACTTTATGCTTACCCAAGATATCCTACTCTTGCCAACCTTGTTCTTGAAGACTCTTACTTCTACTCACTTCTTTTTACTAGAAATCAAGTTCAATAATCATGCATGAGTGTAAAAATTCTATTTTCAAAAGCTATTATATGCAAACCTCTCTTTACCCAATTTAAAACTAAAAATCAAAGAAAATAGTTAGGGTTTTTACCTTGAAAAGATTTGGGGAAGTTGAATCTTTGCCCTAGAATCCTTTGAACTAAGATGGTTGGAACAATCTTTGAAGATGAAAGATTTCTCTCTCTAAAACCCTCTCTTCTCTCTCTAATTTTGGTAAGATGATATGAGAAAATGAGGGTGAAAGGTGTTATATTAAAGAAGAGATCGGGTCAAAATGTTACAAAAATCTGGACTGGGTCAATTATGCGGTGCACTTTGCGACCGCAGAATCAACATGCGCTCCGCATAGTGACCGCAGAATGGCCTCAAAATGACACAAGTTCTGTTACAGAATGCGACCAATATGCGGTCCGCATTCTCGATCTGCGGTCGCAAAGTGCACCGCAGATTCACTATGCGATCGCATATCGACCGCATTTTCAACACGATTTTTTTTTTGGCAGACTTTCTGGAAAGCTTTGCGGCAAGAATGCGGTCCGCATAACAGGTTTGCGGTCGCATTGTTGACCGCATATTTGACACTTTTCTGGAAAACTTTATTCTCTACATTTTTGACACTTAAATCACTACCAAGGGTCCGAACCACGGCGAGCTTGCTCGTCGCGAAGAATTCTACGCATTTCTAACACATTATTCGGACCATGACACTATAGCTACTAGGTTTTATGCACAAAAATTTTACGGGGCCTTACACAAAGCATGTCTTTCTCCAAGGCAAAACGATCCATATGCTACTTCTACCCTAGGGTCTTGGCCTCTTTCACCTTGACCTTCTCTCAAATATGCTCCACCAACTTGCCCTTCTACTGGGCCTATAAAGTTGAAATGTTAATCGCTAAGTCAAATGAACACGTAACAAACTCCCAAAAAGTTATATCACCAAATCAATTAGCTCAGCTTGTTCTTGGTGATCTTCATTAGTTCAGCTCGATGGTCCCTGATCTCCTCCTCTTTTTGAATGTAGAGGAGTTTGAGTTTGTCCCTCTCTTCAATGAGCTTCTTGAGTTCGGAATCGCAATGAGCAAACTCGACTCGAGATTTGGAAAATTCTTCTCAATGGAGCATCATGGCCTTTACATAAAAGAAAAAAGTCAGACTTAGAAAAACGAGAATAAAACACAAGCATAATTATGGTGGCAAAAACTTACTTGTGTAAGAAGCCGATGTGCCTCATAAAAAATAAATGAAGAATTCGGGTTAGGACTATTTTTGACCCCCGCAAAATATCCCTAGAAAATATCATTCCCTTAATGGTTCGTTCCCACATCGGGAGTCTTCATTTACCGGGCATCTCGGAACTGCCCTTCGGAGAGCATAGGGCCAGGCAGCGATTCATCTATATTAATTATCCCAAGTGAGTCACTTGGTACATTCTCTTCTCTTTGAGGGGCTTTAGAATTAGACCCTTCAGGCTTACCCGCCAAGCGTTCTTCACGATGAGGTGGGAGTTTATCATTGATGGCTCAGGGACTCTACTTGAGCTCCCCTCCGAGATTTCTTGGTTCGAGATTGTACCGCCTTAACCACCACCAATTCAGCAGCCTTAGAAGATTTAGTGCTTCCCATCTTCAAAGCTACCAACAAGTAGTCGGCGTCCTTTCCTTCTTCCTAATCATCCCAAAGTTGTTGGACCGCATCGACAAACAGGGTTGTAGGGTCAGCACTAGGCTTTTGAGACCTATTTTTCCTGGGCTTCGAGGTACTTGGAGGCGAGGCCCTTTTCTTCTTCTTCTCTTTGGTTGGCTTTGAGATCTCCTCTTCCCGGGCAGGGGAGGACTCATAACAATATTGTCTTTGAGGCTTGCGTAAGGGGAAATAAGTATTTTACAGAAAAAGCATCAACATGTGAACAAAGGACCTCACATTGGTTTTTAGCTTCCCATCGACCCCTAGCCAAATTGCCCCAGCAGCGCTCGGCATGTGAAAAAGTGGAGTCCATTTGTCGAACCAAACCTGCAAGTTCTAGTATCGCATTAGGAAACCAAGGGGAAGCTACACCCATCAAAAATAAATTAGATCGAATAAGAGTAAATAAAGCAAAATACCGTACATCATCGACGGAGTTGTACTTACATTTGATATTCCATTCCTTGGGGAATGGCATTCTTTCGGCAGGAATCAGGTCGGAGGTCTTGATTCGGACGAACTGGCCCATCAATCCTCGATCCTTATCCTTATCATTGCTTGAGAATAGCACCTTCATGGACTAACTCTGGAGATTTATGAATCCACCTCGATAGAGGCGAGGCCTATATAACCTGATCTGATGTTCGAGGGTAAAAGACATCCCCTTGACCTTGCTCGATAAATATCGAGGCAAAATGATAATGCACTAGAAAGAGGGGTAGATCTGTCCAAGTTTCACCCAATATTGATGAGAGAAATTAAGTATGATCGGGTCTACGGGACCAGTGTGAAAGGATAAGTATACACACTTAAGTACCCTTTCACATGGGTAGTGATGTCCTCCTCAGGGGAAGGAATCACCACCTCCTTATTCTTCCAATTGCAGTCCTTTTTCACTTCTTCGAGACCATCTTTACATATTGGGCAGATGTATTGGGACATGGGCTCACATCGTCCTAGAACTGATGCAGGCCGATTGACTTTAAAATCATAAGATAGCTCGCATGACCAGGAATGCATTTTTTAATACGAGGTTCCACTAGCGTTCTACCACTGGCTGGTTGTGATAATGAGGAGGCCTTTTCTTTCTGAGGGGCAATTTTTGATAATTTATCCATCACTATTGCAGAATTCTAAAGGAGAATAAGTTGATATTGAGATAAACACGAATTGAAGAAAATGATGGACTCAAAGAAAATGGAGAAACTTGTAAAGCTTTGGGAAAAGGTTTGTAAAGATTGTAAATATTGAGAAATTGACCTATTTACAGTGACCTCTTCAATGGTTTCAGGAAGCTAATGGCCGACCATAAATCGCCTTCAATTAATGGCATGGGAAGTATGTGAACGCGACCTTTCAATGCTTCTATCGCTGACGTTATGGAATTGACATCATGATCGAGGATAAAATCATTTATTATCATTTTATTAAAAATGCGGGGACTATCTATATAAAATCAAAATCAGGTATGCCGATTTAGTAGGCTCGAAGAGTCGCTTCGAGCCTAAGTTCAAATGGACGGGTTCGAGCCCGATGGTGAGGTACGAGACTTGAAGATCGGAGTGCTCGATGAAAACCAAGATCGAGTACGATCAACCTCGAGTTAATACTGTTATGACTTTATAACAGAAAGTGAGATTCCCGCAGCGGTCCTAAGATCACGGTATAAATTTCATAACGGATTTGTATTAAACGGTTAGACAACTATCCAATAAAGATTCCGTACTAAAAATAGAAATGTACCTTATTTAGGACTCCCAATTATATAAAGGGGAGCTCATTCATTGGTAAAAGTAACAATCACTGACAAGAGAATATACACACATCACTTTCTTGCTTACTGTTCATCTGAATTGCCTTGTAATTTATTATTCTCGCCGACCCACCTCGAGACTACTATAGCTCGAGGTAGAGACTTGATTGCGCACAGGTTTGATTTGCTTTACTTCTTCAATTTATATAATTCAACTCCTTGTTTATCAATTAGTATTAGATTAAATCACATAACGTTAAAACCATAATATAAGCTTAATTGTTACTCAGATTTTTGGATAAGCATCAATAATAATTAATTAAGAAAAATATTTGTGTATATTTATTAACTTTGTATGAATATTAAGTGCAAATAAGTTTTTATTGGACATATTTTATAATAGAAAGAAAGAGAGGTAGAATACGTGGAAGGGTTTCGTAAGAATTTTATGACTAGGGTTTCAAAGAAGCCAAAGATTTTTAGTTTTGACTAAGGGTGTTAATTCGGCGGGGCTGACCCATTCACAACCCGGCTCAGCATGGTGTCAGCTCGGTACCGTAGCATTTAGGGCGGGCTGAGACGGGTTGGTCGGGAAGTCGGTTTTAAATGAAAAGTTTTTATATGTCGTGCACCAGAACCCGCTAAGTCCGATAACCCAAAGGGTTTTTAACGGGCTACAACCCATTATAGCTCGGATTCCGTTAGATTTTTCTAATTTATTGGACCGTTGCCAACAATCAAATTCAAAAATGCGTTGGCCAATGGCCCTTTATTGTAGAAATGGCCATTTCGGCCTAGCCCCTTAAGAAAATAGCTCCCCACCCCCAGTATTTGATCAATTACAATTTTAACCTTTTGAAAACTATAATTAGCCCCCTTCTTCATTATTTTTCCTCACAATTCACTCTCTTACTATAATTCTCTCTCAATTTTCTCTTGATAATATTGATTATTATTCTTAAATTCTCAATCACTTATTATTTCAAATTTTATCAAATATTTTAATTTAGCAATTACAAAATTATTATTATCAAATATCAAGTATTCAAGTGAAGAGTGGTACCAAGTATCAACTATCAAATATTAGTCTATCAATTGAAGTTTAATTTTTTTATGTCATTTTTATTGCGGCATCCGGAATCCTGGTACACTCATTTTATTTTTTTGTCGTATATTTTTATTTTATTATTTAGAATTATTTTTAATTTCTTAAATGAATTTACATAATTGATATATTAAGAGCTGCCAAAAATGCGTGCACTAGTAGAGGAGGTAGTAAAAAAACTTCCAAAAGATTAAGAGGTGGTGTTGGTTCTTCTACTAGCTTTACATATATTTTTGAAAGTTTACCTGAAAATGTTAATGTATATTATGAGCGACTTCAAGAAAATTATGGTATAGATGGTGATTTAGATGATATTCAATCACCTTATAATCTTGAAACACCACCAGATACACCTGGTAATGCTAGTCAAACTTAAAATATTAGGGGTGGAGGTCGTAGTAATACAAGTAGGCCTCCCCTCCCTATTAAGAAGAATCGAAGATTAAGAAGTAAATGTTGGAATATTTTTGAAAGACTAGAAGAAGATAAAAATTATGTAAGATGTAGAATTTGTAAGGATATTTATAAACATGAGCCCACTAAGGGAGGGGGAACAAGTCAACTTCGTAGGCACATGGTAGATCTCCACCCTCTTGATTGGGGAATATAAGGAAGATAGGCAACAATAACTTAACCCGGGTATTGAGGGGTCAATGGGTAAATACGATATTATGAAAGATCGAAAAGAATTAGCTAAAATTATTGTTTTAGACTGTTTACCTTTTAATTTTTCTTATTGATCATATCTTGTTACTTATATTCAAAGAATTTATGATCCTTTGCTTAAAGGTATTCCTAGAAGTACTTTTAGAGCGGATATCTTTAGGCTTTTTGGATAATATCATACATATATACGTTATTTGTTCGCCAGTCTTTCTTGTAGAGTTTCTTTTACTTCTGATGTTAGTCATGTTGTAAATAAAATGATTATTTGAATGTTATATGCCATTAGATAGATGGTAATTTTTGCATGCAAAAAAGTATTATTACTTTTAAATATGATGAAGATCAAAGTTATACTGGTGCAATTATAAGTAACACTATCCATGAAGTTGCTAAATGTTATAATCTTGTAGAAAACGTTTTGTGTATGTCATTTGATAATGCTTCTAACAACAATGTTGCTATTACAATATTAAAATTGTATCTACACCTAACACTTTCCATGTTAGATGTGCATGTCATATTTATAACTTGATTGTGAAGAGTGACCTTGAATTATTTAGAGATGATATCACTTTACTTAGAAGAGGTGGTTGTGTAATTCAAGAAAATTATAGAAATGCTAGATTAAATACATTTAAAGGAAAATAGGTACACTATGGACTAAAACCAAGACTCATAATCGAAGAAATAGTTACTAGGTGAAATTATACTTATTTGTTCTTAAGATATTGTTATAAATATAGAATGTCTGTAACTGAAGTTGCTAATTCTCAGTCTACCGATCCTAACTGTTTGTTAACATTTAGAACTTAGGATATCATTAAAGATGTAGTAAAAATTTTACAAAAAATTTATGTGGCTACACTTAAGTATTATCCTACTATTGCAAATGATTTAGTTCATATTACTGAAATTTCTCTTTTACTATATAATTTGAAGAAGAAAGAATGATATACTTCTGTTGTTGAATCCATTCTAAATAATGTTTAAAACATATTTCTACCTTATTCCCCCTATTTACCTAATTAGTTCTATTTTAGAATCTCTATCGAAATGGTCACTTGTCGCTAATTAATCAATACTTTATATACTTATATGGATATTGAACCAACTGAAACTCCCAGTTTTGACACTTGTATTTCCGATCTACACAAATATTTACAAACTTTACATAAATATTATGCTAACATTGTTGATGCTTCTTCTGTTGTAGATGCAAATATTCCTTCAAGTTAAGTTTCAACATCTGGGACCGGTGCTTTGGATGATAATGATGGTGTTAAAGATTATTTGATTTGGTTTACACGAGGAGAGCATCAACAAACCAGTAGCAGGAATATTGATGAACTCCAATTCTACTTGCAAAAGTCACCAGAGTCCTGCACAAAGAAATTTCTACCCCTAGGTTGGTGGAGGAGCAACTCAAATCAATTTCCTATTCTTTTGTCTGTGGCTCAAGACGTTCTAAATATGCCGATTTCAAAAGTCATATTAGAGTGCGCATTTAGTCAAGCAAAGCAGCAACTAGGAGATACCCGTCATTCATTGGGAAGAAACACTTTAGAAATTCTAGTGTGCTTCTGAGATTGGATAAGATTAGAACGATAAAACTAAGGGTGTAATGAGGTAGATAAGCAGAGGACCAAAAAATTGGAGATATAATAGTTTATGATTTTGATTCAACCAATACTGGAAACCAAGAACTTCATGTTGACATGGATGAACTTACAAAAATGATACAAAGCATGTGCTGTAATATCTCTTATTTTTTATAATTATTGTAAACTTTTAATTTGGAAGTTCAAAAATTAAAAAATCAAAAAAGAACTTGAAAACTAATTTGAAGTATTATATATTATTCAATAAACATATCAAATGAAAGCCTTCGGAGCTTGATCATTACATATTGCCCGTTGGTCTTATTAAATAATTTTTTGTAGCCACTTAATTTAAATTTCAAATTTGAAAGTTGAAACTTTAAATTTCAACGTTTAATGCTAAGCCTTAAAATTTTACAAACACTTAACTACTGATAAGATTGAATAAGAAAATAACATTTACTTTTAAAATTTTTTTTAGCCCGGCTCGGTCCGGACCAGTTAAATCCGAACCCGAACAGGCCCAAAAAATCCCAAAATGAACAATCCGCTAACAACCTATTAACGTAGCTAACCAGCCCGTAATGTTAAACAGACGGGTTGAGTTTTTTTATGTTCATTCAGTCCTAACACGCCCATTAAGAACCTTTAGTTTGGATGAACTAAAATATGACCTACATACCTAATTTGAGTTTCGAGGGAAGAAAATTCTAAGGTGGTTAAAATTATTTTCCTGTTAAGAAACTAAGCTCAAAGTAATAATATGAAATAATAAAATAGACAATAGATGCAGAGAAGAAGAGAGAGCTTTCTTATTTCATCAAGTATTTTCCAACTGTAGACAATGTGATGCCCAAACCCTCTATTATAGGATGATATTGAGGCAATACAAAGGGATATCATGAATATGGTATTAATTATTAAGATCATGGAAGGAAATCATAGTGGAGGTTATAGAGGTATGAAAGTTAGAACCATAATGGTAAGAAGTAGTGGGAGGTTAACGGAGAGGAGTAATGATAGTAACTTCGTTGAGAGTACTAGACATCCAATACATATTATAATAATATTCCATAACATTGTCATTCATTTATGACTAACTTAGAGGTTCAAATTGAAAATCACGTGGATAGAAGGTGACATTAATTAGTTATGAGAATTTTTAGAAAACACTATTGTTTAGTGATTATTAGCTAGTTGTAGCTACCATTTACTATATTACTTCCTATAGATATATTTTTACTTTTGCTAGAGTGGATTTAACGTATTTAAGCTACTGTATTCATAAATACAGTAGCAAAACTCGGCAAACAGGGGAGTACAACAAAGTAATTTTTGTATTTGACTGTATTCATGATATGTAGTTGTGCTCTGTTGTTTTTTTTCCTGAGCCGAGGGTCGATTGAAAACAGCCTCTCTGTCCTTTCGGGTAGGGGTAAGTCCTGCGGACGTATTACCCTCCTCAGACCCTTCTGTGGGACTATACTGGGTAGTTGTTGTTGTTGTTGTTGTTGTTGTCACGATATGTATTTGTGAATACAATAATGTAAATAGCTTAAATCGTGACCTATTCAGCTACTTTTAAATGGAAAGTGAATCAATTAACACAGTAGACTCCTAATATAACTCAACAAACTCAATTATAAATCTCAATACAAAAATTATATTAATTAAAAAATATATGAATACATTCATGGAATATAGCGAGATAATGAATATAATAAAATAAATGGAATACAGCAAGATACATTGTACCACGATTAAAAAAGATAATGAATATAATGAAATACATAGAATATAGCGAGATACATTAAAATACAATGAATAAAAGGTAATAGACTCATCAAGTTGCTGAGCCCCAAACTCCATAGTCTTTGTTCAAGAATAACCCTAATGTCGTCTCGTCGATAGCAAAATTTGAACCTCCATTTTCAGCCCCAATTTACCCTATGTCAGATTTCGACATTGATACGAAACATAAGACATTGATTTCTAAAAAGACTCTTCAACCACTAGATATAGCTATATTAAATTTTCATTTTCAACCCCAATTTACCTTTTAATAGCAGATTTTGAATCTCCATCTTTCTCTCTAGGGCTTGATTTCGACATTGATTCAGAGCCCTAGGCCACTGACAATGAAAATATCATTTGACAATGGAAATGAATCAGTATGGAATCATGATTCTATTCATGGAGAAAGACTAGCGTTGAGAGAGAGAGAGAGGGTGGAAAAAATTTGAATGAACGAGAGAGAAAAATAATACAAAGCGTATTTTATGGCTTAAGAGTATGAGGTAAACATAAATAGATGATGTTTAATTAAGTGTGAGTGTGTGTATGTATATAGCCTCATATTTTGTTTCGTGGATTTATGATATAAAATATATTGATTTATATTAATTTGATGTGTTTTTATATGTAGGAATGATCCGGGAGCAATCGAGGGCGATATGTGCGAAATTAGAGCCAAAACGAATAAAAACAAGAATTTTGGGCAGTGCAGCGCCACAGGCAGAGCCTAGCCTTGCCTATGGCACCAGAAACAGAACATTCAAGTTGGCAGCACCGTGGAGGGAGCCTGGCGCTAGACAGGGTGCTAGTGACGTGAAATTTGTCCAATTTTGCTCGATACAAGGTTATTTCGGCCCTAGACCTACCCAATACGTATAAAAGCGAGACTAAACATATTGTTTAGGGGAGGATGCCACTTTGGAGATATCTAACATAAATTGAAGGAGAATTCACGTGGGGAAACACACACCACGCATGGAGTAGGCTTCTAACTAGTTTTTTTTTTTTTCTCTTCTCTTCTTTTAGTCTTATAATTTATTAGTTCCAGAGTTTTGGGTGCTATATGAACATTGTATTTTGAAGCTTGAATTGTTCTTATAATTTTATCATATTGATTTATTTATTCAATCTTGCGCTTAATTATTTGATTGCTTTATTACCAATTGAATATTATCTAAGAATTTAGGATTGAACTCAGTAGAGGAAATTCTAAATTGCATATAATATTGAGCGGTGCAAGATCTTAACTTTGGGGGGAGAAGGAGGGGCGTATTTGCGGTTAGGATAGAAATATACCTAATTGCCTTGCTTCGTTACTATACGAGAATTATGAATGTGTTCCTGTTAATTCTAATTCCATAGGAATACAGACGTTAGATTAGCTTGAATAGGCGAATTGTACTTCGGGGGAAGGCTACAAGAAATATTAACCCTGTTAACCAATAAACCAAATAAATTAATTAGACAATTTAAGTGAAAAATTCAACGGGATTGTTAGCTAACCAATAGCTCTAGAACATTTTTCGTCACGACCCAAACCCGGTCGTCATGGCGCCCAATACATTACTAGGCAAGCCCAACCATGTTATCCATTTTACCAGTCAATTATTAATTAATATCGATTAATTAACGTTCATAACTTGTTTTCATAATAAAACATTAAGTGCGGAAATAGAAACAAACAAAACACAGCCCAACCAATGGTGGTGTCACAAGTCTAAGCCTCTACAGATGAAATATTCTACACAAATCAAGTCTAGGCAGAATGAAAGCAACAAAATGATAAAGAGAAAGAGATCAGGTCCTGTGGACGTCGGCAGCTACCTCGAAGTCTCCTCGGGATAATAGTAACGAAGCAGCTGCGATAGCTCAACTGCCCTCAGAAACCTGTGAATCTGCACAAAAAGTGCAGGGGAGTGGGGTGAGTATATTTCAACTCAGTGAGTAGTAATAATAAATAACAACAGAAAATAAGAACACTTGTACTATCACTAAATAGTTCTAAGGGTAACCTCACAGGTAAGTCATCTCTACAATGAATAATCCTATTTCTGATCCACATCTGTCTCACAACGGTCCCACACTAACCTAGTCCTAACTCATACTATTGTGGCGTGCAGCCCAATTCTATATATGTATATGTATGTATATATATATATATATATATATATATATAGTGTACAGCCCAATCCAATATATATATATATATATATATATAGAACTCTGCGGCGTGCAGCTCGATCCACTTAACGTCGACGGCGCTCACTAGGGGTGTATACAGACTTCAGAGGGGCTCCTTCAGCCCAAGCGCTATGATACTGCGGCGTGCAATCCGATCCAATATATATATATATATATATATATATATATATATATATATATATATATATATATATATATATATATATATATATATATATATATATATATATATATATATATATCGTGCGCGCGCAGCCCGATCCAATAATATATAAGCCCGATCCATTTAACGTCGATGGCGCTCACTAGGGGGTGTGTACAGACTCCGGAGGGGCTCCTTCAGCCCAAGCGCTATGATACTATGGCGTGCACTCTAATCCACATATATACTACTGCGGCGTGCAGTACGATCCAATATACATATAGCGCTGCGGCGTGCAGCCCGATCCAATATATAGATATAATATTGCGGCGTGCAGCACGATCCAATATATATATGTATAATAATGTGGCGTGCAGTCCGATCCAGTATGTATATCAATACCTCACAGTGGGTCCTCGACCCCATCTCAGTCAATATAGACTTGGCCTCTCGGGCCCACTCAGCTAGAACAGGTAATCCCACCCCAGGTAGTCTCTCTCAAAGTACACATCTAGTACTGGTTTATGATATGCTATACAACTATGATTATGGCTGAGTGTATGTGTCCAGCATGATATAAGGGTCACTTAGCTCTACAGGCTTCCCTAATACTCTACAGATCGGCACAAGGCCCCAAACACGGCTACTAGCCCAATTACACAATTGTAACCTCAATCTCAGTCCCGATACACAATAAACTATCAATTGGGAAGGACCAAGTCCATATCCCCAGTCATAACACCACCACGCCCGTCACATGACGCGTGTTTCATCTCAGCATAGCACTGTATAGTGCAAGTACGAGGTTTCAAACCCTCAGTACATCATTTATTACCACCACTCACCTCGAACCGGTAGAAGTCCTAGCTCACTTTGCGCTTGCCTTGAAAATCAATCTCCTCGGATGCCAAATCTGATCAAAATCAATAAAAATACATCAATATAGGCTAATTAGACATAACCCAATCGAAATAACTCGATTTATACCAAAACCCACGAAGTTGTCAAAATCCGACTTTTGGTTCGCTTCTCAAAAAATTATGAAAGTTACATTTTCAGAATCATTATCTCAACATGAGTCCATACATATAAAGTTTATCAAAATCGGACTCCGTTTGCCTATTCAAATCAACGATTTACCATAACCCAGGTTTAGGGAAAAAATCCCCCATTAATCCTTCCATTTACAGTGAAATAATTGAAGATTTTATGATAAAATCGCGTATTTAGACCATAGAACTTACCTCCAATGTTTACCCGGTGAAATCCCCTTCAATCTCGTCATTTTGCTCTCTAAGAACTCAAAAATGGAGGAAATGTGTAATGGGTTCGCGGATGAAATGTTCTGAACTTAACCCTTCTGCCAGGGGTCATTACACTACGCGATCGCGATGTACCAATTTTGGCAGGCTTAATTTCCATCTACGCGATCGCGTGGACTCAGCTGCGATCGTGATGACCAGCTAAACAGTGCTACGTGATCGCGATACTCATACTGCGATCTCATTGCCTCCAGATCTTACAGTACGCGATCGCATCCGGTACCTCGCGATCGTGATGCACCCAGCCTTTACCTTACGCGATCGCATCCGGCACCTCGCGATCGCAAAGATCAAAAGCCCCTCAGCTCTCCGATACACTACGCGATCGCGTGGCCATCTACGCGATCGCGATGGGTAAATTACCTGCAGTTTTATTGCAGCAAATCAGCTGTGCTTTTTAACACAAAATGGTCCGTTTGGACCCCCGAATTCATCCTGAGGCCCCCGGGACCCCAACGAAAATCACCAACCTACTCCATAACATGATACGAACTTATTACAATCATAAAAACACACCCTTAAACAAGGAAATCATCGTATCAAAGCGAATTCAAGCCTAAGTTTCATCTAAAACTTCTGAAATCAACATCCGATCAAAAACCCGACCAAACGATGTCCGAATGACCTAAAAATTTGCAGGCATATCCAATATCACCTAACGGAGCTACTACAACTGTCGAAATTCCATTTCGACTCCCGGATCAAAATCTCACCTACCGTTCGGATTTCGCCAAAATTCAACCTTAGCCAATTCAAGCCTAAAACTACACCGGACCTCCAAATTCAATTCTGATCACTCTTCTAAGCCAAAAATGACCTCCCGGAGCTGAACAAATCATCAAAATTTGATTTTAAACTCTCTAACTCACAAGTCAACATCCGGTTGACTTTTCCAAGCTATGCCTTCTCCTAAGAGACTATTTGTCTCATTTCAAACCAAACTCGATCCGAACTGACTCAAACTCATCAAACACACACATTGAAACATGAACAAACATATAACGGGGAAAACTGGGTGATAACTCACATGATGATGGGCCGGATCATCACATTCTCCCCAACTTAAGAAAACACTCGTATTGAGCGGGTCAAGAAACATACCTGGAGACTCAAATAGGTGAGGATATATACTCCGCATCTCCTGCTCGATCTCCCAAGTAGCCTTCTCTACGGGCTGGCCTCTCCATTGTACCTTGACTAAAGCAATGTCCTTGGACCTCAACTTTCGAACCTGTCTACCAAAAATAGCCATTGGCTCTACATCATAAGATAGATCACCATCGAGATGAATCGTACTGAAGTCCAACACATGAGATGGACTCCCAACATACTTCCGGAGCATAGACACATGGAATACTGAATGAACACTGGACAAACTGGGTGGCAAGGCCAGCTCATATGCCACCTCCCCAATCCTCCTAAGTGTCTCAAAAGGACCAATGTACCTGGAACTCAGTTTTATCTTCTTCCCAAACCGCATGACACCCTTCATGGGTGAAACCTTCAGCAATACTCTATCACCAACCATGAAAGACAACTCTCGAACCCTAGGTCCGCATAACTCTTCTGGCGTGACTGTGCTGTGCGAAGCCTCTCCTGAATCAACTTCACTCTATCCAAAGCATCCTGAACTAACTCAGTCCCTGTCAATCTATCCTCACCAGGCTCAAACCATCCCATGGGAGATCTACACCGTTTGCCATACAACGCCTCGTAGGAGGCCATCTGAATACTCGACTAATAACTGTTGTTGTAGGCAAACTCAGCAAGTGGAAAGAACTCATCCAATGAACCTCCAAAATCAATCACACAGGCATGCAACATATCCTCCAGGATCTGAATAGTGCACTCAGACTGTCCGTCTGTCTGAGGATAAAATGCGGTGCTCAACTCAACCTGCGTACCCAACTCCCATTGAAATGCTCTCCAGAACTGAGAAGTGAATTGAGTGCCCCTGTCAGATATGATAGACACTGGGACCCCATGAAACCTAACAATCTCCCGAATAAATATCACCGCTAACCACTCCGATGAATAAGTAGTACATACTGGAATGAAATGTGCGGATTTGGTCAGCCGATCAACAATCACCCACACTGAATCGATCCCAAAATCATTGTACCTGTCCGGCGGCATGCCCGGGAGGTCTAAGGGGAATACATCAGGAAAGTCACGCACAATGGGAACAGAATCAATACTGGGAGTCTCAGCTCCGACCTCCCGCACAAATGCCAAATAAGAACGACATCCTTTCCCAACCATTTGTTGTGCCTTGAGGAAAGATATTACCCTGCTGGGTACATAATCAGTCGTGCCTTGCCACTCGATCCTCTCAATGCCCGACATGGCCAAAGTGACTATCTTGGCATGACAGTCCAGAATAGCATGACACGGAGATAGCCAATCCATGCCCAATATAACATCAAAATCGATCATGCTGAGAAGCAATAGGTCTACTCGGGTCTCCAGACCCCCAATAGTGACTAGACAGGACCGGTATACATGGTCCACAATAATGGTATCACCCACCGGGGTAGATACATACGCGAGCAACGCAAGACACCCTCGGATCGTACCCAAATGAGGAGCAAAATATGTAGATACATAAGAATAAGTGGAACCATGATCGAACAATACTGATGCATCTTTGTGGCAGACTGAAATAATACCTGTACTGACAGCATCAAAAGCAACTACATCAGATCGGCCCTAAAGGGCATAACATCTAGCATGACCGCCTGATCGGCCTCCCCATTGAGGGCGACCCCTAGCTGCCTGACCCTCACCTCTAGCTGGTGGGGCAGGTGCTGAAGTAGAAGGACCAGATGATAAATGTTGCCCCCTCTGCTGAAATAGCCTGGGAACAAAGCGGGGACACTCTCTGTGGATGTGCCCAAACTCTCCACACTCGAAACAACTCCCAGGTGTTGGGGGCTGGGACTGATGAGGACCCCTAGCAACGGAGTGTCCAGCTGATGAACTAGGCCGAGAAGAACCCTATACAGATGGGGCCTATGAAGAACTCTATGCTGGCATAACGCTGAGGGATGGCTGGCTCTGGTGCGAACCCTGATAACCACGGCCAGAAGACGACCCACGGTGATCTGAGCGGGCCAGCTGTGAAGACTTGAAAGAGCGACCTCGGCTCTGCTGACCCTGTCCTCTGGTCTGAGTGCCACTAGAACTAGCTGATCCTCGAGGCATTTTGGCCTCCCTCCCCTCTCTCTCTCTCTCTGTGACGATCTGTCTTTATGTCGCGAGTGATATCCACCGCATCCTCATAATTATGGCTCAAAACCCTCTCTCGGGTCATCAGAGTATGGATAGGATAAATAAAGCCATCCACAAAATGTCCAATCCTCTCCCGGTCAGGGGGAACTAACCACAGTGCATATCTGGATAACTCTATGAATCTGATCTCATACTCCGATACTGACATGTCTCATTGGCGAAGCACCTCAAACTGTCTACGCATCTCCTCTCTATGTGATCGAGAAAGAGAGAGAGTAAAGGACACACGGCTAGAAGGCGCTCATAAGCCTCCCACCAAGCGAAGGCTGGTCCCTGAAACTGGAAGGTAGTAAAGGACACACAGCTAGACTCCAAGATCCCTGTCGTATGGAGAATCCGACGTCACTTGTCCAGAAAACCTTGGGCGTCCTCGCTTCAAGCACCACTGAAAATAGGAGGAGATAATTTGCTGAACCTCTCAAGACGACGCTGATCATCGTCGGTCATTGCTGGGACCCTGTCCCCTTGAACCTGAACAACTGGCTGTACTAGGACTACTGGCTGAACTGGAGGAGCCTCAGGGGGTCTGCAGGCCCTGCACTGCCGGCTCTGGAATTCGAGCTGTAGGGCTCTGATGACCACCCCCAGTCCCTGATGTAGCTGCTGCGGTGGAAGCTAAAACTGCCTGTGCCAGGCCAGTGCAAACTGCTAATTTCTGAGTTAGGGTCTCCTATAGACCCGGAATAACAATGGGCGCAGCTGGTGCCTATACTAGTACTTCTGGAACCTCAGTAACTGGAGGCTATTGGTCAGCTGCCCTACCCCTACCACGACCACGGCCGCGTCCACGACCTCTAGCAGATGGCAATGGTGGTCGTCCACCTCATCCGGAAGCTCGAGTTCTTGCCATCTGCGAGAGAATAGAATATCAAAGTTCAGTTTTGGATCAAGAACATTGCACGACAAGAATTTCAAGAATTGAAACTTTTCTAAAAGGTTTGCAGCCTCCCAAGGATAAGTACAGGCGTCCCCGTACCCATCCACGAGACTTTACTAAACCGGCTCATGACTCGCGAGACCTGTTAACCTAGGCTCTGATACCAACTTGTCACGACCCAAACCCCGGTCGTGATGGCGCCCAACACATTGCTAGGCAAGCCCAACCATGTTATCCATTTACCAGAACTGATTAATTAACGTTCATAACTTGTTTCAAAACAAAACATTAAGTGCAGAAATAGAAACAAACAAAATACAGCCCAACCAATCGTGGTGTCACAAGTCTGAGCCTCTACAGATGAAATATCCTACACAAATCAAGTCTAGGCAAAATGAAAGCAACAAAATGATAAAGCGGAAGAGATCATGTTTTGCGGATATCGGCAACTACCTCGAAGTTTCCTTATGATTATAGTAACAAAGCAGCTGCGATAGCGCAACTGCGCTCAGGAACCTGCGAATCTGCACAAAATGTGCAGGGGAGTGAGGTGAGTATATTTTAACTCAGTGAGTAGTAATAATAAATAACAAATGAAAATAAGAACACATGTACTATCACTAAACAGTTCTAAGGGTAACCTCACAGCTAAGTCATCTCTACAGTGAATAATCCCATTTTCGGTCCAAATCTATCTCACAATGGTCCCACACTGACCTAGTCCTCACTTATGCTACTGCGGCGTGCAGCCCGATCCAATATATATGTATATATATAATATATATATATAAATGTTGCGACGTGCAGCCCGCTCCAATATATATAACGCAGGGGCGTGCAGCCCAATCCATTTAACGTCGATGGCGCTCAGTGGGGGTGTATACAGACTTCGGAGGGGATCCTTCAGCCCAAGCGCTATGATAATGCGGCGGGCAGTCCGATCCACATAAATCTATAAAACTGCGGCGTGCAGCCCGATCCATATATATATATATATATATATATATATATATATATATATATATATGTATATATATGATGCTGCAACGTGCAGCCCGATCTAGTATGTATATCAATACCTCACAGTGGGTCTTTGACCCCATCTCAGTCAATATAGACTTGGCCTCTCAGGCCCACTCAGCTAGAACAGGGAATCCCACCCCAGGTAGCCTCTCTCAAAGTACACATCTAGTACTGGTTTATGATATGCTATACAACTACGATTACGGCTGAGTGAATGTGTCCAGCATGATATAAGGGTCACTTAGCTCTACAGGCTTCCCTAATGCTCTACAGATCGGCACAAAGCCCCAAACACGGCTACTAGCCCAAATACACAGTTATAAGCTCAATCTCAGTCCCGATACACAATAAACTATCAATTGGGAAGGAACAAGTCCAAATCCCCAATCACAATACCACCACGCCCGTCACATGACGCTTGTTTCATCTCAGCATAGCACTGTATTGTGCAAGTACGGGGTTTCAAACCCTTAGTACATCATTTATTACCACCACTACCTCGAACCGGCAGAAGTCCTAGCTCGCTTTGCGCTTGTCTCTCAAATCAATCTCCTCGGATACCAAATTTGATCAAAATCAATAAGAATACATCAATATAGGCTAATTAGCCATAACCCAATCGAAATAACTCGATTTACACCAAAACCCACGAAGTTGTCAAAATCCGACTTTTGGTACACTTCTCGAAAAATACATTTTCGGAATCCTTATCTCAACACGAGTCCATAAAATATAAAGTTTATCAAAATTGTATTCCATTTTCCCATTCAAATCGGCGATTCACCATAACCCATGCTTAGGGCAAAAATCCCCCATTAATCCTCCCATTTACAATGAAATAATTGAAGATTTTAAGATAAAATTGCGTATTTAGACCATAGAACTTACCTCAATATTTACCCGGTGAAATCCCCCTCAAATCCCGTCACTTTGCTTTCTAAAAACTAAAAAATAGAGGAAATGTGTAATGGGTTCGCGGATGAAATGTTCTTAACTTAACCCTTCTCCCAGGGGTCATTACCCTACACAATCGCAGCCTTTGGCACGCGATCGCGGTGTACAAATTTTGGAAGGTTTAATTTCCTTCTACGCGATTGCGTGGACTTAGCCACGCTCGCGATGACCAGCTAAACAATGCTACGCGATTGCGACACTCATACTACGATTGCATTGCCTTCAGATCTTACCTTACGCGAACGCATCCGGCACCTCGCGATCGTGATGCACCCAGCTTTCACCTTACGCGATCGCATCCGGCACCTCGCGATCACGAAGAGCAAAAGCCCCTCATCTCTTCGATACACTACGCGATCGCGTGGCCATCTACGTGATCGCGATGGGTAAATTACCTGCAATTTTATTGCAGCAAATCAGTTGTGCTTTTTAATACAAAATGGTCCATTTGGACTCCCGGATACATCCCGAGGCCCCCGGGACCACAATGAAAACCACGAACCTACTCCAAAACACGATACAAACTTGTTCCAATCATAAAAACATACCCTTAAACACGGAAATCATCGAATCAAAGCGATTTCAAGCCTAAGTTTCATCTAAAACTTCTGAAACCAACATCCGATCAAAAACCCGACCAAACGATGTCTGAATGACCTGAAAATTTGCAGGCATATCTAATATCCCTAACGGATCTACTGCAACTGTCAGAATTCCATTCCGACTATCGGATCAAAATCTCACCTACCGTTCGGATTTCGCCAAAATTCAACCTCAGCCAATTCAAGCCTAAAACTACATCGGACCTCCAAATTTAATTCTGATCGCTCTTTTAAGCCACAAATGACCTCCCAGAGTTGATCGAATCATCTTAATTCGATTCCGATCTCTCTAACTCACAAGTCAACATCCGGTTGACTTTTCCAAGCTATGCCTTCTCCTAAGAGACTATTTGTCTCATTTCCAACCAAACTCGATCCGAACTGACTCAAACTCACCAAACACACACATTGAAATATGAACAAGTATATAACGGGGAAAATAGGGTGATAACTCACATGATGACGGACCGCATCATCACATTTTTCCCCATTGAATTCGTATCTAAATTCGCTAATTTGTTTCCTTTGTTTCTTAGTTTGCTACTCTAGATTATTTTGAAGTTAAATAGTCATAAGTTTTGATTCACTTGAATATATTAATTATTTGGTTAAATTTAGTTGATAGTTAATCACAAGTCCCTATGAGTACAATATCTGGACTTACGATCCTATAATACTTATCGACCACGTATACGTGTGTGTGCGTTTTGCTGCAACAAGTTTTTGGTGCCATTGTCAGGAACTTAGAAATTAACTTGTCTGCTAGATTAGATTTTCTTTTTGTCTATTCAAGTTTTATTTATTTATTTTTATCTTAGTTTAATATTTACAATCTTTATTTATATGACATCTTGGAATGATAATTGATCGAATATTGATTATTCTTATTTTGCTGATCCCCATCCATATTGTGGAGGATCTCACTGGTGGAAAAATTATCAGAATATTTCCGAGAACGAGTTGTGTGCACAATCTCAATCCTTTGAGTGGAATATTTATAATATGTGTGGTGGTCAAGGTGGCCATTGGGATGATTCTCCTAATTATTTTTATCCTTCTCTTAGCCCTTATTATGATCTTTTAATGATGTTTGTCAGTTTGACGGGGGCAATAAAGTGCCGGATATGGGACCCGATGCATATATCAGGAATATTTTGAGGCAACTAGCAAAGAAACAAAATGAACTCAAAAAAATATATGAAAAAAATGAGGCATCAATCCTAAGAATGAAGGCCAATATGGAAGAACTGAATGAAGATAGAGAGTACTAGCAAGAGGAAAATGTTGAAAAATAAGAGGTTTTGAGTCGAACTTGGCTGGTAGAACAGGATGAAAAGTTAGAAATGTATGAGGGTCAATGTCATGACCCTAAACCCGGTCGTGATGGCACCCAACACAATTTCTAGGCAAGCCCGACCATTTGCACTTTCAACCCGAGGATGAAGCTCAAAATCAGTTATTTGAATATCATTAACAGCTATGAAGCTAAAGGTTTTAACTGATAGATAGAAATAAGCCGAATGATCTCCCAAAGACCTGGGGTCATAAGTCTAGAGCCTCTAATAATATCGAATAATAATATTCCAACTAAAATTGTTAAAAACAGCAAAAATAATAATAAAGGAATAGGGGGGCGTCGGGTCGTCCGGATGTCAGGCAGCTGCCTAGACAACTCCAAATACACTCTGGAATAGCAACTTGCTCAGCTAAGCTCCTAAAATAATTGAATCTGCACACATGGTGTAGGGAGTAAAGTGAGTACTTCCAACTCAGTGGTAATAAGAGTAAATAATGCAGAGAGGAAAGAAACCACGCAACAACACTTTCTCATGCTATAAAATATAGTATAACACTTTTTAGACAACATTAGTTTCATGAAAATCCTTTATAAAATATATGGATCAGTTTAAAACCTCTTTTGAAAATATCTCTTTCTTTGATTATTAACAGTTAAGAACATTAATACGATATCAAGTAGTGCAAGTCCGCACACAAATCAGTCCCTCGGGCACAACACTCCTTTAATAATTTACACCAGGATATCTGGTCAACAAGGCAAGTAATACATGTATGCCAATAATATATGAGTGATAAATGTCATGCCACGCGGTACAAACAGAAACCAATGTATGAATGCAATGCATATGACGGTACACTTTGGTACCCACTGCAACGTGCAGTCTGATCCATTTAACATCGACGACGCTCACTGGGGGTGTGTACAGATTCCGGAGGGGCTCCTACAGCCCAAGCGCAATATCATGGTCAATCATTGTTACCTGACCGGTCAGCCATTGTTACTTGACCAATTTATATCACACATTGCCATTGTTACCAATGTAAAAAGTATATATTACAGTGTCATTGTTACCACTGTTTCAAGTATAATATACAGTGCCATTGTTACCACTGTTTCAAGTATAACATATAGTGTCATTGTTACCACTGTTTCAAGTATAACATACAGTGTCATTGTTACCACTATTTCAAGTATAACATATAATGTCATTGTCACCACTATTTCAAGTATAACATACAGTGTCATTATTACCACTGTTTCAAGTCACTTTATAATCAATCCAGAAAAGTAAGCCCCTTGGGCATTTACAAAATATAAGTTTCCAGCTCGAAATACATTTAAAATGTCATTTGAGTTTTCAAAACTTAGAAATATGGCTGAGGTTGCAAAATGGTATTTAAAACCTTGGACTGAATCCAAATTGATATGCAAGATATGCTAAAATATAAATCTCAAACCCCGAAGGATTCACATAGTTGGCACGAAGCCCAAACATGGAAATCAGCCCAAATTACGATGATAACAAGTAGTTTCAGTCAAGTATGCACTAAAATCAACAACCGGGACGGACCAAGTTACAATCCCCAATGTACTCTACCCCACTCTCATACCTGGCGTGCAAGTCACCTCAATACAGTACTATGATGTGCAAGTCTGGGGTTTCGAACCCTTAGGACATCATTTACAAGTATTACCCATCTCTAGCCAGCCCAAAGTCTAGCTCGCTATGCCCTTGCCTCTCCAATTGGTCTCCTCGTGCGTTGAATGTGACCAAAAATTACATAAACATCGATGAAGATTGATTTCTAAAAGATGGGGTTTTAGCCGTACATATCCGAAATTTGCCCTTTAATGATACTACAATGATCGAATATAGTTATGTAACTTCAGTCTAAAATACAACACTCAATAGGGCCATTATTATTACTAGATCCCATAAATAATGCCATTTAGGCGTATTATCAAACATCTTGTAGGTATAAATATGTACACTTCTTAACCATAGCATTGGTTCCTCCAACTATCACCATTAACCAACAATTCATCCCACTATTATTCTTTAACAATTTATACTCCTAACATCACATGTGTGATCAACCATTTACACCCAAACCAATAAAATTCCATCAAATAAACACCTTTAAATCCCTACCATGTTCATGTATTTAAATTGGGAATATATGGCTTCCAACCACCATACTATAAGTTTTAATACCCGATTCATACTCATCTTCCCATAATAACCCCATATGTGTAAGTCTAAGGTATAGGATTACCTCTTGTAGGCCAAATCTTGAAAGACAACTTTGGGGTATTCTTGAGATTTTGAAGAAGTCCTATAAAATCCAACAAAAATCATGTTGTAACTAGTGATTGAGAAGAGAAATCACCATGAAAACACACTTAAAAGCTTACCTTAATAGTGCAATTGGGTGCCTTGGTGGAATTGGGGGTGTTGTGGAAGCCCTAGGCTTGAGAAATGACTCAAGTTCTATCATTTCCAGTCCTTAGGTAAATACATAGTCCTGAAATTAGCGCACCCGCGCTAATCCCGCGCTAGTGATGCAGAAGATAACTCAATTAACGCGGGCTACTAGCGCTCCCGCGTTAAGGCCGCGCTACTGACACATGCTAGTAAAATAATCATAAATTTCTGTATACACCTCCAAATGACAACCGATTTATTGCGTTGGAAACTAGACTCAAAGGGATTTATTTTGATATATTTTGGGTCACACAACTCCTTATATAATGGGAGATATGATCGTTTAAAGTGAGGTCTTGTGCACACTTATTTACATCTTCGCCTTATGAAGTTTTCCAACTTCAAAAGTTCCTGTTAACCATCCGAAATCACCCCGAGGCCCCCGGGACCTCAACCAAAAGTGCCAACACCTCCTAAAATATCATACAAACTTATTCCAATCATCAAAATGCATCTAACAATGCCAAGACCATCAAATTACATCGAATTCAAGCCTAAGTTCTTCTAAAATTCCAAAATACGCATTTGATCAAAAACTCAATCAAACCACGTCCGAATGACCTAAAATTTTATACACATATTCCAAATCACCTAAATAAGCTACAGCAACTCTCAGAATTCCATTTCAGCCCTCGGGTCAAAATCTCACGTATCAGCCGGAATTCGCCAAAATACTAACTTCACCAATTCAAGCCTAATTCTACACCGGGCCTCCAAAATCACTTTCGATCACATTTCTAAGTCATAAATCATCCCCCGAAGCTAATTGAATTATTGAAATTCATATTCGAGCCTTCTTACAAATAAGTCAACATCTGATTGACTTTTTCTAAACTAAGCCTTCCTTAAAGAGACTAAGTGTCCCATTTCCTTCAAAAATCAATCCAAGCCAACTCGATCACACAAGACATTGATAATGAAGCATATATAAGTAGAAAATAGGAAGGACAGGGCAGTAACTCATGAGATGATGTGTCAGGTCGTCACAGTCAAGGTGAGAAAATTATTGATGGGATAAAACCCTTAATAGAAGGAAGAGTTGAACTCGGACAAGAGATCAAAATATTTGGCACTCTAATTCACAACTTGGAGGCTAAATTGAATGCAAAAGTTGATGTGTCTAACACCTATCAAAATAGTAATGAGCTGTGTGAAGCTGAAAATGAGCTTATACGTTAAATTGAGGAGCTAAAAGTGGAGAGCCAATAATTCGACCATACTTTTATTGATGATGTCCATGGTGAGGAAAGCAGTCTAGAGTCATGTGACGAAATAGATAATACTCTCTCCATTTCAATTTATATAAAAATATCTTCTTTTTAGTGTACCAAAAAGAATGACCTCTTTTTCTATTTGGAAATAATTTACCGTTATACAATGATTTATAGCCAAATAAAATATATGTTCTTCATTTACACCACAAGTTCAAAAGTCTTATTTCTTTTCTTAAACTTCGTGCCCAGTCAAATGAGTTCACATAAATTGAAATGGAGGGAATATTATATTTGAAGACTCTAGTGTGTGTACATATGAAGATGTAAAGAGTAATACAATTCTAGAGTTGGGGCGTACTAGTCCTCATTCCATACATTTTTCAACATCGTGTTTGGACGATGACATGGAAATTGAGTCATCTGAGCCTTTGAAGGAGCTAATGAATGAGAAACATTGTGCTTACATTCTTGAATTTGTCATGCTAGAGAGAAAGAATTGCATACCTCATCTGAAGGTCAAGAAATGTAGAATATGAAATTGGTTACTTGACCCGATTACATTTGTCCTACCACCCTGGGAGCATAGAAGAAAGTTTGAAGCCAAATTGGGGGCTCAATTCATAAGTTCGAGATAGACAAAAAGTGGTTCAAGTCGTGTTGCGACGTTGGTTCTTGTTGGGAGGCAACCCAACTTTATTGCTTTCTTTTATTTTTGTTTGTTTTTTTAATTTTTTAATTTTTTTTGTAGTGTTATTTTTTTTTTTGTAGGAGTAGGAGCATGGAGTGAAAGCCAATAGACATGTGCAAAAACGAGCATGTAGTTGAAAATAAGTGTGAGATACCCGCACAAGAGATCATACTTAGGAGAAGTCTGAGTATCTTGTGAGCTGCTAATTCTTCGGCCTTTGGTCATACCAGGAAGTCTCTTTTACCCTCTTGTTATTTTCAGTGTGCATTAAGGACATTGCATGATTTTAAGTGTAGGGTGAGGAGATTATCTAGGTGATTTCTATGCTATATTAGCTTAGTTGTAGTACTAGTTCTTAGTGTAATAGTAATTCTTGTTAAAAAATAAAAAAGAGAAAAAAAGAAAAAAAATCGAGAAATTTGAGTTTTTCGTGACGAAGGATTTTGTGGACAGCTTTCTTGAGTGATTAAAATCCCATAGAAAAAATGAAGTAATGGGTAAAAGTAGAAAAAAATCCAAAAATATGTCTTTTATTTTATTTTAGGTAGCAATTATTTCCCGTAGTTTTTCTTTGTGCATCGATTCTTTTCTATGGGATGTTGTTTGGGCCGGGTAGTATTATTTTTAGAGTAGATTATGACTTTAGGAAATAAAAGGAGGAAAGGTGATGAACTTATGTTCCTTTGACTTGTTTGGTAGTAGCATATTTAGGCTTTGTCATGTGAAGTATCTTTCGAATTTTAGGAAATTGTTCACAATGCCTTGATGAAATTGAATAGCATGTTTTGTGAGGCCTATGTCTCTTTTGCTTGACTTATATTCACTTTGTGCTTAATGCTTAATATCTTGTGGCTCCATGAATACTTGTATTATTCGAGAGTCACAATGAGACCGTCCTTAGTGAGTTATGTGCCATGTGTGAAGTGAGGTTGGTGTAGTCCATGTTATTGTGATTGAGACTAGAACCTGCCCAGTATATGAGTTGAAGCGAAATTTTAGGTGATGCTCGGTTGAAAAATAATTTTAGGCTTTCTTTGATCTTTTTGAGCTTAATGATTATCACAAAAAAAAAACTATCCGTAGTGAACCCTTTTGAGCCTATCGACCTCTAATTGGAACCCATATTACAAGCCTATACCCTTTTGTTCTTAATTGATATTATTTTGATTCTATTACCTCTTGTGGCACTTTAATAGTAAACTGAGCGCTAGAAGAAGTAAGGACTGAGTTTGGGGTGACTTTTGAGTGAAACCAATAGAAGAAGAAAGCTGCAATATTTTGTAAAATAATACACCACTAACGAAAATTGAAAAAAAAGAAAGAAATGAAAGAAAAATTCAAAAAAAAAAGGGAAATTGAGATGATTAAATTGTTGTATTGTCCTTGTTAGTGGGATAAATTAAAGTAGTGCTTAAAGAAAGAAATAATAATTTTGGGGAGTGATCTTGTTTGTGAATTTGTAGTGGATTGAAGAATCTGCACTTGAGTTTTATTATATGAGGTATTAAAGTGCTTAGGAGGGTGAACCACTAATCCTAAATATATCCTACCCGTCCCTTAGTCCATATTACAACCACAAAAAAAATCCTAACTGATTTAAGATCGAGTGAGCCTATATTAGTGGAGATTTTCAATATGGGCAAGCATATGGTACTTTTAACATGCATGTGACTACTCTGCGAGAGTGAGATATTTTCTTTAATATATGTGAGTCCATATAATATATTTGATCATGAGATTCAAATGTGTAGATTAAAGATACTCTATTGTTCTTGTTGTGAGGGCACATGGTTTCATAAGGGATATGTAACATCATTAGACTTATTCGTGATATTGGGGTGTTCAAGCCATGGGTGCATTGTGATATTGAGTCAAATATTTAGGCTAGGATTGTTATGAGCACATTGTCTTTGTTATGAATATTTGAAGAATGACATAAGTAAAGAGAAGTGTAAGTGATTGCAATTGTTGCTAAAACCAATCATAGTCAAGGGTAGAGTGTATGGTTAAAAGTTGAATTGCTCCTCTATATTTGAGACTTGTATGTAGTTGGGGGTTGTTAGTCCCATTCCGCCAATCATAGTCAAGGGTAGAGTGTATGGTTAAAAGTTGAATTGCTCATCTATATTTGAGACTTGTATGTAGTTGGGGGTAGTTAGTTCCATTGCTCGAGGACGAGCACGAGTCTAAGTGTCGGGTGTTGATTAGCTTAAAGTATATATATTTATATGTACATCGCCTCACATTTTACTTTTGTTTCGTGGATTTATGATGTAAAATATGTTGATATATATTAATTTGATGTATTTTTATGTGTAGGGATGATCAGGGAGCAATCAGAGGCGACATGTACAAAATTTGAGCCAAAACGGACGAAAATAGAAAAGTTGGGCAGTGCAGCACCACAGGCAGCACCTAGCCCTACCCGTGGCGCCAGAAACTGAACCCTCAATTTGGCAGTGCCGTGGAGGGCGCCTGGCGCTAGCCAAGGCTCCAGTGACATGAAATTTGTCCAATTTTGCCCGAAAACAGATTATTTCGGCCCTAAACTTACCCAACATGTATAAAAGCAAGACTAAACATATTTTTGAGGGGAGGACGCCACTTTGGAGATTTCTAACATACATGGAAGGAGAATTCACGTGGGGGAATACGCACCACGCTTGGAGGAGTATTCTAACTAGTTTTTTTCTCTTCTTTTAATCTCATAGTTTATTAGTTTTAGAGTTTTGGGTGCTATATGAACGTTGTATTTTGAAGCTTAAATTGTTCTTAAGTTTTATCATATTGATTTATTTATTCAATCTTGTGCTTAATTATTTGATTCTTGATCACCAATTGAATACTATCTACGATCTAGGATTGAAGTCGGAAGAGAGAATTCAAAATTGTATATAAGATTGAGTAGAACAAGATCTTAACTCTAAGGGCAGGGGTAGGGGGAATTTGCGGTTAGTATAGGAATATACCTAATCGTCTTGCTTGGTTATTATACAGTAATTATAAATGCGTTCTTGCTATTCTAATTCCATAGGAATATATGCGTTAGATTAGCTTGAATAGGCGAGTTGTACTTCAGGAGAAGGCCACCATCATTATTAACCGTATCAACCAATAAACCAGATAAATTAATTAGACAATTTTAGTGGGAAACTCAACGGGATTCTTAGCTAACCTATAGCTCTAGAATTTTTTCTCCTATTGAATTCGTACCTTAGTTCGCCAATTTGTTTCCTTTGTTTCTTAATTTGCTACTTTAGATTATCTTTAGTTAAATATTTATACGTTAGGATTCGCGTGAATAGATTAATTGTTTGGTTTAATTTAGTTGATAGTTAATCACAAGTCCACGTGAGTACGATATCTGGACTTACAATCATATAGGAGTATTACTTATTGACCACGTAGACTTGCGTGTGCGTTTGCCCGCAACAATTAATATTTAGCTATAAAAATCAAAAGATAACTATAGAATATAAATTTTTAAAAGGATATTCATTTAAAATAAATAAGGTGTCAATCTTTACCACGTGAGGTAAAAATTCCATTAGTTATTAAGGCGACACAAGAGATTTCGATTGTCCAAGGTACGCCTATTTATTTGAAACTTTTAATTTATATTGGTAAAACTAGGAGTAACTTAAAGGTTCACAAGTTTGCTAACGGTTTACAAGCATGTATACTCTCTTGATGCAAATCTTATAAATTTATATTGAACGTGAAAATCGTCTCTCATTATTAGCTATGGGATTCACTTCAGTTTTTGTGAAGTGAATTTACTGCATCACATATTGTGAATGCTCTGTTAGCCGTGATTTGGTAAGATGTATTGAGAAAAATAATACATATATTAGCTTTGACATTATTAGTCTCTTGTTAGTGTTTTTTTTTGCCAACCTATATAATTATACTTTTTATTCAGTACGATTTTTATACATAGCAAATTATGAAATTATCAATAACATCGTTTTTAATACATGAATAAGTATATATAAAGTTAAAATTGGCCTTTTAGACCTTTAATACACCAAACCAATACAATTGATAATAAATTAATATTCTCAACCTAACTAATTCCAAGAGCATACTAATTTCATTATCACTAATACACCTTATCATTACTATTGTTATATACCTTACCAAAACGACCCTTAGTCTTTCTATTCAAAGGTCAACAAAGACATTAGTTCTTTGTATTTTTGTGAAGGAATGAGACACATACTTTATGAAAAGTTCCATTTCTCCAAATAAACACGTTTTGACGAAAGGACGGACATATGTATTCGAAAAGACGTGCCTTTTTGAGGTTTACTATTGTGAATGCGACCATTTTATCAATTGATCATCACAAAGACCTATTTACTTCAGCAACATTCAAGTCCCGAAATTGCTACAAAACATATTTCAATATCAACATTCAAGTCCCAAAACTTTACAAAATTGCTAGAAAAACAGGTATACAATCGTGAATGCTACTTGTCCAAAATAAGTAATTTTTTGGCCTTTTTTTGTGGTCCAAAATAAGTAATTTTTTTGGATTTCAAGAATGACTTAATGATGTTTTTCCTACATTGTCCTTAGAGTAAATATTGTTGGAATATGTGTTAGGAGTGTTTATGTAAGATAGTAATGTTAAAATGGTCAATTCTATTGCTAATTAATATTAAAATGTGACTTTCTTAATATGTGTGAAAATATCTAAAAAACCGGAGGTAGTAACAAGTAGAGCATGCCGTTTTCTTATTTACTAAAATTATTTAAGAGGTAGAGCATGCAGTTATGCTTGCTAAAAATAAGATTTCGCCTTAATCGTGTATTCGTGTTGCATTAATATATTGATTCATTTTCAATAGGGTGAGCCAGTAACTGGTTGGCCACCAATTACCTTGAGAGTTGTGTACAAGAATATCCAGCTGGTTGCTTTGACTAATTGTTTGTTCCCATGTAACAAAATTAGCAATTTAGGCATTGCTAATGGTTATTGTGGCCCTAGTTTCGTTACAAAAATATTTTTCTATTGCACTTTGAATCTCAAAGTAACTTTACATATATATGTGGAAAGAATAAGGTATATTTAAATAAATACTTTTATAGAAACTCAAAACTAAAATGTTAAAATTTTGCAAGCAATGCCAGTGTTCTCATTGGGTGGATCAATATTTGATGGAAAAGAAAAACAAAACAATACTCCATATTGAATTGAGTTTTAGTCGAAGTACAACAGTACACACCTCCCCATGCCTTCTCCAGTTTCTCTTTCAATGCTCTCTGTCCCCTACTCATCTAACACCCCAGCTGTTCATATTTACTTAGTAGTATGAGTAAGTATTATTTTTCTTTATCTTTTGAATTTCTTTTTTATTTTAAAAAAGGAAATAATTTTGTGCACAGGAAGGAGGAAGGTAGAGGTAGGGGTGCGTATTCAAATTGGTTTATCGATTATTTGTTATCGAAATCGAAAATATCAAAATCTTATTGAAACAATAATAATAAATATATGTACAAATTGATAATCGACAAATAATTATCATAGTAGCAGAAAATGCAGATTGCCGAATCGTTTTATGGTTGGGTCATGCTCTGTGACAAAGTCATGAGTCATGACTACAACACCTAATCCATGACTAACTTCATTTTTGACTCTGCTAATTTAGTATAAATCTTGTTAAGAGAGACTAATTATTAGTTCAAATATATTTTTTAAAATATTAGTGCATTACTAGTACAAGATTGGCGTAATTTTTCCTAGATACGTGTTTAATCTAAGTAATACTTTTCTCACGTACGTCACACCCACACCCACACCCACACCCTAGACTGTTGACTCTAATTTTCTTTTGAATTCAATATGCATTTTTGGTGAGATTGAAAAGAAAATGGGATGCATTTATTAGTAAGCCCCGTCTTCACATAATACACAACTTGTCTACATAAAGCCCAGCGAGGATTGAGCTATACTCAACTTTCTTTTCTCCCATTTTCTACTCTCTTTCAAGCTGTCCTTTTGAGGTACTAAAATAAGAAAGCATGGGAGATATATTGAACCAAGAACAAATTGTTGAATTGCAAGAAGCTTTCAGTCTATTTGACAGAAATGGAGATGGTAATTACTAGCCCTTTAATTTTTCTTTTTGGTTTTACTTATTGTTATTTTTTTTTTTACAATATATCGCCACTTGTTTTTGTCTCCTATTTCCTTCTTGAGCCGAGGTTCACTTGGAAATAGTTTTTCTGCCCCTCGGGACAGGGGTAAGGTCTGCGCACATATTACCTTCCCCAGACCCCATTTGTGGGAATACACTTTGTTGTTGTTGTTGTTGTTGTTGTTGTTGTTGTTGTTGAATGTGGTGTTTCAATGAATTCCATATAACAGGTTGCATTACAGTTGAAGAATTAGCCACAGTAATAAGATCATTGGATCAAAATCCATCAGAGGAAGAGCTGCAGGATATGATCACTGAAGTTGATTCAGATGGGAATGGAACCATTGAATTCACTGAATTCTTGAACCTTATGGCCAAGAAAATGAAGGTAAATTGAAACAAAGAATTATAAGGTGTTTGATTCGTCCTTCCTCTGAATATATATTGCTCTTTGCAACTTACTTTTGACATTTGGAACAAATTATCCATATATATATGCATGAGAAAAAACTTGGCCAAGTCTAGGCTCTAATTGGGTGTTATTTCATAAACAGGACACTGATGCTGAGGAAGAACTTAAGGAGGCTTTCAAGGTGTTCGACAAAGATCAAAATGGTTATATATCTGCCAACGAGGTCACTCTTTCTCCAAATTAAATCAACTTTTACGTATGGTTCTACTTTGCAATTACAGTTATATGCAGCTTGCGGTTTTGGCTGAACCCAGTAGCTTTTGTTTAAATTTTGTATTTGTATTAAGAAATCCAATAACTAGTTAAAAATTATTAACTTAGAATTCAATAACTTTACAGAATTATAATCCGAATCCATAAATTTCAAATTATAGTTCCGCCTCTAGTTCAATGACGACATATTAAAATATGTTGTCTAATGTTAAATTACATTCCAAAAGAATAAATAGTAGTAAACGGAAAGGTAAAACATTTTTTTTTAAATCGTAGCTTAATTGTTGTTTTGAATAAATTTAATTATCATGTCATACTATTTTAATTTCTTCCAATATGCTGTAAAATATCCAATGTTCTAATCCGTATCAAATACTCTTATAATCACTAGATCTAGTCAATCGTGTACGGCCGGTACTCATATTGTTGACGCGAACCAATCAAAAAGAAAACGTTCTCTTTAAATAAAAAAAGAACTACATATACTCAATGGATAAAAATCTTGTCACAGCTAATAATAGGGTTTAGTGGAAGGAATTTATTTAGTTAACCACTGGCTGCTAAGGGGTTGACACGTGAATTGATCTGTCATTATAATAAAATATTCTTATTTATACAGTTGTTTCAAACATGTCTCTAAACCAATCTTTTCGTCCAACGAATTTTTCCATAGTTCACACTGAGCAATGCACTTGCTCTTTTGACTTTCCTTTTTAAGTTTTATTAATTCTCCGGCAGGGACAGCTCAATCATATTTCTGGCCTAAACCTTTGAAATCTTTGTTACTTTATGCTTTCAATATAACTTTTCCAACGAAGCTTATGACTGTGATGATGATTTAAGTACTCCCTCCGGTCCAAAATAAGTGATTTTTTGGCTTTTTTTGTGGTTCAAAATAAGTGATTTTTTCGGATTTCAAGAATGACTTAACGATGTTTTTCTTACATTGTCCTTGGAGTAAATAATGTTTAAATATGTGTTAGGAGTGTTTATGTTAGATAGTAAGGTTAAAATGGTCAATTCTATTGCTAATTAATGCTAAAATGTGACTTTTTTAATATGTGTGAAAACATCTAAAAAATTACTTATTTTGGACCTGGGGGAGTATTAGATTAGGTATATTATCTTTTTAATTTTTTCATGGCTTAGTATACAAGGAGAAAACACTGACTATTTACGTTGTACTACTACGTGGAATAATATAGTTTTCAAACATGATATATATGTCATAACGTACGAAATTTAGATTATAATAACAACCACATGATGTATAAAATGCTCTAGAATTTATATTGAGTAGTCTTTTTTGCATTTTCTTGGTGTTTTTCCTTCGTATTAGATCTCCAAAAAAGGTTATCCTATACTCGAAAGACTATTCTTATAAACGAAAGTAATACCTAACCGTCAGAATCATCATTAGAAAGAAAATTTCTTTTCCTTTTTTTTTAATATAAAAATATTGTGTTTTTCATCAAAAGTAACTCAATGTATAAAGAAAAAATAATTCATTACTAGAAAATATGGGGCCTGAGGCCTTTGATTTAGCTGCCTTATGCTAAAACCGATCTGCTTTCTGGGTTAAATAGAGGAAATTATAAACAAGATATATATTGAATTAAAACTTTTGTTTAATCCTATGCAGCTGAGGCATGTAATGATCAATTTGGGGGAGAAACTAACAGATGAAGAGGTTGAGCAGATGATTAAAGAAGCAGATTTGGATGGTGATGGTCAAGTCAACTTTGATGAATTTGTGAAAATGATGATGAACGTTGGATAGAAGTTAGAAGAGCAAAAACATTATTTAAAATTCATAATTTCTTTTTTTTTTTTAATTCTTTTCATATGGCCTTATTACTGTTCTTTTATCATTTATTTGATTTTGCTAACTCGTCAACGTACCAACAAAGAAATTGTAGCATGATTCGATTGTTAGTGTCTGAAATTGTACTATTTTTTTTCGTTAAATTTGTAATTCTTTCAATTTTAGTAGAAGCGAATTCAATTTATTGGAAAAAAGATTTGGAGTAGTAAGTTTCAATATCTCCTAGTGATGCTTGGATATAACATCATTTCTTTCTTTGATGATCAATCTCAAATGTTAATACTTGATAGTGTGTTGGATGAATTAAGGTATGTTTACACAAATACCGGCCAGATTTATTCTTTACTTTTTCTAGCCGGTATGTATATATTGATCATACAAAGTTAAACATATATACAACGGCGGATTTAGAGGGTGAACATCGTTCGCCGAATAATTACACTGTATATATAAGGTAAAATATTACATCTATATATTAAGTTTTGAACACCCTTAACACTATCAAAAAGTGTAGTTTAGTGGTCAAGGATGTTCAAAATTTACATAAGGTCATGAGTTTAATTCCCACTAGCTACAATTTTTCTTTTTTTGAACACCCTTCGTGAGGGTTCTGGCTCCGCCACCGCATATATACTACATCTATCGGCTATATTTAGAGCAGTAATTACTCAAAAGCAAACCATATTCAAATGACAAAAAACAAATAGTACTATAGTAGTATCATAGTATGTCGTTTAACTCAATGAATTGTTGTTGAGCAACAGATGAAACTGCTGAAGATAGTTCCTTTGGCGGTAAATCAGTCTAATTTAGAATCACCATCTTCTCGAGTTTCAACATGCCTAAAATTTGAGCTTTTGAAATCTCAGAATCACTTAATTTCATAATAGTCTTATCTTCAACTACCACAGCCTCGCAGTTTCTTCTCTCATTGTTGAGTTCGAGAGCTTAGCACGGGAGCCTAACGATAAGCTTCTTGGGTGTCAAAGAAGTGGAGTTTGATCTGATTCTTCAGACCTATCATCTAAAGGGACACAAAAATCAAAAGCTTGTGCACTTGATCAGCTCAGTTTCATCAACTGAATTTGATCCAACACTAAACCTTTGTATGTTTTTTCTGATGCTTTAGAAGGGGCAATATGTTGAATGATTGGTAACATTTCAATATTTGTCTGAACTTTCTCTTTATTTTCAGTCTCCAATTTTGGATTTCCAAGCTCTTGCTTTCTTGTAAGCCAGCTATTTCACTAGCCTATTTTCAGCTGTCATGTGTTCTAAACAACCCGAGTCCTCAATGACAACATGTTCAAAACCAATTAAGTTTGTAATGTGTCCATTAAATAAATCTTCAGCAGCATCACATCCCTGCATAATTCCGTCTTGATGGAGGGAATTGAATGAAAATGCAGGAGATGTTACACATACATCATTTCCTGGTTTAAATGAAACTAGCTGCAATATCCATCAGTTCCGTGCACCGTGCTACACGACTTCTCAGCTCATGCACTTTCTTATTCAACAGTACCAGCTGTCAGCTCTTCCTCGTCATTAACACCCCAAGTAAACTTAGAAGGGACTATTCCATTTTCATGCACCAAATTAATAACTTCTTCAGTATCCATTGGTTGTTTCGCATGTGTGACGACCCGGCACGTCGTCACGAGAGTTACCACCCCGGTACCCCTTCATTTATGTGTTTCAAGTTTCTATATATGTGTTAGAGTCTATCGGGTGAATTGAAATTAATTCTGGTTGAAAATAAGGCATATAGCCTTTTAGAGTGAAGCTTGTTTCTGAAAAGTCAACCTGGAGTCGACTATATGGTTAGAGAGCTCGTAATCGAATTCTGATGATTCGGTTAGCTTCGGGAGGTGATTTGTGACTTAGGGGAGCGATTAGAATTGTACTTGGAGGTCCGCTGTAGAAATAGGCTTGAATTGGCTAAGTTGGAATTTTGGCGAAATCCGATCGATAGGTGAGATTTTGATCTAGGAGTCGGAATTGAATTCCAATAGTTGCAGTAGCTTCGTTAGGTGATTTTGGATATGCCTGCAAATTTTCATGTCATTCGGACATCATTTGGTCGGGTTTTTGATAGAATGTAGGTTTTAGAAGTTTTGGTTGAATCTTAGCCTTGAACCGACCTTAAGTTGATGATTCGTGTGTTTGATGGCGTGTTTTTATGATTGGAAGAAGTTCATGTGATGATTTAGAGTGGATTTGTATTTTTGGTCGAAGTCCCGGGGGCTTCGGGATGTTTTCGGAGGGTTAATCGGATGAATTTTGGAGTTTCATAGATGCTGGTATTTATTGCAGCAGTGTTTTCGCTTCTGCGGATGGAGGACCGCAGAAGCAGATTGTTTCTCGCAGAAGCGAGTTTGAGGCTGGCCAGTGTAATTTCGCAGAAGCGGTAGTCTTGTCGCAGGGATGGGCTCGCAGAAACGAGCCGTTGTTCGCAGAAGCGGATTTTGGGTGATGGGGGATCGTCACAGAAGCGGAAGGAAAGCCGCTTAAGCATCTCGCAGGCGGGAGACTTGATCCGCAGAAGTGGTGAAGGACTGTTAGTGAAATGTCGGATAAGCGACAGAGATACCGCAGAAGCGGTCTTGCTTAAGCGAGATTCATATCGTAAAAGCTAAAAGTCGTCAGCGATTAAAGATCAGAAGGGTTCGAAATTTCAGAAGTTATATCACATTTGGGGCTTCGAACTAAGAGGCGGTTTAGGCGATTTTGAGGAGGAAATCGGGGGAATTCATCAGGTAAGCACTCATGGACTCAATTTATGTTAATACATTGATAAATTATAGAGTTAACCTCTGAAATTGGAAGAATTAAGGTGTCTCAATGGAGGATTTTTGCTCTAAGCCTAGGTTGTAGATAATCACTAATTTGAATGGGCAAACAGAGTTCGATTTTTATAAACTTTATATTTATGAACTCGTGTCGAGATAAGGATTCTGAAAATATAACTTTTGTAATTTTTTGAGAAGCGGGCCCGGGGGTCAGGTTTTGGCAACTTCATGGTTTTTGGTGTAATTCAAGTTATTTTGATTGGGTTATGTTCCTCTAGCCTATTTTGATGAATTCCTATTGGTTTTGATCAGATTCTGCACCTGTGGAGGCCGATTCTCGTGGCAAGGGCATTGCGGGCAAGTCTTCAAGCCGAGTCGAGGTGAGTAATGGATGTGGGTGATGACCAGCGGGTTCGAAACCTCGGTATATCACTATGTGACGCTTTATTGAGGCGAGACACGTACTCTATTGTGAGTGCGGGGTCGAATATGATTAGGGACTATGTCTTAGTCCGACCTGGTAATATTATACTGTGTTGTTGGCTATAATTGAGCCGGTAAACCTCCTACTAGGATGGTTGTTGATATCTTTGGGCTGTGAGCCAGTTATTTGGATCCCGTGAGGATCGTTATCATAGCTTTTGTGATTATAGCATGTTATTGTGATGTCAGTCCTAAGCTAGACACTGTCAAAAATGGTTGTCCAAACTCTGATATTTCTGAAACACTATTTTCTACTGTTATTGATAAAAAGAGATTTCAAATGATATTTCTGTGCCTGTGAGGCTTGCATTACATGTAGTTGGACTGATAGTGGATCGGGTTGCGTGTTGCAGCATATCATTGATATTGCGCTTGGGCTGTAGGAGCCCCTCTGGAGTCTGAACCCCACAGTGAGCGCGGGTACCCAAATGGATCGGGCTACACGCCGTAGTAGATGCATTTGCATTGCATTTAGATATACTTGTTGTGCTGTTTTGCTGATATTGCTGGTTCTGAGACTATTCATGTTAATAATCGTAAAAGATATTTGTTGTATAGCCTTGCTTAGTGTTTTATTGGGTGTTCTTATCTTCGTTGTCTTACCCGTGCTTATTACCACTGAGTTGGAAGTACTCACACTACTCCTTGCACCTTGTGTGGAGATCCAGGTATATCACAGCAGGGCTGACTCCCCAGTAGAGTGCTCTATCCGTACTGTCGAGGTAGCTGCTAGCGTCCATAGGACCTAACATCTCCTTTTATCTTATCTTTAGACTTTTCTGCACTTGTAGTCACAGTTGTATATAGTATTATAGTTGTATTCTAGTAGAGGCTCATGATTTATGACTCTAGATTTTGTGGGAGGTGTTATACAGTTTTGGGATATTTTTACAGTTTGTGTTGGATTTTATACGATTTCTTATTACTGTTAAATGCTAAAAGGGTAAAGTGAGAGCTGGTAGCTCTGTATTATGAAAGGTCGGTCAGGATAGCCTAGCAATGTGCTGGCGCCATCACGACTGTGAGCACGTAATTTTTACCCCAAGCAATTAAATTCCAAAATAAAAATACAAAAATAATTTTTTGATTGCAACTGTTTTGTTTAGTGTGTAGAAAATGACAGTGTTTGTTTTTAATTGATAAAAAAAATTGAAACAAAATACAAAAAGAAAATCAATTGAAAAATATTAAAAAATATAGTAAAATATAGGAAATTAGAAAATCAAGGAAAATACAAGAAATAATAAATACAATTCAAAAAATAACAAAATACAAAAAATACAATTTGAAATGTCAAAATTGGCCAAATACATAATATACTAAGCCCAAATTGACACAACATCGACCAGGCCCAAACAATTTTGACCGGCCAGTCTCCTACTAACACCATACGACGCCGTATAATACGTCAAATCTGGGCCGTTGATACAATTGATCAACGGACCAAGTAAGGCGGTGGCTGTATTAATAAAACGACACCGTATGAAGAATTAATCACGACCGTCCATCTCATTTAATCAAACGGACGAGACTAGTGCATCACTTAAACAAATGACGTAGTCTAAGGAATTAAATCGTGACCGTTCAAACATTTAATCTAACGGACCAAATAAGAGACCTCACTAAACCAAACGGCAACGTTTTAGGGGCCAAAGGATGTTGGTCGTTCATCTAATTAAATCCAACGGTTGAGAACATACAATACAACTTCAGTATATATCCCCCAAACCCCCGTTCATTCTTCATTATACACACACACTCTTTACAGCACAAACCCTAACCGCCATGAAACCCTCCTTCCCCCCCCTTTCTATCACGTAGACTACCAGAACCCTACCGGTGGTCACTATTCTGCCATCTTCTCCGGCTCAAGCCAAGCCCCCTAACACCCCTCTCCACCTTTTAACACTTCTAACTCCATTAACCCCCGTCCAAAAACCTACCAGTCTCCATTTCTTGAAATTTCGGTCGTCGGAACCCTAGCCGACGACCACCAAGGTATGAACCAGACCTCCACCTTAACACCATATAACCGTCTTGAGATGATCTATGTCACGACCCAAACCCGGTCGTGATGTCGCCCAACCCTAAAGCTAGGCAAGCCAGACCAACAACTGTTTCCACATACAAAGACCAGTCCCAAAAGGACAAATTCAAGGGGAATATATGAGTCAATAATAATACTCCAATAATAATAGTAGGATCAAATACTGAGAAGTGCAAACATCGAAAATGACACTCCCAAAGATCTGGGGTCGCGAGTCTAGAGCCTCTAAACAAAACTGACTAGTAATAGATATACTGAACAAAATACTCAAGTCTGAAACATATAGTAATAACTGAGATGAAGAGAGAAGCTAGGTTCTGCGAACACCAGCAGCTACCTCAACAACTCGAATAAACTCTGATATAGGCTGGAGTGCTCGTCTAACCCTCCCGTGTACCTGAATCTGCACACAAAGGTGCAGGGAGTAGGGGTGAGTACTAAGTACTCACTGAGTAAAAAGTATATAATAATAGCTGAAAGCAGGAAATCCATAGAATACCACAGAGCAAAGCTAAACTACAGTCCGATACCTACCAAGAACTAAAAACAACAACAAATCACAATTAGCACAAGTAATTTACAGATAAAAATGCAATGCAATGGACATGACCGCTACGGCGCATAGCCCGGTTCGTTTAACGTCGACGACGCTCACTGGGGGTGTGTACAGACTCCGGAGGGGCTCCTTCAGCCCAAGCGCAATATTCATATCACCTGATGCGGCGTGCAACCCGATCCATCCTCAGTCCTCAACATGCATATGAGTCACACAACAGTCCAATTTATTATTTCCAGTTCCAGTTCATTAACAATAAAATACTTTAATTTTTATTTAATTTTCCAAGAACATGTGACTTAGCATTTGACAGTAGTGATTTCAAGTCAGGACTGAGATCAACGATTTTACAATCAACTATCACATAGATATCTATCCCCTAGGGATACTACATGTCAGCACAAGGCCCCAAACATGGCTTACAGCCCACAATTATATCTAACATAGTGTGCGTTTCAACCGCCAATATAATATTATTGATATTCGGGATGGACCAAGTCTCAATCCCCAGTCATAACCAATCCCGCACCTGCCATGTGGTGCGAGGCACGCCCTAATAGCGTCACAACGTGCTAAGCGGGGTTTTGAACCTTCAGGCTACCATATACACTAACTACTCACCTCTAGCCGGCCGTGGACTCGTCCGCGATACCTTTTGCCTTCAAATTTTCCACCTCATGTGTCGAATCTAGTCAAAACCACAACAACAACATAAATATGGGTCAAAGAAACATAACCCAATCAAAATTACTCGAAACAATACAACAATTCTCGAAGTTGGTAAAACCTGAGCCCTGGGCCCACTTCTCAAAAAATTACGAAAATCATACCAATGGATTCCTCGTCTCGCCATGAGTCCGTGCATATATAATTTATCGAAATCGGAGTTCGAATGGCCTTTCAAATCTAGAAAATTCGTTTTCATGATTAGGCCCTAGTTCTTCACAAATTCTACCCAGTTTCAGGAATTTTGGTGTTGATTCTAGCATAAAACCATGTTTTTGAGTCAAGAAACTTACCTCCAGCGATTACCCATTGATTTCTATCTTAAAAGTCGCCTCAGAAGCTTCTTCCCGTTCCAAAATTGGAAGAAAACTCGACCTTCTCATTATAGGTATACTGTTCACGCGTTTTACTGCTCCAATGGATTCCTTGTGAAATTCTAATGAATTTAGGCTTTTGAATCACTCCATTTGACCTTATAATGAAGGAGATATAAAGGTTTTAAGATTTGCAAATAGTGCAGGTTTTTAATACGCCGTCAGGGGCAGTTTCGTCATTAACCTAAAAATCTGGGAAACCTTAGTTAAATAGCCATAAAATCCTCATACGATGTCCAAATTTGATGATTCTTTTTGCTACGGGTCCATAATTATGATACGGATCTAATGATTCATTCAAAACAGTAATCGGAGCTCAATTGTTCAATATGATATCATTTATGTCCAAAAATACGATGTTAAACATCAAATAAGAGCGTGATCACAACCCGGAACACACCCGAGGCTCCCGGGACCTCAATCAAAGGCACCAACATATCCCAAAACATCATCCAAACTTGTTCCAATCATCAAAACACACCTAACAACACTAAAATCATCAATTTTCATCGGATTCAAGCCTAAGTTCTTCAAAACTTCCGCAACACGCATTCGATAAAAAACCCAACCAAACAACGTCCGAATGACCTCAAATTTTTCACACACATCACAAATCATATATCAAAGCTACAAAAACTCTTGGAATTCTATTCTGACCCTCGGATCAAAATCTCACCTATCAACCCGAATTCGCCAAAATCTAACCTTAGCCAATTCAAGCCTAATTCTACACCGGACCTCCGAATTCAATTTAGATTGTTCTCCTAAGTCATAATTCATCCCCCAAAACTAGTCGAATCATCAAAAATCCATTCTGAGCCTTCTAACCCATAAGTCAATATTCGGTTGACTTTTTCAAACTAACCTTCTCATAAAGAGATTTATTGCCACATTTCTACCCTAATTCTACTCGATTCACTTCAAATTCTCCAAACACATATAATGAAACATATGAAAGCATAAAATAAGGAAAAGGGTGCGGTAACTGCCATAATGACGGGTTGGGTCGTTAAATCCTCCCCTACTTAAATAAACACTCGTCCTCGAGCGTATCGAGAGTTGTTCTAGAAGCCAACCAATAGCTGAATGATCTTGCTAACCATAAACCCGGGGTGATCCCTCGTCACCCTATCTCGCATAGACCCGATAACACAAAACAACTGAACTTTCACAATTCATTTAATCCATAAACCAAATCATAGTTCCATGTCGCACTTTCCGAAATCATGCACAATATCATAAATTCACATCTGAACTCAGAGTAAGCCCGAACTAGCTGTAATAATCCATACTTGCACCCTCATGTGAAAACATATGATATACTTCATAAACCAAAACTTCTATTCACAGCAGTTGTCCCCAGCAACCAATTACCGGCAGAAAACCTCTTATTAGCTAAAACCTTATTTCCACACTTCCTATACTGCCAACCATGAATGGAACATGCTATAAACCGTAATCATCTCTCCGGTCAGCCATTCATGAAACCACTTCCCTTGATTGATATCACAACAGGCTTCCGGGTCAAACGTCAATATTATCTTCCTAACAGGCTGAGATCAAATCTGTCTGTATTCATTAATGAACCCAACGATCACCTCAAATCCAAACACTCCGATGATATGATACCTCAATATAAGTCTAAACCACATCTTTCATATTACCGCACCGGTAAGAAACGATCCGAACACACTCAAATCATAACAAATGGCTCAATCGAAAGAGCTGTACCTCAAGCTCATCAATGCCATTACAATACAAGGCTGAGACCCCATCTGACATCATAGAAATAGAATGCCTGAATCTACTCCAACAGGTCATAACTCCCGTAGCCTCGCTACAATGCACGATCCTATCCCAACACTGTTACACCTGAAGCACCTCAAACCGCTATGCTCAAAATCAACAACCACGCACCTTTGATGTCTGAAACTAACGAAATTCATTACACCCACGGTGAAATAGAAAACACACAACACAAAACCCGATAGACCATAACCAATGCTCTATACGCCAAGCAACACTCAATTACTCATTCCGCTCGACTTTCTCTATGAATTCTCAATGGAACCGCCCCACATGTGCCCATAACTAACAAATCACAATGTCTCACAACATCGAAAAACAATTATCTTCCTCAGATCGTTAACAAGATCAATAACGATAGACTCAACCTATTCCTCAACAGTACAACTCAGTGTCAACCAAGCTAACTCAAGATAAATGCGTAGCCATATTGGTCTACCAACAAACTCAGTACTTAGAAGCCTGCAAATGTTTCTCCAACTTCTATAACTCCTGCCAAATGCACCAAATAAATACAAAAATCCATAATCTCACCCGGTTACATGCTCGTCCACACGAAACGCATCCAAAAAGTCCCTCAATAACGGAACGGGATCAATGATAGCAACCTCTGCACTGACATCTATCACAAATGCCCAATTAAGAAAGTACTCTTTCCCAGCTGTCCGCTGTTTCTTTAAAATATAAATCACTCTGCCAAAACATATTTTAACGTACTTTGCCACTTAACCCGTGGCATTTCTGGCATAGCCCCTAATGCAATAGTTCAAAATAACCCAACACTAAGATAACCAGTCTGACTTCCAACATCACGTCCAAAATATAACATACCAGCGAATAAAGATCCACCACTACAACATAGCCTGTAAATCAGAACTCCATATAACACACAATTCATCATACCTGATCCTAGTTTCCACCGTGCGAATACATGCACCCATTTGATACCTAATCATTCCACGACAGATACTCAATATTTACCTGTGCTACCAAGAAAACCCAATTACCCCAAGTGGACCCAACAAGAACATGCCGTAATACTACTAAAATATCATCAGTTTAATCACATTATCTTTTTCTGAAACATATACTCGCATCAAATCACTTCAACTTAGCAATACCATCTTCCCTAATCATCTGAAGCTCTCTTATCTAATCGCTTAGAATGAATCACTACACATCCCTTGCTCTGCATGACATACACATGCCTTGTGCAAATTCTTACAATAATGACATGACGGATGAGATCTGTATACATTATTAGCCACTGTCAAAATAACAATTCATTAGTTCTATAATCTTGGCAAGAAATATCACCTTATTCTGAACCAAACAAAGGTCTTAGCTCTTTACTTTACTTTGTATACTCAGGTTGCACCAATCTCGAATTCAGTGATCTCATCTCACCCAGTACGAACTGCTCGGGAAATAAGCCACTCCAGACATAATTAAATGTCACATATGATGCCCCAATGTGCCAATAGGCTACCAATTCGAATGCGGTACTAAAGAAAATGAACTTTTGAAGGAATTATCAAATCCTACGCACTAATATAGACTTTCCTTGGAAAATAGGAAGTAAGGCATACAAAGATGGCACATAGAAAACTATACTCAATATAACACTGTTGTGGCGTGCAACCTGCTCCAAATAACATACCCGTGGCGGCGTGCCACACGATCCACACATAGATCTCACATAAGGAGACACACATCGAGCCAAATTTGCTTATTACAACATAATATCGAGTATCGGTCGTATGTATGCTAAGTGCATAATAATATCTCTGAGGGACATATAGCGTTATAAGCTATAACACTCAAGCACAACTGAGGTGCGATGTATAATCTGAATCTCAATAGCCAAGATGCTCATATAACGTCATTCCTACGTGGAATCTTAACATATAGCAATTTACCAAGCCGTCTCACAGCTCACCCAGCGCAATACATCACTACGTGAAATATCCGACAAAGAAAAATCAAACTAACTACTCCTCCACGAGGACCGCGTTAGCACACATCTGGCTTGATATAGAGCCATTACTCATATTACATCTATCCACCGACTTCAAGCCGATTCTAACCACAATGAACGAGTTTGACCACCTTTCAAAAGTCCATAATAACTTCTATTTCTTCATAAAACACAAGAACAACCATCATACTTGGTTTACATCATTAATCCATCGAGTGAATGCATGCCACAATTATATAATCTTCTAGTGGGACGCACTCCCACAACCTACCGCAACAATATTTGGGGCATACCTCCAAACCATCGGTCGCACTAACGCTGAAGAGAAATCAAGAATCATTAGCCAGGACACCACACCGTTCTAAGGTGATGCTGAAGACGATACCAATTTATCTTAACAATCGAAACTTCCTTCCTGCTCATCCGATCTCTTGACATCTTGTCAAAAAATTTCCTTCACTCGTGCCGTTCTCAGCTCACTTTCTGCAATCAGAACTGGTTCGCCAGTAAACTTTAAGGCAGAACCAACATAGCACATAATCGTGCAATCAGATAATCAACGGCAACCTACCCAACTTAGCTTGAAGCCATATATATATCACAACATATATACCCTATTGCTGTTGTAATACCACGGTGAGATTAAACTCACTCTTTCACACGCTTGTGGAGACACGAATCATTAGAAATTTTAACTCTTCTGCAATTTTTGCATTCATTCATGCAACAGTTAAGCCTACTCTCTAGGCGACCAAATTTTTACTAAGTCCCAAATTTTTTCAAAAATTTCGGCAGAGTTTCCTTTGTAATTGGGCCTATCCCCCTACCAGAGAATCACCAAAACCATCCTAACAACATGGATACAACTTAACAAAACATCACAATGTATATCAACAACATTAATCTCAATACTACCAGTATTATATTATCAAAATTGATACAGGGACATGCGTTGCACTTATTTGAATCATAACACGTATAAAATATCGCCAATTTATTTTTCTGAGTCTGAACTCATACCGCCACATGTATTGCACTTAACTTTCAAACTAGGAGATATGACAATATTCCTCACGCGCCCGCAACTTGGGGTTACACAATAGATCGCAATAGGAACGAATCGCTTAACAGTTCACCTATTATCCCACAAACTTCTTCATCACTACCAAGATCACATAGATACACCTCACAGCGCTAACTTACTCATCATGTGGATATCCAACAGCCATCCCGGCTAATAAGGACATTACCGATCACATAAGTTCAAGCACTTGCTTTCTAAATTAGCACTTCGGTGCTCAAGCCATAGGCGAAGATTTGGCCTCGAGCCCTTTTGACTGGCCCAACATGAACTCACAAAGATTACCTCTTGCCCCTCGATCGGGGAATCACAAGCCATCGATGCAGATGTATTATTGAATGCTCGCGTGCGCATACAGACGTGTGGAAGAAATTTCAAGAGTTATTTCTCAAGCTGAATCAAATATGCACGATATGAATTGCAAGAAAGTGAAGTGTTTCCTAAAAGTTCTGTAGCTTCCCGAGGATAGATACGGACGTCTATGTACCGATCCGCGAGAGCCTACCAAACTGTCTCATGACTCACAAGGCCTAGTAACCTAGGCTCTGATACCAACTTGTCACGACCAAACCCCGGTCGTGATGGTGCCCAACCCTAAAGCTAGGCAAGCCAGACCAACAACTGTTTCCACATCTAAATATCATTCCCAAAAGGAAAAATTCAAGGGGAATATATGAGTCAATAATAATACTCCAATAATAATAGTAAGATCAAATACTGAGAAGTGCAAACATCGAAAATGACACTCCCAAAGATCTGAGGTCACGAGTGTAGAGCCTCTAAACAAAACTGGCTAGTAATAGAAATACTGAATAAAATACTCAAGTCTGAAACATATAGTAATAACTGAATGAAGAGAGAAGCTAGGTTCTGCGAACGCCGGTAGCTACCTCAGCAACTCGAATAAACTCTGATATAGGCTGGAGTGCTCGTCTAACCCTCCTGTGTACCTGAATCTGCACACAAAGGTGCAAGGAGTAGGGGTGAGTACTAAGTACTCAGTGAGTAAAAAGTATATAATAATAGCTGAAAGCAGGAAATCCATAGAATACCACAGAGCAAAGCTAAACTACAGTCCGATAGCTACCACGAACTAACAACAATAACAAATCACAATTAGTACAGGTAATTTACAGATAAAAATGCAATGCAATGCACATGACCGCTACAACACAGAACCCGATCCGTTTAACGTCGACGACGCTCACTGGGGGTGTATACAGTCTCCGGAGGGCTCCTTCAGCCCAAGCGCAATATTCATATCATCTGCTGCAGCGTGCAGCCCGATCCATCCCTAGTCCTCAACATGCATATGAGTCACACAACATTCCAATTTATTATTTCCATTTCCAGCTCATAAATAATAAAAATACTTTAATTTTTATTTAATTTTCCTAGAACATGTGACTTAGCATTTGACAGTAGTGATTTCAATTCAGGACTGAGATCAATGATTTTACAATCAACTATCACATAGATATCTATCCCCTAGGGATACTATAGGTCAGCACAAGGCCCCAAACATGGCTTACATCCTACAATTATATCAAACATAGTGTGCGATTCAATCGCCAATGTAATATTATTCATATTCGGGATGGATAAGGTCTCAATCCCTAATCATAACCAATCCTACACCTGCCATGGGGTGCGAGCCACGCCCTAATAGTGTCACAATGTGCTAAGCCGGGGTTTCGAACCCTCAGGCTACCATATACACTAACTACTCACCTCTAGCCGGTCATGGACTCGTCCGCGATAACTTTTCCCTTCAAATTTGCCGCTTCGTGCGTCGAATCTAGTCAAAACTACAACAATAACATAAATATGGGTCAAACAAGCATAACCCAATCAAAATTACTCGAAAAAATGCAACAATTCAAGAAGTTGGTAAAACCCGGGCCCACTTCTCGAAAAAATCCAAAAATCATACCAACGAATTCCTCGTCTTTCCACTAGTCCGTGCATATAAAATTTATCGAAATCGGAGTTCGAATGGCCTTTCAAATCTCAAAAATTTGTTTTCATGATTTAGGCCCGAGTTCTTCACAAATTCTACCCAATTTCAGGAATTTGAGTGTTTATTATAGCATAAAATCATGTTTTTCAGTCAAGAAACTTACCTCCAGCGATTACCCATTGGTTTCTCTCTTAAAAGTCGCTTCAGAAGCTTCTTTCCGTTCCAAAATTGGAAGAAAACTCGACTTGCTCATTATAGATATACTGTTCACGCGTTTTATTGCTCCCAATGGATTCCTTGTGAAATTCTAATAAATTTAGGCTTTTGAATCACTCCATTTGCCCTTATAATGAAGGAGATATGTAGGTTTTAATATTTGCAAATAGTGCAGGTTTTTAATACGCCATCAGGAGCAGTTTCGTCATTAACCTGAAAATCTGGGCAACCTTAGTAAAATAGCCGTAAAATCCTCATACGATGTCCAAATTCTATGATTCTTTTTTCTACGGGTCTGCAATTATGATACGGATCTAATGATTCATTCGAAATAGTAATCGGAGCTCATTTGTTCAATATTATATCATTTATGTCCAAAAATACGATGTTGAAACATCAAATAAGAGCGTGATCACAACTTGGAACACACCCGAGGCCCTATGGACCTCTATCAAACGCACCAACATATCCCAAAACTTCATCCAAACTTGTTCCAATCATCAAAACACAGCTAACAACACTAAAATCATCAATTCACATTGGAGATGTGATTCAATCCTAAGTTCTTCAAAACTTCCGAAACACACATTCGATCAAAAACCCAACCAAAGAACGTCTGAATGACCTTAAATTTTGCACACATATCACAAATCATATATCAAAGCTACAACAACTCTCGGAATTCCATTCTGACCCTCGGATCAAAATCTCACCTATCAACCTGAATTCGCCAAAATACAACCTTAGCCAATTCAAACCTAATTCTACACCGGACCTCCGAATTCAATTTAGATTGTTCTCCTAAGTCATAAGTCATCCCCCGAAACTAGTCGAATCATCAGAAATCCATTCCAAGCCTTCTAACTCATAAGTCAATATTCAGTTGACTTTTCCAAACTAACCTTCTCATAAAGAGATTTATTGCCACATTTCTACCCTAATTCTACCCGATTTACTTCAAATTATCCAAACACATATAATGAAACATATGAAAGCATAAAATAAGGGAAACAGTGCGGTAACTCCCATAATGACGGGTCGGGTCGTTACAATCTATCACCCTACCATAGTCCCATATCTCGAATATTTCCCTAACCCTTCGAATATTAGAAAATATCTCACCGGAACCCTACTCCGGCGAGCACCCAAAAACAAAAACACTTCAAAACCTTACCCTAAGTCTCTAAATACCCCTCTCATACACAAGAGTCTGTTTGGGAGATTTCTCATTTAAAGAGACCCCAAATCTCCGAAACGCTGAAAAATCAAGAAAAGAGAAATAAAATGAAAGAAAAAAGAAAGAAAGAAAAAAAGAAAGAAAGAAGAAGAAAAATAAAGGAAAAGAACGAAGCCCTAAAAGCTAAGTACTCTAAAAACTTGCTTCTGTTCAGTGGCTTTTGTGTTCTTACCTGTTTAAAACTTGGATCTGTTTTAGAAAAACCCCTATGCATGTTAAAAGTAATTAAATGCCATTAATCCATCTATGTGCTATACTTTGCTCTTCTATGTTCATACTAGACTTGAGCTTATTACATGTATGCCTGAAATCGACTTAGTATTCCTATGTTCTGATAATAGCTACCTGTAAATCATGTGTTATTAGTTATTTTTTATGTTATTATTCAATTGATCATGTCAGTACACAACTATCTCCTGAAGGTGTAATTGAAAACATGATGAAGGAATGAAATTACAGATTGATTTTAGCTGAAGTTATATTTCTGTTTTTCCTATATTTGTAGTTATAATTTGTAGATCCCTTGTAATTCATTTAGTTGTCACGACCCAAACCCCGGTCGTGATGGCGCCCAACATATTGCTAGGCAAGCCCGACCAAGTTATCCAATTTACCAGCCAGTTATTAATTAATACTGATCAATTAACATTAATAGCTTGTTTTCATATCAAAACATTAAGTGCGGAAATAGAAACAAACAAAATACAGCCCAACCAATCGCGATGTCACAAGTCCGAGCCTCTACAGATGAAATATCCTACACAAATCATGTCTAGGCAGAATAGAAACGACAAAATGATAAAGAGGAAGAGATCAGGTCCTGCGGACGTCGACAACTAGCTTGAAGTCTCCTCGGAATAGTAGTAATGAAGCAACTGCGATAGCTGAACTGCCCTCTTGAACCTGTGGATCTGCACAAAAAGTGCAGGGGAGTGGAGTGAGTAAATTTCAACTCAATGAGTAATAATAATAAATAACAACTGAAAATAAGAACACCTGTACTATCATTAGACAGTTCTAAAGGTAACCTCACAGGTAAGTCATCTCTACAGTGATAAGTCCCATTTCCAGTCCACAACTGTCTCACAATGATCCCACACTAACCTAGTCCTCACTCATACTGCTGCGACGTGCAGACCGATCCAAATATATATATATATATATATATATATATATATATATATATATATAGCTGCGGCGTGCAGCCCAATCCATTTAATGTCAACGACGCTCACTAGGGGTGTATAGAGACTCCGGAGGGGCTTCTACAGCCCAAGTGCAACAATACGGCGGCGTGCAGTCCGATCCACATGGATATCAATACCTTACAGCGGGACCTTGACCCCATCACAGTCAATATAGACTTGGCCTATCAGGCCCACTCAGCTAGAACGGGGAATCCCACCCCAGGTAGTCTCTCTCAAAGTACACATTTAGTACTGGCTCATGATATGCTATAGAGCTATGATTACGGCTGAGTGTATGTGTCCAGCATGATATAAGGGTCACTTAGCTCTACAGGCTCCCCTAATACTCTACAGTTCAGCACAAGGCCCCAAACATTGCTACTAGCCCAATTACACAGTTATAAGCTCAATCTCAGTCATGACACACAATAAACTATCAATTGGGAAGGACCAATTCCAAATCCCCAGTCACAATACCACCACACCCGTCACATGATGCGTGTTTCATCTCAGCATAGCATTGTATAGTACAAGTACGGGGTTTCAAACCCTCAGTACATCATTTATTACTACCACTCACCTCGAATCGGTAGAAGTCCTAGCTCGCCTTGCGCTTGCCTCGCAAATCAATCTCCTCGGAAGCCAAATCTGATCTAAATCAATAAAAACACATCAAAATAGGCTAAATAGGCATGACCCAATCGAAATAACTCGATTTACACCAAAACCCACGAAGTTGTCAAAATCCGACTTTTGGTACGCTTCTCGAAAAATTACAAAAGTTACATTTTCGGATTCCTTATCTCAACACAAGTCCATACATATAACGTTTATCAAAATCGGACTCCGTTTGCCCATTCAATTCGATGATTTACCATAGCCCAGGCTTAGGGCAAAACTCCCCATTAATCCTTCCATTTACATTGAAATAAATGAAGATTCTAAGATAAAATCGTGTATTTAGACCATCAAGCTTACCTCCAATGCTTTCCCGATGAAATCCCATTCAATTCTCGTAGATTTGCTCTCAAAGCTTACCCAAAATTGGTGAAATATGAAAACCCTCGCGGGTGGAAATGTTACTTAACAGGTCTATCCGCCCAGGTAATTACACTATGCAATCGCATCCCATTATTGCGATCGCATAGAACAATATTTGCTCACCTTATTTAATGCTATGCGATCGCAGTCCCCTAACGCGATCACATAGAACAATTGTCCAGGATCCAAAATTCTACTATGCGATCGCACACTCTCCGCGCGATCGCATAGAACAAATGACTTCTAGGGACTCGGGGCCACATTACCCTATGCGATCGCACCAGTAGCCATGCGATCGTAGAGAACCAAATTCTATACCTATGCGATCACATCCCCTTCTACGCGATCACATAGAATGACATGAGGGCTTAATTTCATTCTTCTATGCGATCGCATCACCTCTATGCGATGTTATAGAGTATCTGTCTGCAACAAAAACTAGCAGCCAACAGCAATTAAAAAATGCAAGAAATGGTCCGATTGGAACCCCGGATTCATCCCGGGACACCCAGGACCCCAACGAAAACCACCAACCTATCCCGAAACACGATACGAACTTGGTCCAATCATAAAAACACACCGTTAAACATGAAAATCATCAAATCCAAGCGAATTCAAGCCTAAGTTTCATCTAAAACTTTTGAAACCAACATCCAATCAAAAACCCGACTAAACGATGTCCAAATGACCTGAAAATTTGCAGGCATATCCAAAATCACCTAACTGAGCTACTGCAACTGTTGGAAATTCCATTCCGACCCCCAGATCAAAATCTTACCTACCGTTCGGATTTCGCCAAAATTTAACCTTAGCCAAATCGAGCCTAAAACTACACCGGACCTCCAAATTCAATTCTGACCGCTTTCCTAAGCCACAAATGACCTCCCAGAGCTGACCGAATCATCAGAATTCGATTCCGAGCTCTCTAAATCACAAGTCAATATTTGGTTGACTATTCCCAACTATGCCTTCTCCTAAGAGATTATTTGTCTCATTTCCAACCAGACCCAATCCGAATTGACTCAAACTCACCAAACACACATATTGAAACATGAACAAGCATATAACGGGGAAAACGATGCGATAACTCACATGATGATGGGCCAGGTCATCACACTCTCCCCAACTTAAGCAAATGCTCATCCTCGAGCGGGTCAAGAAACATACCTTGAGACTCAAATAGGTGAGGATATCTGCTCCGCATCTCCTGCTCGATCTCCCAAGTAGCCTCCTCCACGGGTCGGCCTCTCCACTGCACCTTGACTGAAGCAATGTCCTTGGACCTTAATTTTCGAACCTGTCTACCCAGAATAGCCATTGGCTCTACATCATAAGATAGATCACCATCAAGCTGAATCGTACTGAAGTCCAACACATGAGATGGATCCCCGACATACTTTTGGAGCATAGACATATGGAATACTGGATGAACACTGGACAGATTGGGTGGCAAGCCCAACTCATATGCTACCTCCCCAATCTTCCTGAGTATCTCAAAAGGACCAATGAACCTAGGACTCAGTTTCCCCTTCTTTCCAAACCACATAACACCCTTCATGGGTGAAACCTTCAGCAATACTCTATCACCAACCATGAAAGATAAATCTCAAACCCTACGGTACGCATAACTCTTCTGGCGTGACTGTGCTGTGCAAAGTCTCTCCTGAATCAACTTCACTCTATCCAAAGCATCCTGAACTAACTCAGTCCCTATCAACCTATCCTCGCCATGCTCAAACCATCCCACGGGAGATCTACACCGTCTACCATACAATGCCTCATACGGGGCCATATGAATACTCGAATGATAACGATTGTTGCAGGAAAACTCTGCAAGTGGAACGAACTCGTCCCATGAACCTCCAAAATCAATCACACATGCACGCAACATATCCTCCAGGATCTGAATAGTGCGCTTAGATTGTCCGTTTATCTGAGGATAAAATGCGGTGCTCAACTCAACCCGCGTACCCAGCTCCCGATGAAATGCTCTCCAGAACTGAGAAGTGAACTGAGTGCCCCTGTCAAATATGATAGACACTGAGACCCCATGCAACCTGACAATCTTCCGAATGAAGATCACCGCTAACCGCTCCGATAAGTAAGTAGTACATACTGGAATGAAATGTGCGGATTTGGTCAGCTGATCAACAATCACCCATACTAAATCAAACTTCCTCAAAGTCCGAGGGAGTCTAGTCACAAAGTCCATGGTAATCCTCTCCCACTTCCACTCGGGAATAACCATACACTGAAGAACATCGCCCGGTCTCTCATGCTCACACTTGACCTGCTGGCAGTTGAGGCACCTGGCTACATGCCTAATAATATCCATCTTCATCTTTCTCCACCAGTAATGCTATCCAAGTCCTGGTACATCTTTGCGGCACCCGGATGAATGGAGTACCGCGAGCTGTGAGCCTTCTCTAATATCAACTCTTGAAGTCCATCTACATTGGGCACACAGATACGACCCTGCATCATCAGAACACCATCACTATCAATAGTCACATCTCTAGCATTATTGTGCAGAACTCTGTCCTTAAGGACAAGAAAATGTGGATCATCATACTGACGCTCTCTGATGCGATCATATAAAGAAGACCGAGTTACCACACAAGATAATACTCGGCTCGGCTCGGCTCAGAAACATCCAACATCACTAGCCGATTGGTCAAAGCCTGAAAATCATATGCAAAGGGCCTCTCCCCAACTGGAATATAAGCTAAGCTGCCCATACTGACCGCCTTTCGGCTCAAAGCACCAGCCACAACATTAGCCTTCCTTGGATGATACAATATAGTGATATCATAGTCCTTAAGCTACTCCAGCCACCTCCGCTGTCTCAAATTAAGGTCCTTCTATTTAAACAGATGCTGAAGAATACGATGATCGGTATACACCTCACAAGAGACACCGTACAGGTAATGTCTCCAAATCTTCAGGGCGTGAACTATGGCTGCTAGCTCCAAATCATGTACAGGGTAGTTCTTCTCATGGGGCTTTAACTGACGAGAAGCATAAGCAATGACCCTACCTCCCGCATCAATACACAACCAATGCCAACTCCCGAGGCATCACAATACACAATATAAGGATATGAAGCTGATGGCAGTATAAAGACTGGTGCCGTGGTCAATGCTGTCTTGAGCTTCTGAAAGCTTTCCTCACACTCCTCGGACCACACAAAAGGAGCACCCTTCTGAGTCAATCTTGTCAAGGGTGAAGCAATGGAAGAGAATCCCTGAACAAATCGGCGATAATACCATGCTAATCCCAGGAAACTACGAATCTCAGTATCTGAGGTTGGTCTAGGCCAACTTTGCACCGCCTATATCTTCTTCGGATCCACCTGAATACCATCACTGGGCACCACGTGTTCTAAGAATGCCACTGATTCGAGCCATAACTCACACTTGGAGAACTTGGCGTACAACTTCTCCTCCCACAACCTCTGTAATACAACTCTTATATGTTGGGCATGCTCTTCCTGGCTACGGGAGTACACCAGGATATCATCTATGAACACGATCACGAAGGAGTCAAAATATGGCCGGAATACACTGTTCATCAGATGCATGAACGCGGCTGGGCATTGGTCAGCCTAAAAGACATCACAAGAAACTCATAATGCCCATACCTCGTCCTGAAGGCTGTCTTTGTAATATCAAACTGTCTAATCTCCAACTAGTGGTAGCCTGAACGAAGATCAATCTTCGAGAATACCCTAGCTCCTTGGAGTTGATCAAATAAATGATCAATGCGAGGTAAAGGATACTTGTTCTTCACTGTTACCCTGTTCAGCTGCCTATAGTCAATACACATCCTCATTGAGCCATCTTTCTTCTTAAGGCGCCGAATGACCCTTGTCCCTCGAAGTACCTTCGACAAGAACATGAAATGTATTTTTAAAAGCAAAAGCCTCTGATACCGGAAACTGGGCCTGACTCATCTCCTTTTAACGTTAGAGGAGGTCTCGCCCCACTAAGAGAATCCTCACACCTCGAAGGTTCCTTCCATTTATGATCGATCCTCAGCCCCAAGGTTGGAAATCTCTCCTCCATCCCCAAGAGACAAGGCCTCAACTTTGAAAAATCTCTAACACTTACGGTGGCAGAGTTAGTGTGCTAAAAGGAAAGTACCTTTTCTGAGGAAATAAGCCACTGAACACCTACCATCATGTTTTACTTCCTATCTCCCCCTAGACATGTCTCTCTGTTTGTGCATATCATAAGTTGAGCAAGCTGCCAACTTACGGGACCATTCTGCCAGATCAAAAACCTCATCTGGCAGCTAAGGAATCACTAAAGAAAATGAAATGAAAAAACATATTTACGAAGATGGCCTCTACTATAAGCAAAGCGATAAAAATGCAAGTATACAACTTATGTGTGAAATTCCATTTCTTAGGAAATGGAAAAATCTCTCCAGGGATAATATTGATCATCCATGCTCGAATAAACTAGCTTATCAATCCTCAGTCCTCATCTTCTTTATCTCTAGTGGTGGGGGATCGGGTGGATCGATGTCATAGAGTAATCAAGCCCCAGTAATGTAGCTGATATAACCTAACGAGGTGGCTAAGGGTGAATTCCAGCACGGCGTTATCGATAAAGTATCTTATCATCAACACTATCCTTAAAAGGGATGGGTGAGCCTGTGCCAGGATAACCTGATACCTCCTATAGAACTCAAGAACGACCTTGTCAAGGGAGCCCAACGTAAAAAGATACGTATACATGCTCAAAAACCCCTCGACATGGTTTTATAATGCTCTCTAATGGGGAAGGTACCTGGAATACCACTACTTTTCCCAATCTACAGTCTTTCCTAATCATGTCGAGATATTCCCCCTATTGAGGAGATGAACCTCGATACATGGTCCCGATGTTCGTTGACATTGGGACGCCTCTCTAGCGTAATGTTTCTCCTCAAGACGAAGCACCTCGAGGCCCACACACCGAATATCGGCAATGTACCATCGACCTAAAATAGAATAGAGGTAGAAGTCTCCTCTCCTTGATGAACGGATTTTGATATAGCAGTATGGCTACGGTAAAATAGGAAGAGGTAAATATTTGGGTAAAGGGTTTGAGTTGGACTGATGAGAGAACTAGCACAAAGAACAAAGTTCTATGAAAGCGATAGATACCCAGAGTAGCAGAATCTCTAGTTAAGAAATGACTGAGTGCATATATAGAGGAAAGCAGTGACTGTTTACCTATCCAAAATACCAATTAAGTCTGGCCATGACTATACCACTTTTTGGGAAATGTACGGGTGGGACTACCCCAGGGGGCCGCCATTACAAAGTCTCATGAATGATGCTATCATGCGGTGCTCAGGAAATATTGAGACCTCAAGGATTTCTGCTATTATGGGCATCAACTCCCAAGAAGTTATCAACCTAATCTCGAGATGGTGCCCGGCATCTAGGGCCCCGGTTACTCTAAGTATGGACTCTAAAGAGCCAACATCAAAATTTGAAGGCTAACTCCGCCTAAGCACTGGAATATAAAGAATTCAAAGACTTGAAATAGAAAAATTCTCTTGCATTGCCAAAAAATATATTTACAAGAGGCATCTTTACAAGAACTGTTTCCCGGGAATACATTCACAAAAAGAAGGAAGTCGATGCTGGCATACTTTTCAATCGTCGATGCCTTCCGTACCATCTCCGAGATCTTCGTCCAAAGCTACTAAGAGCGCCAATTCTCCCTCTGGCTGTCGGGCCTCCTTGATCTCAGCTGAGAGATCGGCACCTTTATCACTGGTCTCCTCTAAGGGTTGTCTCCTCATCTTGGCACTAGCATGAGCGACAGTCCGTATCAGTTTTTGCTCGACCTCCACTGATATTTCTCGGGCTATTCAATTTATGGTAGTGGCGTCTCTTAGATAAGTAGCGGTTCTTTCTTCAGCCTCGGACATGGCCACAGATAGTGAAGAAATATCATCTCGAGCATTTTAGAGAAGACCCCTGGGTCAATACCAATTCCAAGGCCACGACCTCATTTTACCTCCTCAACTCGAGGATCTCCACATCTTCTGCCCGATCTGCAAGGGAAAAGATAACTTAGTAAACTTCAAATTATGAGAACAATGAATGGATTTATGAATAGCAAGTTACCTGCTCGGCAAGACCACCCTTTTCTAGGAGCACTCCCTCCAAATTCGCCTGAAGCTCACATAACTCCTCCTTTTGGGCTGAGAGTGCCTCCGATTCCTACAGTCCCGATGTGTGCTTTTTGATCTCCTTTCCATGGCATGAAAGCTCGTCTTGGAGCGCATTATCATACATTTTCGTATCCTATAACGAAACAAAAGATTCGGAAAAAAAAAGGAAAAGTACTTAAAACTACAAAAGTGCATATAAAAAGCTATCACCTTCTGCTGGAATTTCTCTGCTTCCTCAATAGTATTAGGAGCGTCGAGATCAACGTTTTCACTAACTTCAGCGATGCTATCAAGGAAGTTGTCGAGCTCATCTCCCCCTTTGAAAGGACCATCTGTGTTGGCAGCCTTTGGGTTATAAGCGGACTTCTATTCCGTGGTAAGAACTAAGGGCCCAAATTAAGGCCACCCAGGGCATCGATATCACTGAAGGCAAATCTACCCCCGAAAAACTCCAAGCCCAAACTCTTCGAAGTTAGCATTAATGGTCTCTTTAGTAGAAATTACAACATTTGGCAAGGGATCAGGGACTACGTGCTCGCTCTCCTCGAGGGTCTCCACCACATGGGATCGATCTGAAATGGCCGTCCCCAATTCAACAACCTTTGGGCGGGACGCCTGTGGGACATCCATGCCTGGCCTTATGCCTTGTACCAAAGGGACATCATTGTCATCCTCCTCCTCCTCCTCATCATCATTGTAGTACATTTCAGAGCTGTAGAAGAGACCACGGCCTTAGCTCGAGATCTGCGACACCTGGCTTTCTTTGCCATAGGGGAATCAACGGCCGCAACTTTCTTCCTCTTCTAGCCTTTGTCGAGCTTCGGAGCATCCTATTCCCCATGAAGAGGCAGCCTCATCTGCACTCCATCGCCAAGTCCTGCACAATCATCGTGATCAAAATTTGTCAGCAAAGAGAGTTTGTGGAAGAAATGTAAAAAATTGATATAGGCAGCAAGAATGATTTTACCATGATTCTTGGCCACCCACCACGTTTAGGCTAGCTTAGGCCAAAAGCACTTGGGATAGGGGAACGAGGTCTTTAATCCCCTAATCCACCCTGATAGGTCCGGAAAATATTTGCGATACCAAAGGATGACTGCGTGAGCAACGATAAAGTTAGCTTTTTGAAGAAAGAAAATAGACAAAAAAGCATATCCAAAGAAGAGGCACTTATGAGTTGTGTTCCACACCTCTGGTTACGGCATCTTCCTGGCGAGAATAATGTCCGAGGTCCTTACTCGGACAAACTGGCTCATCCACCCTATACTCATAAATGCTCAAGAAAAAGGGTTTCAATGCTCCATGGTGAAACTTTATCAAGCCTCGAAAAAGATGAAGATTTATAGCCTGATTAGATGATCTAGGTTAAAGGTCTTGCTCTTGGTCTTAATGAAAAAATGGCAAAGCATGTAAACTATCATCCAGAAAGAGGGGTAAATTTTGCCGAAAATCACCCAGTATTTACAATAGAAGTTGAGAATGACCGGGTCTATGGCCGGAGAATAAGGTCTTGAGGAGTCGACAAGGCCCAAGGTGAACGAGTCTGTTTACACATGAATAAAACCAATCTTATGGTATGTTATGCTCTCTTTAGGGCTAGGGAACTCAACTAGCACACTTTTATCCCAGTATTAGTCTGCCGCACTTTGCTTATGTCTTTCACGATGTTGATGAAATGGGATACACGTTCACATTGACCCAGCATAGATAAAGGTCTCTCAATGGATAAATCCTTTATGCTATTGAACTCGATGGGTATACATTATTCGACTCTAGGAGCCACTTTGGGGTTATCCTTGGATTTTCTTTTGGATGTCCCAGATAAAGAGGTAGCATCATCTTTTCGATAAACTATCTTAGAAGTTTTAGCCATGGTGGCGAAAAGTCTTTTTTAGAAAGTAGGCAAATAATCAAGAAGGAATGAATGTGAAATGGAATGGATTTAGCTTTGAAAACTTGAAGATGTTGTAACAGTGTGAATTATCAAACGATTGATGCCTTTATAGGAGCCATATGGGCACCGGAAAGGACGAACCAATAGCAATTCGTGGGCTTCTCAATATTCATGTTTTACAGCGACCCTTGCACGTGTTATTGAGTTCTAGCATTTAATGATCTGATAGGCTGACGTCATGATGATGATGCTTATGGAGTAGGAGTTCAAAATTGTTTACCATCTCTTTTTTCTAGGAAACTCGGGAACTATCTGTATACGACAGAAATGGATGGTTCAACTTTACAATCATCGAAGCATCTCGAGGATTTTTAGTGATCAATTTTGAGGTAGTGTAATTAACTACTGGCCTAGAGGCGATGTAACTTAGTGTTCTCGATGGATCAAGGTGAAGTTCCCAAGGCGGGTACATGTAGCTAGACAAGTCTAATGGACTATTCAAAAGGCAAATCAAGGCATTAAATGGTTGTAGCAGCCCTATATCTTTGTAAATAATGCTTTTGTACTGTGAAGGGATTTCCCCTCATATATAAAGGGGATCCTTGTTATTTTGTAATTATTTGATGCTCACTACTAAATACACAAGACTATTCTCTCTACTCTCTAACACATTCTCTTGATTTCCTTGATTTATTGATTTTATTTATTGTGTGTTATTTATTATTCTTCATTTGTTGCTTATCATTGATTATAAAGAGCCATCATCATAGCTCTCATAACCATTATCTCCCTCTCGACTTCTCTACAATCAGCCATCCAGCTCGACCCTGAGGCCTTGTCGACAACACGAAATCCTCGATCGCTAGTTGTTTGGTTCGATTATGAGAACGTTTTTAAGCTATAACCCTGATTTCTAACTTTTTACTTAGAATCCATTGCTTAACTACAGGCATAAAAATAGCTCACGTATTTTTAAAACCTCATAATAAAATTAAATTGTTATTATCATTTTCACGGTAAATAAAGTCCACAAGCTTTGTTAACATCGTCAAACAGAGCACAAATGGAATATGAATGCCAGATATCCACTATACCAAGTTCCTAAACTAAAGATTGGCTTAGTGCACCCAAGATTGGATTGGGTTACAAACGCATCGGGATAGGGACTCGAATTTGAGGTCCTAAGAGGCGAAGTAATTTGCCAATCCAAAATATGCCTAGATATGTTTAACAAAGCCAAGCACGAGCCCGTGATTGCAGATGTAAATCTATCACTCGAGTGTCGAGCAGAATGAGCCATCCTACTGTATGACTTAGCTCGTTGTAAATTAAGTCATAGGATTTTCCAAAACAAGGAACGAAGACTGCAAAAATACCATGTCGGATCAGCAAATCGTTACCCGAGTTCGGCGAATGCCAGCTCGTCCAAATCCTTCGAGTAGAGAATATCAAGGCAGACGGCCTTACCAAATTGGTAGCGGCTACTAAAAGGATAATCGAAGAAGGGAATGTGGTCACTTCCCTCCACTTGTCGACCGATCCAATCGAGGTAACGAATGATTTCATTTGGTTTTAACTAACTATTTTCTAAGTGGAATAGAAGCAGTAGTATTCTCCCTAATACACGAATAGGGAATGATCGTCGTCAAAGCAAATCCGAAGTTGCCAAAAGACCATATAGACTGGGACTAGATTGTCACCCTGGAGAACATGTAAATCCCTCTGATATGTGTAAGCAAATCATAACTGCACGAAGCTCATCCGCAAGTCATAAGTCTACATTGTAGCGGTGAGCAAAATTTACTTCCACATTTTTTATCAACCCTTGCAATAGTTTCTTTTTTCCCCTCTTAACGTTTTTCCATTTATCATGGAAACTGTCTTTTGCTTCAAAAGGAATGAATGATCACTTTCGACATTATTATATATAATAATTCAATGTTTTGACAACATGAATCACTTCAGGATTAAAAACCACATACTATGCTATGAGTGCAGGCATCAAGATATTTAATTAGTAAGCTAAATGAACTGATACATAACTTTTACGTCCCTATAGATCTTATTTTATCCTTAAGGATAAGTTATGGTGCATCAAATACTCAAGCAACATTCAGCCTCGCCCGAATCAACATTCGTCCTCGCCTGAATTTACATCCGGCCTCCTCGCCTGAATCAACATTCGACCTCCTCGCCTGAATTGACATTCAACCTCCCCGCCCCAATCGACAATTGGCCTCCTCGCCCAATCAACAATATTTGGCCTCCTCACTTTAATCAGCATTCGGCCACGCCCGAGTTGACATTCGGCCTCTTCGTTTGAATTAGCATTCGGCCTCCTCGCCCAAATCATCATTTGGTCCCCTCGCTCGAATTGACATTCAGACTCCTTGCCCGAATTGATATTCGGCTTTGTCCTCGCCGCGCAAATCAACATTATGCCTCCTTGCTCAAATTAACATTTTGCATCACTCGAATTAACACTCAACCTCGCCCGAATCAACATTCATCCTTACTCGAATCACATTCAACCTCGCTTTAATTAATATTCTGCCTCGCTCGAATCAACATTTACCCTCGTTCGAATATACATTCGACCTCCTCGCTCGAACTAACATTCGACCTTACTTGAATCACATTCCAACTTGCTCGAATTAACTAACATTTGACGTCACTCAAATTTAACTAACATTAGACCTTCCTCGAATCAACATTTGACCTCACTCGAATAATATTTGACCTTGCTCGGAAAAACATTCGGCCTCCTCTCCCGAATTAAACTTTGACCTCGCTCAAATTTGTTGAGTGACATTCCACCTCGCTCGAATTCAACTCGCATTTGACATGCTCGAACTCGATTCACAGCTAGACTCGTTTGAGTTATATGGTAACATTTGACTTTGCTTGAACTAATCAAAGACACTCGAATCATTTGCCCTGATCAAACTTTGCTCAAGTTCAGCCCGCGGGGATACCACTTTAATCTGAAGATCGGCACCTTAGCTGTGATCCTCTCTAGTCGAGCTCCCCAGCCAAATTTCTTGAAATACGATTAATGAAGTCCACTCACCTAGCTCGTCCAAAATACGACCTTGATAAGTGGAGGAACTAACTGTATGGGTCAAAATCAAATCAGAGAAATTTGACATGCGGAGACAATTGTCATGAGTAACCTGCGAATCGAATTGATCAATAAGGCCGAGGCCGAGCAGTGATCAGTTGGGACGAGGTCAAGCAGTGTTCAATAAGGCCGAGGCTTAGAAATTATCAATAAGGCCGAGGTCGAGCACTACATATAGAAGTAATGGCTAGTTTTGCTTTGGAATCTTCAAACGGATTATTCTACTGAATATTTCTCTATTTGTACACTTTTTTAGGATTTCTAAGGATATCCCTTGTAAATAAGAAGAGAGGGGGACTTCTGAGATGGGATACACTCTCTCTCTAAAAAAATATGTAAACGCATCTCTCTAAAGATTAGATTATCTGCTATCCCATATACATTTCATCAGATCCGAAAAGGTTCTAAAATTCTTTATTTGTCTATCATTCATCTTTATCAAATGAAAAAGAATCTGTCTCACTCAAAATTGGGTGAATTTGTTCTTTTACTTATATTTTATTGCTATTTACTGTTACTTAATGCATCTTTTTTATACTATTAATCTGATCATAATCATTATCGCCATTTATATTCAACTATATTTTTCTATTCATATTATTCATCTTACATCTAGAATTAATTATCCTTAACTGGGATTTATCCTCTTTCTACTTTGTATGGGGTCGAATCAAATTTAATTGACAAAGGTCGGGGGTACTCTCCCCCCCCCCCACCCTTTTAAAATCGAGGGTACGACCCTCATTCACGTCCTCTACAGCAACGACATGGTGTCAACATGCATATGTAGGTGCCCCATCCCCTCCTTTTTATTGACAGTGTTAGCGGCTCCTCGACGAATTGTACTTTTAGGGGAAAAAACCCCTCCTTTATATAAAGAGGGGGTTTTCCTTATTGTAAAGATCAGGTGTTATTCTCTAATAATACAACTTCCGATTACTCTCTCTCTCTCTCTCTATTATTCTCTCTCTATTTTCCTCTCAGTTGTGATCATCGATAATATTCATAACTTCTTCATTTTTACTAATATTCATAATATTAACGACATATATCCTGTTTTGGGGTTTATTATACTTGATTACTATTTATCCCTTTTCTATATTTTTTATTGTCCATAGCTCATAAGGTAATCGACAATTTCTGAGTCAAATAATTTAGCGCCGTTTGTGGAGATTTAGAGAATACAACCTATAGTATACTGTGACGACCCGGCCCGTCGTCACGGGAATTACCACCCCGTTGTGTTGTAATTACATAATTCATGCTTTTATATAAGTGTTAGAGTCTATCGGGGGAGTTAGGAGTGAATTAAATTGGGAATGAGGCATATAGCCTTTGTGAAGGAAACTTGAATAAGAAAAGTCAACCCGGAGTTGACTATTTAGCTAGAGGGCTCGGAATCGGATTCGATGATTCGGTTAGTTCCGGAAGGTGATTTGTGACTTAGGGGAGCGATCGGAATTGAATTTGGAGGCCCGGTGTAGAAATAGGCTTGAATTGGCTAAGGTTGAATTTTGGTGAAATCCGGACGATAGGTGAGATTTAGATCCGGGGGTCGGAATGGAGTTCCGACAGTTGCAGTAGCTTCGTTAGGTGATTTTGGATGTGCCTGCAAAATTTCAGGTCATTCGGACGTCGTTTGGTCGGGTTTTTGATCGAATGTGTAATTTGGAATGTTTTAAGGAATTTAGGCTTGAATTCGATGCGAATTATGAGTTTTGATGTTGTTAGACGTGTTTTGAGGATTGGAGCAAGTTCGAATAAGGTATTAAGATGTGTTGGTATGTTTGGATGAGGTCCCGGGGCCTCGGGGTGTTTTCGGATGGTTAAACGGGAGAAAAATCATGGAAATTTCAGGTTGAGAGTTCTGGTTCTGTCATTTTCGCTCCTGCGGAAATGTGGTCGCAGGAGCGAGTCCGCAGAAGCGGATATTGGAGCGCAGAAGCGCTTGTGATCGCTGAAGCGGAAAGGAGCCCGCAGGTGCGGCACCGCTGAAGCGGATGTTGAGCCGCAGAAGCGGCCAAGGGCTATGGGGGAAATATCGCAGAAGCGGAAGGCTAGCCGCTTAGGCGAGTCCGCAGAAGCGGACACCTAGCCGCAGAAGCGGAAATTTCCGCAGGAGCGGTCGAGTCTTCGCAGAAGCGGACGCGCAGAGGCGGTCCGTATATCGCAGAAGCGGAAATGGCCGGCTAGGCCTGGAACCGCAGAAGCGACCCTTTGGTCGCGGATACGGGAGCGTAGAAGCGGAAAATGTTCCGCAGAAGCGAAAATCGCTGTAAGTAAGTGTATCAGAAGTTAGAAAATTTCAGAAACATTTTAACATTCGGGGGTCTCGGCTTAAGGACGATTTTGGGCGATTTTGAGGAGGAAATCAAGGGAAATCATCATGTAATCAACTATGAACTCATATTATGATTAGTATTGATAATATCATGCAATTATATCATGAAAATGGAGGAATTTGGGGTAATTATGGAGGATTTAGCCCTAGTCTTGGATTTTGGAAAATCAAGGTTTTGAATGGGCAAATGGAGTCCGAATTTGGTAAATTTTATATGCCTAGACTCGTATCGAGATGAGGATTCCGAATATGTAATTTTTGTAATTTTTCGACAAGTGTACCAAAAGTCGGGTTTTGACAACTTGTGGGTTTTGATATAAATTGGGTTATTTCGAATGAATTTCGTGAAATTAGCGTATATTGATGCATTTTCTATGATTTTGAGCAGAGTTGACATCCGAGGAGATTGAATTGCGAGGCAAGCGCAAGGCGGATTGAAGCTTCTACCGGTTCGAGGTGAGTGGTAGTAGTAAACAATACATTGAGTGTTTGAAACCCCGTTCTAGCACTTTACAGTGCTATATTGAGATGAGACACGCGTTCTATGACGGGCGTGGTAACATTGTGATAAGGGGTTCGGACTTAGTCCTTCCCGGCTAATAGAATACTGTGTTGTACAACTGTTAATGAAGTTATAACCGTACCATTGGGCTAATAGCCATGTTTGGGGCCTTGTGCCGATCTGTAGAGCATTAGGGAACCTATAGAGCTAGGTGACCTTTATATCGTGTTGGAAATATACACTCAGCCATAGCTCTAGCTGCATAGCATAATATGAGCCTGTACTAGATGTGTACATTGAGAGAGATTATCTAGGGTGGAATTCCCTGTTCTAGCTGAGTGGGCCTGAAAGGCCAAGTTTATACCGATTGAGATGAGATAGGGTCGAGGACCCACTAGGAGATGTTATATTGGGCCTGAAAGGCCAAGTCTATATTAACTGAGACAGGGTCAAGGACCCATTGTGATATATTATATTGGGCCTGAGAGGCCAAGTACATACTGACCTGGGATAGGGTCGAGGACCCATTATGAGGTATTATGCATATAGATACCTATTTTGGATCGGACTGCATGCCGCAGTAATATGCATGTGATATACATGTAATATACATGTGGGACGGACTGCACGCCGCAGTATTATTGCGCTTGGGCTGTAGGTATATTATGGGATCGGGCTGCACGCCGCAGCAGTATAATTATATATGTATATATATATATATATATATTGGATCGGACTGCACGCCACAGTGTATATGGTGGACCTGGCCGCACGTCATAGCACCATAGCGCTTGGGCCTAGGGAGCCCCTCCGAAGTCTGTATACACCCCCAGTGAGCGCCGTCGACGTTAAATGGAGCGGGCTGCGCGCCGCAGCGGTATATGTATTGGAGCGGGCTGCACGCCGCAGCATTATACTTAATCATATCCTACTATTTACTTAGATACTTATACATTATAGATATAAGTATATGCCTTTATATGTCGAGATGGCCGTACACCGTAGGGGTACGAGCGAGGGTTAGTTCAGTGTGGAATCTTGTAGAGATAAACGTAGATTGGAGGTTAAAGTACTACTATAGTGATGACGTACTTGTGAAGGTTGCCTTAGAACTGCTAAGTGATAGCACAGGAGTTCTTACTTTCAGTTATTATTTATTATTGTTACTCACTGAGTTGAAATATACTCACCCCACTCCCCTGCACTTTTTGTGCAGATCCACAGGTGCCCGAGAGCAGTTGAGACATTGTAGCTGCTGATCCTTGTCTACTTTTGCGGAGATTACGAGGTAGCCTGCCAGCGTCCGCAGAGCTTGTTTTCTCCTTCTTTATCATCTTGTTGATTTCCTATTTGTCTAGACTTGGTTGTATTAGGATGCTATTCTGTAGAGGCTCAGTCTCGTGACACCACGACATGTTTGGGACCGTATTTTGTATGTGTTGACGTCTCGGTTATTACCTGTTATGACTAACTACTGTTTAAGTTTAATTTATTTAATAATTGGCTGGTTAAGAGGATATTATGGTCGGGCTTGCCTAGCATTGTGTTGGGCGCCATCACGACCAGGGTTTGGGTCGTGACAAGTTGGTATCAGAGCCTAGGTTAATAGGTCTCGCGAGTCATGAGCCGGTTGGTAGAGTCTCGTGGATCGGTGCGGGGACGCCTGTACTTATCCTCGGGAGGCCGCAAACCTTTTTAGGAAAAGTTTCAATTCTTGGAATTCTTGTCGTGCGATTACTTTTGACTTGAACCGAACTTTGACATTCTATTCTCTCGCGGATGGCGAGAACTCGATCATCCGGACGTGGAGGACGACCACCACTACCACCACTACCACCTGCTAGAGGCCGTGGTCGTGGCGGAGTTATGGCAACTGAGGCAGCACCAGCTGACCCACAGCCCCCAGTTGCAGAGGTGCCAGCAGCACCAGATGAGGCACCAGCTGTGCCCATTGTCATTCCGGGTCTACAGGAGACCCTGGCTCAGATACTAGCAGTCTGCACTGGCCTAGCACAGGCGGTTTCAGTTACTACAGCGGCAGCTGCATCAGGCATCGGGGGTGGTCATCAGACCCCCGCAGTACGCACTCCAGAGCCAGCAGTGCAGGGCATACAGACACCAGAGGCTCCTCTAGTTCAGCCTGTGGTTCCGGTTCAACCAGCAGATCAGGTTCAGGGGGACAGGGTCCCAGCTATGAGAGACGATGAGCAGCGTCGTCTCGAGAGGTTCACCGGGTTATCTCCTCCCGTGTTTACTGGTGCTCCGGGCGAGGACGCCCAAGGTTTTCTGGATAAGTGCCGTCAGATGCTTTGTACGGTAGGGATATTGGAGTCCAGTGGGGTATCTTTCACTACCTTTCAGTTTTAGAGACCAGGCTTCGCTTGGTGGGAGGCTTATGAGCGCCGCAGGCCAGCCGAAGCAGCACCACTATCATGGCCGGAGTTCTCCACTATGTTCTTGGAGAAATGGGTGCCTCGATCTCAGAGAGAGGAGATGCGTAGGCAGTTTGAGGGTCTCCGTCAGGGGGACATGTCAGTGTCAGAGTATGAGATCAGGTTTACAGAGTTGTCCAGATATGCACCGTGGTTGGTTCATTCCGACAGAGAGAGGATTGGGCGCTTCGTGGACGGCCTCATTTATCCCATTCGTATTCCGATGACTCGGGAGAGGGTTTTGAGTCGTACATTTGAGGATGCCGTGGATATTGCTCGCGACATAGAGACAGATCGTCGCATGCAGCGGGATGAGAGGGAGGCCAAGAGGCCTCGAGGTTAGTTCTAGTGGCACCCAGACCAGAGGCCAGAGCCAGCAGAGCCGAGGTCGCTCTTTCAGATCTTCCCAGTCGGGTCACTCCGATCGTCGCAGATGGTGTTCTAGACAGGGTTATCAGGGTTCGCACCAGAGCCAGCCATCTCTCACTGCCATGCCAGCTTAGAGTTCTTCACAGGCCCCATCTGCTCAGGGTTCATCTCGGCCTAGTTCATCAGCTGGCCACTGGCTATCTCCATGTCATGCTATTCTGGACTGTCATGCTAAGACAGTCACCTTGGCTATGCCGGGTATGCAGAGGATCGAGTGGCAAGGCACGACTACGTATGTACCTAGCAGGGTAATATCCTTCCTCAAGGCCCAACGAATGGTTGGGAAGGGATCTCTCTCTTATTTAGCATTTGTGCGGGAGGCCGATCGAGCGGACAGGCTAGATGCTATACTTTTCAGGGCCGATCTGAGGCTGTTGCTTCTGATGATGTCATTACAGGTATTATTTCAGTCTGCCACAGAGATGCCTCGGTATTGTTTGATCCCGGTTCTACTTATTCTTATGTGTCTACATATTTTGCTCCTCATTTGGGCACGACCCGAGGGAGTCTTGAGCTGCCAGTGCATGTATCTACCCCGGTAGGGGATACTATTGTTGTGGACCACGTATACCGGTCCTGTTTGGTCACTATTGGAGGTCCGGAGACCCGAGTAGACCTGTTGCTTCTCAGCATGATTGATTTTGATGTTATATTGGGCATGGACTGGCTATCTCCATGTCATGCTATTCCGGACTGTCATGCTAAGACAATCACTTTGGCTATGCCGGGCATTCAGAGGATCGAGTGGCGAGGCACGACTGAGTATGTACCTAGTAGGGTAATATCTTTCCTTGAGGCCCAACGAATGGTTGGGAAGGGATGTCTCTCTTATTTAGCATTTGTGCGGGAGGTCGAGGCCCAGACTCCCAGTATTGATTCTGTTCCCATTGTGCGAGACTTTCCTGATGTGTTTCCCTCAGACCTGCCGGGCATGCCGCCGGACAGGGATATTGATTTTGGTATCGATTTGGTGCCGGGCACTCAACCTATTTCTATTCCTCCGTATCGGATGGCACCAGCTGAGTTGAAGGAATTGAAGGAGCAGCTCCAGGAACTCCTAGATAAGGGGTTCATTTGGCCGAGTGTGTCGTCGTGGGGTGCACCGGTCTTGTTTGTTAAGAAGAAGGACGGATCTATGAGGATGTGTATTGACTATAGGCAGCTAAACAAAGTAACAGTGAAGAATAAGTATCCTCTTCCTCGTATTGATGATTTGTTTGATCAGCTCCAGGGAGCTAGGGTGTTCTCGAAGATTGATCTTCGTTCAGGCTACCACCAGCTGAAGATTAGAGAGTCCGACATTATGAAGACTGCATTCAGGACCAGATATGGTCACTATGACTTCCTTGTGATGTCTTTTGGGCTGACCAACGCCCCAGCAGCATTTATGCATCTGATGAACAGTGTATTCAGGCCGTATCTTGATTCATTTGTGATCGTATTCATTGATGACATACTTGTCTACTCTCGTAGCCGGGAGGAGCATGCTCGGCACTTGAGTATAGTATTGCAGAGATTGAGAGAGGAGAAGCTGTATGCCAAGTTCTCCAAATGTGAGTTCTGGCTTGAGTCCGTGGCATTCTTAGGGCACGTGGTGTCCTGTGATGGTATTCGGGTAGATCCGAGGAAGGTCGAGGCAGTGCAGAGTTGGCCCAGACCGACCTCAGTTACTGAGATCCGTAGCTTTCTGGGATTGGCAGGGTATTATCGCCGATTCGTTCAGGGGTTCTCTTCTATTGCTTCACCCTTGACTAGATTGACTCGGAAGGGTGTTCCTTTCTTATGGTCCGAGGAGTGCGAGGAGAGCTTTCGGAAGCTCAAGACAGCACTGACCACAGCACCAGTCTTGATTCTACCGACAACGTCAAATTCTTATACTGTATATTGTGATGCCTCAGGGGTTGGCATTGGTTGTGTGTTGATGCGGGAGGGTAGGGTCATTGCTTATGCCTCTCGTCAGTTGAAGCCCCACGAGAAGAACTACCCTGTTCATGATTTGGAGCTAGCAGCCATAGTTCATGCCTTGAAGATTTGGAGGCATTACCCGTATGGTGTCTCATGTGAGGTGTTCACGGATCATCGCAGCCTTCAGCACTTATTCAGACTGAAGGACCTTAATTTGAGACAGCGGAGGTGGTTGGAGTTGCTTAAGGACTATGATATCACTATTTTGTATCATCCGGGGAAGGCCAATGTGGTGGCCGATGCCTTGAGTCGGAAGGCGGTTAGCATGGGCAGCCTAGCTTTCATCCCAGTTGGGGAGAGGCCTTTTGCTTATGATGTTCAGGCCCTAGCCAATCGGCTAGTGAGATTAGATATTTCGGAGTCGAGTCGAGTGTTGGCTTGTATTGTTTCTCGATCTTCCTTATATGATCGCATCAGAGAGCGACAGTATGATGACCCACATTTGCTTGTCCTTAAGGACAGAGTGCATCATAATGATGCCAGGGATGTGACTATCGACAGTGATGGTGTTTTGAGGATGCAGGGCCGTATATGTGTGCCCAATGTTGATGGTTTGCGGGAGTTGATACTTGAGGAGGCACACGGTTCGCGGTACTCTATTCACCCAGGTGCCGCAAAGATGTACCAAGACTTGAGACAAGCACTACCGGTGGAGGAGAATGAAGATGGATATTGTTAGGCATGTAGCTAAGTGCCTCAATTGCCAGCAGGTCAAATATGAGCATCAGAGACCGGGCGGTGTTCTTCAGCGTATGGTTATTCCCGAGTGGAAATGGGAGAGGATCACCATGGATTTTGTTACTGGGCTACCTCGGACAGCGAGGAAGTTTGATTCTGTATGGGTGATTGTTGATCGGCTGACTAAGTCCGCACATTTCATCCCGGTTAGTACTACTTACTCATCGGAGCGGTTGGCAGTGATCTTTATTCGGGAGATTGTCAGGTTGCATGGGGTCCCAGTGTCTATTATATCTGACAGAGGCACTCAGTTCACTTCCCAGTTTTGGAGAGCATTTCAGCGAGAGATGGGTACGAGGGTTGAGTTGAGTACAGCATTTCACCCCCAGACAGACGGGCAGTCTGAGCATACTATTCAGATCCTAGAGGATATGTTGCGAGCATGTGTGATTGACTTTGGTGGTTCGTGGGATGAATTCTTACCACTTGCCGAGTTTGCCTACAACAACAGCTACCAGTCGAGTATTCAGATGGCCCCGTACGAGGCATTGTATGGCAGACGGTGTAGATCTCCCGTGGGATGGTTTGAGCCTGGTGAGGTTAGATTGATAGGGACCGAGTTAGTCCAGGATGCTCTGGATAGAGCAAAGTTGATCCAGGAGAGGCTTCGTACAGCACAGTCTCGTCGGAAGAGTTATGCGGACCGTAGAGTTCGAGAGTTGTCTTTCATGGTTGGTGACAGAGTATTGTTGAAGATTTCACCTATGAAGGGTGTCATGAGGTTCGGGAGGAAAGGTAAGTTGAGTCCCAGGTATATTGGCCCTTTTGAGATACTCGGGAGAGTTGGAGAGGTGGCATATGAGTTAGCCTTGCCACCCAGCTTATCCAGCGTTCATCCAGTATTCCATGTGTCTATGCTCCGGAAGTACATTGGAGATCCGTCTCATGTATTAGACTTCAGTACCATCCAGCTTGATGGTGATCTGTCCTATGATGTGGAGCCTATTGCTATTTTGGGTCGTCGGGTGAGAAAATTGAGGTCCAAGGAGATTGCATCGGTTAAGGTTCGGTGGAGAGGTCGACCCGTGGAGGAGGCTACTTGGGAGGTTGAGCAGGAGATGCGGAGCAGATACCCTCAGCTATTTGAGACTTCAGGTATGTTACTTGACCCGCTCGAGGACGAGCGTTTGCTTAAGAGGGGAGAATGTGACGACCCGGCCCGTCGTCACGGGAATTACCACCCCGTTGTGTTGTAATTACATAATTCATGCTTTTATATAAGTGTTAGAGTCTATCGGGGGAGTTAGGAGTGAATTAAATTGGGAATGAGGCATATAGCCTTTGTGAAGGAAACTTGAATAAGAAAAGTCAACCCGGAGTTGACTATTTAGCTAGAGGGCTCGGAATCGGATTCGATGATTCGGTTAGTTCCGGAAGGTGATTTGTGACTTAGGGGAGCGATCGGAATTGAATTTGGAGGTCCGGTGTAGAAATAGGCTTGAATTGGCTAAGGTTGAATTTTGGTGAAATCCGGATGATAGGTGAGATTTAGATCCGGGGGTCGGAATGGAGTTCCGACAGTTGCAGTAGCTTCGTTAGGTGATTTTGGATGTGCCTGCAAAATTTCAGGTCATTCGGACGTCGTTTGGTCGGGTTTTTAATCGAATGTGTAATTTGGAATGTTTTAAGGAATTTAGGCTTGAATTCGATGCGAATTATGAGTTTTGATGTTGTTAGACGTGTTTTGAGGATTGGAGCAAGTTCGAATAAGGTATTAAGATGTGTTGGTATGTTTGGATGAGGTCCCGGGGCCTCGGGGTGCTTTCGGATGGTTAAACGGGAGAAAAATCATGGAAATTTCAGGTTGAGAGTTCCGGTTCTGTCATTTTCGCTCCTGCGGAAATGTGGTCGCAGGAGCGAGTCCGCAGAAGCGGATATTGGAGCGCAGAAGCGCATGTGATCGCGGAAGCGGAAAGGAGCCCGCAGGTGCGGCACCGCTGAAGCGGGTGTTGAGCCGCAGAAGCGGCCAAGGGCTATGGGGGAAATATCGCAGAAGCGGAAGGCCAGCCGCTTAGGCGAGTCCGCAGAAGCGGACGCCTAGCCGCAGAAGCGGAAATTTCCGCAGGAGCGGTCGAGTCTTCGCAGAAGCGGACGCGCAGAGGCGGTCCGTATATCGCAGAAGCGGAAATGGCCGGCTAGGCCTGGAACCGCTGAAGCGACCCTTTGGTCGCGGATACGGGAGCGTAGAAGCGGAAAATGTTCCGCAGAAGCGAAAATCGCTGTAAGTAAGTGTATCAGAAGTTAGAAAATTTCAGAAACATTTTAACATTCGGGGGTCTCGGCTTAAGGACGATTTTGGGCGATTTTGAGGAGGAAATCAAGGGAAATCATCAGGTAATCAACTATGAACTCATATTATGATTAGTATTGATAATATCATGCAATTATATCATGAAAATGGATGAATTTGGGGTAATTATGGAGGATTTAGCCCTAGTCTTGGATTTTGGAAAATCAAGGTTTTGAATGGGCAAATGGAGTCCGAATTTGGTAAATTTTATATGCCTAGACTCGTATCGAGATGAGGATTCCGAATATGTAATTTTTGTAATTTTTCGACAAGTGTACCAAAAGTCGGGTTTTGACAACTTGTGGGTTTTGATATAAATTGGGTTATTTCGAATGAATTTCGTGAAATTAGCGTATATTGATGCATTTTCTATGATTTTGAGCAGAGTTGACATCCGAGGAGATTGAATTGCGAGGCAAGCGCAAGGCGGATTGAAGCTTCTACCGGTTCGAGGTGAGTGGTAGTAGTAAACAATACACTGAGGGTTTGAAACCCCGTTCTAGCACTTTACAATGCTATATTGAGATGAGACACGCGTTCTATGACGGGCGTGGTAACATTGTGATAAGGGGTTCGGACTTAGTCCTTCCCGGCTAATAGAATACTGTGTTGTACAACTGTTAATGAGGTTATAACTGTACCATTGGGCTAATAGCCATGTTTGGGGCCTTGTGCCGATCTGTAGAGCATTAGGGAACCTATAGAGCTAGGTGACCTTTACATCGTGTTGGAAATATACACTCAGCCATAGCTCTAGCTGCATAGCATAATATGAGCCTGTACTAGATGTGTACATTGAGAGAGATTATCTAGGGTGGAATTCCCTGTTCTAGCTGAGTGGGGCCTGAAAGGCCAAGTTTATACCGATTGAGATGAGATAGGGTCGAGGACCCACTAGGAGATGTTATATTGGGCCTGAAAGGCCAAGTCTATATTAACTGAGACAGGGTCAAGGACCCATTGTGATATATTATATTGGGCCTGAGAGGCCAAGTACATACTGACCGGGATAGGGTCGAGGACCCATTATGAGGTATTATGTATATAGATACCTGTATTGGATCGGACTGCACGCCGCAGTAATGTACATGTAATATACATGTAATATACATGTGGGACGGACTGCACGCCGCAGTATTATTGCGCTTGGGCTGTAGGAGCCCCTTCGGAGTCTGAGTCTGCACACATTCCAGTGAGCGCTGGTATATTATGGGATCGGGCTGCACGCCGCAGCAGTATAATTATATATGTATATATATATTGGATCGGACTGCACGCCGCAGTGATATATGGTGGACCTGGCCGCACGCCATAGCACCATAGCGCTTGGGCCTAGGGAGCCCCTCCGAAGTCTGTATACACCCCCAGTGAGCGCCGTCGACGTTAAATGGAACGGGCTGCGCGCCGCAGCAGTATATGTATTGGAGCGGGCTGCACGCCGCAGCATTATACTTAATCATATCCTACTATTTACTTAGATACTTATACATTATAGATATAAGTATATGCCTTTATATGTCGAGATGGCCGTACACCGTAGGGGTACGAGCGAGGGTTAGTTCAGTGTGGAATCTTGTAGAGATAAACGTAGATTGGAGGTTAAAGTACTACTATAGTGATGACGTACTTGTGAAGGTTGCCTTAGAACTGCTAAGTGATAGCACGGGAGTTCTTACTTTCAGTTATTATTTATTATTGTTACTCACTGAGTTGAAATATACTCACCCCACTCCCCTGCACTTTTTGGTGCAGATCCACAGGTGCCCGAGAGCAGTTGAGACAATTTAGCTGCTGATCTATATCTACTTTGGCGGAGATTACGAGGTAGCTGCCAGCGTCCGCAGAGCTTGTTTTCTCCTTCTTTATCATCTTGTTGATTTCCTATTTGTCTAGACTTGGTTGTATTAGGATGCTATTCTGTAGAGGCTCAGTCTCGTGACACCACGATATGTTTGGGACCGTATTTTGTATGTTTTGACGTTTCGGTTATTACCTGTTATGACTAACTACTGTTTAAGTTTAATTTATTTAATAATTGGCTGGTTAAGAGGATATTATGGTCGGGCTTGCCTAGCATTGTGTTGGGCGCCATCACGACCAGGGTTTGGGTCGTGACATATACACCCAAAGATCAGCTAACCATATCATCCATATCCCACAAAAGCCTAGAAATGGGCGAAAACAATACCAGATCCAAAGCTATAATGGGGGTCAGAGCCAATCTCCTGAGCTCTTTTAATGAGGTCGGCGATGACGTTGTCACCAACACCACCCCAACACTGCACCAGAGATAGAGACTTCACCTTCCCCATCCGGGAATCTAGTAACCTTGCAGGACAAGGAAGCTTCCACATCCACTGCAAAAGAAGCACCCCCGGCAGTTAGGAAATTACTGGAAGAATGGTTGACGAGTACCCTGAGCGGCTTAGTGGAAAAATCACCACAGGGTTACATCAAAGCGATACCAACGATGAGTACCACTACTACAACAGACGAACAAAGGATCCTAAGGTATTTTCCCGGCCTATATTCTTTGGATTAGTTTCCACCAAAGTGCCTTCGATAGGAGAAGAGGAAGGTGCCGGATGACCCTTGTCCCTCGAAGTACCTTCGACGGGAACATGAAATGTATTTTTAAAAGCAAAAGCCTCAGATACCGGAAACTCGGCAGACTCATCTCTTTTTAACCTTAGACGAGGTCTCGACCCACTAAGAGCATCCTCACACCTCGAAGGTTCCTTCCATTTATGATCTATCCTGGGCCCCGAGGTTGGAAATCTCTACTCCTTCCCCAAGAGAGAAGGCCTCATCTTGGAAAAGTCTCTAACACTTACGGCGGCAGAGTTAGTGTGCTAAAAGGAAAGTACCTTTTCTGAGGAAATAAGCCACTGAACACCTACTATGATGTTTTACTTCCTATATCCCCCTAGACAGATCTCCCCATTTGTGCTTATCATAAGTTGAGCAAGCTGCCGGCTTACAGGACCATTCTGCCAGATCAGGAACCTCGTCTGGCAGCCAAGGAATCACTAAAGAAAATGAAATGAAAAAACATATTTATGAATATGGCCTCCACTATAAGCAAACCGATAAAAATGCAAGTATACAACTTACGTGTGAAATTCCATTTCTTAGAAAATGGAAAAAACTTTCCAGGGATAGTATCGATCATCCGTGCTCGAATAGACTAGCTTATCCACCCTCGGTCCTCGTCCTCTTCATCTCTAGTGGCTGGGGATCGGGTGGATCGATGTCGTAGAGTAATCAAGCCCGAGTAATGTAGCTGATATAACCTAACGAGGTGGCTAAGGGTGAATTCCAGCACGGCGTTATCGATACAGTATCTTATCATCAACACTATCCTCACAAGGGATGGGTGACCCTGCGCCAGGGTAACCTGATACCTCCTATAGAACTGAAGAACGACCTTGTCAAGGGAGCCCAACGTAAAAGGATAAGTATACATGCTCAAAAACCCCTCGATATGGTTTTATAATGCTCTCTTATGGGGAAGGTACCTACAATACCACTACTTCTCCCAATCTGCAGTCTTTCCTAATTATGTCGAGATATTCCCCCTATTGAGGAGATAAACCTCGATACATGCTCCCGATGTTCGTTGACATTGGGAGGCCTCTCTAGCATAATGTTTCTCCTCGAGATGAAGCACCTCGAGGCCCACCCACCAAATATCGGCAATGTATCATCGACCTAACATAGAACAGAGGTAGAAGTCCCCTCTCCTTGATGAACGGATTTTGATATAGCGGTATGGCTACGGTAAAATAGGAAGAGGAGAATTAATATTTGGGTGAAGGCTTTGAGTTGGACTGATGAGAGAACTAGCACAAAGAACAAAGTTCTATGAAAGCGATAGATACCCGGAGTAGCAGAATCTCCAGTTAAGAAATGAGTGAGTGCATATATAGAGGAAAGCGATGACTGTTCGCCTATCCAAAATACCAATTAAGTCTGGCCATGACAATACCACTTTTTGGGAAATGTACGGGTGGGACTACCCCGGGGGCCGCCATTACCAGGTCTCATGAATGATGCTATCACGCGATGCTCAGGAAATATTGAGACCTCGAGGATTTCTGCTATTATGGGCATCAACTCCCAAAAAGTTATCAACCTAATATCGAGATGGTGCCTGACATCTAGGGCCCCGATTACTCTAAGTATGGACTCCAAAGAGCCAACATCAAAATTCGAAGGCCAACTCCACCTAAGCGTTGGAATATAAAGAATTCAAAGACTTGAAATAGAAAAATTCTCTTGCATTGCCAAAAAATATATTTACAAGGGGCATCTTTACAAGACTTGCTTCCCCGGGAATACATACACAAAAAGAAGGAAGGCGGTGTTGGCCTACTTTTCAATTGTTGCTGCCTTCCGTACCATCTCCAAGATCTTCGTCCAAAGCTACTAAGAGCGCCAATTCTCCCTCTGTCTTTCGGGCCTCCTCGATCTCAGCTGAGAGATCAGCACCTTTATCACGGGTTTCCTCTAAGGCTTGGCTCCTTAACTTGGCACTAGCATGAACGACAGTCCGGATCAGTTTTTCTTGGCCTCCACCGATATATCTCGGGCTATTCAATTTATAGTGGTGGCGTCTCTTACATAAGTAGAGGTTTTTTCTTCGGCCTCGAACTTGGACACAAATAGTGAAGCAATATCTTCTTGAGCATTTTGGAGAAGACCCTGGGTCAATACCAATTCCAAGGCCACGACCTCATTTTACCTCCTCAACTCGAGGATCTCCACATTCTTCTGCCCGATCTGCAAAGAAAAAGATAGCTTAGTAAACTTCAACTTATGAGAATAATGAATGGATTTATGAATAGCAAGTTACCTGCTCGGCAAGACCAGCCTTTTCTAGGAGCACTCCCTCCAAATTCGCCTGAAGCTCACTTAACTCATCCTTTTGGGCAGAGAGTGCCTCCGATTCCTGCAGTCCCGATGTGTGCTTTTTGAGCTCTTTTCCATGGAATGAAAGCTCGTCTTGGAGCCTAGAGAAGGCATGATCATACTTTTTCTTATCCTATAACGAAACAAAAGATTCGGAAAAAAAAAAGGAAAGGTACTTAAAACTAGAAAAGTGCACATAAAAAGCTATCACCTTCTGCTGGAATTTCTCCGCTTCCTCGATCGTATAAGGAGCGTCGAGATCAACGTTTTCACTAACTTTATCGATGCTATCAAGGAAGTTGTTGAGATCATCTCCCCCCTTGAGAGGACCCTCCGTGTTGGCAGCTTTTGGGTTATAAGCGTCCCTGTATTCCGTGGTAAGAACTGAGGGCCCAAATTAAGACCACCTAGGGCATCGATATCATTGAAAGGCAGATCTACCCTCAAAAAGCTCCAAGCCCAAACCCTTCGAAGCTAGTATTAATGGTCTCTTTAGTAGAAATTATCACATTTGGCAAGGGATCAGGGACTACGTGCTCACCCTCCTCGAGGGTCTCCACCATATGGGATCGATCTGAAACGACCGTCCCCAATTCAGCGGCCTTTGGGCGGGACGCCTGTGGGACATCCATGCCTGGACTTCTGCCCTGTATCAAAGGGACATCATTGCCATCATCCTTCTCCTCCTCGTCATTGGAGTCTACTTCAGAGCTGAAGATGAGACCACGGCCTTAGCTTGAGATCTGCGAGACCTGGCTTTCTTTGCCATAGGAGAATTAGTGGCCGCCCCTTTCTTCCTCTTCTGGCCCTTGTCGGGCTTCGGGGCATCCTATTCACCATCAAGAGGCAGCCTCATATGCACTCCATCGCCAATTCCTGCGCAAACATTTGATATAGGCAGCAAGAAGGATTTTACCATGATACTTGGCCACCCACCACATTTAGGCTAGCTTAGGCCAAGAGCACTCGGGATAGGTGAATGAGGTGTTTAATCACCTATTCTACCCCAAGATGTCCGGAACATATTCGCGATACCAAAGGACGACTGCGTTAGCAATGATAAAGTTAGCTTTTTGAAGAAAGAAAAAAGACAACAAAGCATACCCAGAGGCACTTATGCGTTGTGTTCAACGCCTCCGGTGACGGCATCCACCAGGCGTGAATAACGCCTCCGGTGACGGCCTCCTTGCTCGGACAAACTGGCTCATACACCCTATGCTCATAGATGCTTAAGAAAAAGGGTTTCAATGCTCGATGGTGAAACATGATCAAGCCTCGAAAAAGATGAAGGTTTACATCCCGATTAGATGATAGAGGGTAAAGGTCTTGCTCTTGATCTTAATGAAAAAATGGCGAAACATGTAAACTATCATCCAGAAAGAGGCGTACATTTTGCCAAGCATCACCCAGTATTTACAATAGAAGTCGAGAATGACCGGGTCTATGGCCGGAGAATAAGGGCTTGAGGAGTCAACAAGTCCCAAGGTGAACGAGTCTCTGTACACATGAATAAAACCAGTCTTATGGTATGTTATGCTCTCTTTAGGGCTAGGGATCTCAACTAGCTCCTTTTTACACCAGTATTAGTCTGCCCGCACTTTGCTTATGTCTTTCACGATGCTGATGAAACAGGATACATGTTCACATTGATCCAGCATAGATAAAGGTCTCTCGATGGAGATATCCTTTGTGCTATTGAGCTCGATGGGTGTACATTATTCGACGGTATGAGCCACATTGGGGTTATCGTTGAATTTTCTATTGGATGTCCCAGATGAAGAGGTAGTATCATCTTTATGATAAACTATCTTAGAAGTTTTAGCCATTGTGGTGGAAAGTCTTTTTTAGAAAGTAGGCAAAGAATCAAGAAGGAATGAATGTGAAAGGGGATGGATTTAGATTTGAAAACTTGAACATGTTGTGATAGTGTGAATTATCAAACGATTGATGCCTCTATAGGAGCCATATGGGCAACGAAAAGGACGAACCAATAGCAATTCGCGGGCTTCTCAATATTTATGTTTTACAGCGACCCTTGCACGGATTATTGAGTTCTGGCATTTAATGATCTGATGGGCTGACGTGATGATGATGATGCTTATGGAGTAGGAGTTCAAAATCGTTTCATATCACTTTTTTCTCGGAAACGCGGGGACTATCTGTATACGACGGAAATGGATGGTTCAATTTTACAATCATCGAGGAATCTCGAGGATTTTTTGTGATAAACTTCAAGGTAGTGTAATTAACTACCGGCCTTGAGGCGATGTAACTTAATGTTCTCGGTGGATTAAGGTGAAGTTCCCAAGGCACGTACATGTAGCTAGACAAGTCTAATGGACTATTCAAAAGGCAAATCGTGGCATTAAATGGTTGTAGCAGCTCTATATCTTTGTAATTAATGGTTTTGTACTGTGAGGGAATTTCCCCTAATATATGAAGGGGATCATTGTTATTTTGTAAGGATTTGATGCTCAATACTAAAAACACACGAATATTCTCTGTACTCTCTAACACATTCTCTTGATTTCCTTCATTTATTGCTTGTATTTATTGATGTGTTATTTATTATTCTTCATTTTTTGCTTATCATTGATTATAAAGAGCCATCATCAGAGCTCTCATAACCATTATCTCCCTCTCGACTGCTCTAAAATCGGCCATCTAGCTCGACCCTGAGGCCTTATCGACAGCACGAAATCCTCGATCGCTAGCTGTTTGGTTCGATTATGAGAACTTTTATAAGCTATAAATTTTTACTTAGCATCCATTGCTTAACAACTGGCATAAATATAGCTCACGTATTTTTAGATCCTCATAATGAAATTAAATTGTTATTATCATTTTCACGGTAAATAAAGTCCACAAGCTTTGTTGACATCGTCAAACAGAGCCCAAATAGAATATGAATGCCAGATATCCACTATACCAAGTTCCTAAACTCAAGATTGGTTTAGTGCACCCAAGATTGGATTGGGTTACAAAGGCATCGGGATAGGGACTCGAATTTTAGGTCCCAAGAGGCAAAGTAATTTGCTAGTCCAAAAGATGCCTAGATATGACTAACAAAGCCAAGCACAAGCCCATGATTGCAGGTGTAAAGCTATCACTCGAGTATCGAGCAGAATGTGTCATCATACGGTATGACTTAGCTCGTTGTCAATTAAGTCACAGGATTTTCCAAAACAAGGAACAAAGACTACAAAAATACCATGTCGGGACCTACAAATCGTTACCCGAGTTCGGCGAATGCCAGCTCGTCCAAATCTTTCGTACAGAGAATATCAAGGCGGACGACCTTACCAAATTGGAAGCGGCTGCTAAAAGCATAATTGAAGAAAGGAACGTGGTCATTTCCCTCCACTTCTCGACTAATCCAATTGAGGTAACAAATGATTTCATTTGGTTTTAACTAACTATTTTCTAAGTGGAATAGAAGCAGCAGCATTCTCCCTAATACAAAAATAGGGAATGATCATCGTCAAAGCAAATTCAAAGATGCCAAGAGGCCATATAGACTGGGACTAGATTGTCAGTCTGGAGAACATGTAAATCCTTCTTATATGTGTAATCAAAGCATAAGTGCATGAATTAACATTCGGCCTCGCTCGAATTGACATTCAGACTCCTCACCCAAATCAACATTCGGCTTCGACCTCGCCATGCGAATCAACATTCTGCCTCCTCGCGCAAATTAACACTCGACCTCGCCCGAATCAATGTTCATCCTTACTCGAATCACATTCAACCTAGCTTCAATTAACATTCTGCCTTGCTTGAATCAACATTTACCCTCGTCCAAATTTACATTCAGCCTCCTCGCTCGAATTAACATTCGACCTTGCTTGAATCAGCTTCGAACTTGCTCGAATTAACTAACATTTGACGTCACTCAAATTTAACTAAAACTAGACCTTGCTCGAATCAACATTCGACCTCACTCGGATAATATTTGACCTTGCTCGGAAAAACATTCAGCCTCCTCTCCCGAATTAAACTTTGACGTCGCTCAAATTTGTTGAGTGACATTCCACCTCGCTCGAATTCAACTCGCATTTGACATGCTCGAGCTTGATTCACAGCTAGACTCGTTTGAGTTAAATATGGTAACATTTGACTTCGCTTGAACTAATCAAAGACACTCGAGTCATTAGCCATGATCGAACTTTGCTCAAATTCATCCCGCGGGGATACCATTTTAATCAGAAGATCGACACCCTTAAATGTGATCCTCTCTAGTCGAGCTCCCCATCCAAATTTCTTGAAATATGATTACTGAAGTCCGATCACCTAGCTCATCCAAAATATGACCTCGATAAGTGGAAGGACTAAATGTATGGGTCAAAATCAAATCATAGAAATTCGACATGCGGAGACAATTGTCATGAGTAATCTGCGAATCGAATTGATCAATAAGGCCGAGGCCGAGCAATGATCAGTTAGGACGGGGTCAAGCAGTGATCAATAAGGCCGAGGCTGAGAAATTATCAATAAGGCTGAGGTCGAGCACTGCATATAGAAGTAACGTCTAGTTTTGCTTTGGAATCTTCAAACGGGATATTCAACTAAATATTTCTCTATTTGTACTTTTTTTTAGGGTTTTCTAGGGATATCCCTTATAAATAAGAAGAGAGGGGGACTTCTGAGATGGGATACACTCTCTCTCTCTCTAAATAATATGTAAACACATCTCTCTAAAGATTAGATTATCTGTTATCCCATATACCTTCTTTCATCAGATCCGGAAAGGTTCTAAAATTCTTTATTTGTCTATCACTCATCTTTATAAAATGAAAAAGGATCTATCTCACTCAAGATTGGGTGAATTTTTTCTTTTACTTATATTTTATTGCCATTTAATGTTACTTAATGCATCTTTTTATACTATTAATCTGATCATAATCATTATCATCATTTATATTCAACTATATTTTTCTATTCATATTATTCATCTCAGATCTAGAATTAATTATCCTTAACTGGGATTTATCATCTTTCTCCTTTGTATGGGGTCGAATCAAATTTAATTGACAAAGGCCGGGGGTACTCTCCCCCCCCCACCCTTGTAACATCAAGGGTACAACCACATTCACGTCATCTACAGCAATGACGTGGTGTCGACATGCATATGTAGGTGCCCCCACCCCTCCTTTTTATTTAGGGTGTCAGCGGCTCCTCGACGAATTGTACTTTTAGTGAAAACAACCCTCCTCTATATAAAGAGGGGGTTTTCCTTATTGTAAAGATCAGGTTTTATTCTCTAACAATACAACTTCCGATTACTCTCACTCTCTCTCTCTATTATTCTCTCTCTATTATCCTATCAGTTGTGATCATCGATAATATTCATAACTTCTTCATTTTTAGTAATATTCATAATATTAACGACATAGATCCTGTTTTGGGGTTTATTATACTTGATTACTATTTACCCCTTTTCTATATTTTCGATTGTCCATAGTTCATAAGGTAATCGATAACTTTTGAGTCAAATAATTTAGCACCGAGAATCAAACCTATAGTTTACACCCAAAGATTAGCTAACCATATCATTCATATCCCACAAAAACCCAGAAATGGCCGAAAACAACACCAGATCCAAAGCTATAATAGGGGTCACATCCAATCTCCTGAGCTCTTTTAATGAGGTCGGCGATGACGTTGTCACCAACACCACCCCCAACGCCGCACCAAAAATAGAGACTTCACCTTCCCCATTCGGGAATCTGGTGTTCTTGCAGAACAAGGAAGCTTCCACGTCCGCTACAAAAAGAAGCACCCCCGGTAGTTAGAAATTACTGGAAGAATGGTTGACGAGTACCCCGAGCGGCTTAGTGGAAAAACCATCCACAGGGTCGCACTAAAGCAATACCAACGACAAGTACCGCTACTACAGCAGACGAACAAGGAGAAGCGCGAACAAATAATCAATCCATCGAAACACAAATCCATGACGACACACTATATCCATCCTGAGAAAAATGGAAGAAATGGAGAGCGAAAACAAGGCTCTCCGCGACCAAATGAAAGAGCACCAGGATAGGGTCGACAAGATCCCCGGATCACCTAAATTACTACCAAAATGCGACGTGGAAAGGTTTGTAGAGCAACCATACTCCGATAAAACCGCCCCCTACTCTATCCCGAAGACTTTCAAGATGCCCCCTTACTTGAGGGTGTATGGTGGAACCACCGATCCCGAGGATCACCTCATCCATTACGTTACCGCTGTGAAAGGTAACGACCTATCAATAGAGCAGGTACCATCTGTGCGATCGAAGAAGTTCAACGAGACGCTGACCGGAGGAGCCCTAACATGGTACTCCCAACTGCCTGCCAAAGCAATTTCAAACTCCGAATAAATGGAAAAAGTGTTCATTACCGCACATGCTGGTGCAAAGAAGCCGGAGGCAAGGGTGAACAACATCTTCGCCATTAGGTAAACCACGGGCGAGGGGCTCAGGGACTTCCTCGCCAGATTCAACAAGGTGAGGATGAGTATTCCAAACGTGTCGGAACGTATGGCGGTCACTGGCTTCCAGAACAGACTCAGCAACGATGGCTCCAGAGCAACCAAGAAGCTGCTGAACCATCTCATGAAGTATCCTCCCATAACGTGGGACGAGATCCACAATGCCTACTGCGTTGAGGTACGAGCGGACGAAGACAATCTCAACGAGCCAACCCAACGACTGACAATCATACAATCAGACACAAGGAAAGATCGACGTCACGAAGGACGCTGGGAACATCCCCATCACCCCAAAATGGAACGACATCAACCATACATGAGATCTCACCATTCGCCATCTCGACATGCAAATGCACTACAGCGACATCTCACCCTGCTCAGAAGCGAAAGAGGTACGCCCTCTTTGCTTTAATCATATAACTTTTGTGTCTCTCCTTCAGAGGTAGTGTACGAGCTGGAAAATCTTGCCACCAAGGTACAATGGCCTCAGAAAATGAATTCAGACCCCGCCACGAGAAAATCAAACGTCTTGTGTGAATTCTACCAAGAGCGAGGACACAGGACCGAAGATTGCATAGGCCTGCGACAAAAGGTCGTCAGAATGTCAAACCAAGGATATCTAAAAGAGTTGCTCAACGACAAAGGAAAAGCCAACTTCGCACGTGGGCGAGAACAATGCCGCGGACCACCAAAACTATCTTCCCCGACACAGACGGTAAACATGATCATCGGAGATGGAACTGATGTTGCTATCAACCATGTCAAATTTGCCATCACGCACAGGCTGAAACAGACTATCTCCCACGAATGGTATGATGACTTCAAAAGAAGTATCACCTTCGATTAATCTGATGCCGACAGTTTGTGTTTTCCCCATTACGGTGCTTTAGTTATTACTTTACGTATTGTTGATACAGATGTCAGGAGATTCATGATCGATGATGGAAGCGGTGCCTGCATCATCCATTCGAGAGTCCTTTCACAGATGGGACTCGATGACAGGATAATATCCAGTTGTATAACACTAACCAGTTTTAACAATGCAGTGGAACGTACATCTGGAGAAGTGATTCTGCTCGTCCTCGCGGGAGGAGTCACATTGGAAACAACTTTTCACGTGATGGACCAGGAAATGGCATACAATGTTGTCATCGGGCGCCCATGGATGCATGCCATGCGAGCACTCCCTTCAAACTTGTACCAGGGAGTCAAGTTCCCTACCCTATTGGGGATATTCAGCATCAAAGGCGAGCCACGCACCGCGCAAGAATATTAGAAGATCACACAATATTGTGCCCACACCCGACAGCTAAGAGGAGCAAGCATGAAAGCATAGCAATTAGCCATGCCGGGGACTAAAATTGACCCAACGACTGACACCATCAGGGATCAAAATATTGTGGAGGCCTGCAAAGCGATGATCTAAGACCTCGATCTGATTCAGCTGGATAGCCACAACCCCAAAAAGAGGGCCTACATCGACCACTGGCTCAACGACCCAAGTGAGTATCGTGAATTTTTAACTAATCATGCAAACTTGTTCACCTTTTCCCATGCAGATATGCCAGGGATTTCGCCAGATATCATTACCTATAAACTAAACATCGACCCACTACATCTGCCGGTGTGACAAATCAGACGAAAATTCAACGCTACAATTAACGAGTCAGCAAGGTGTTGGTTCACGATTGCATCATTGAATTAACCCTTACTCTGGCATATCTGGCCGTATCCAAAGTCACCGTCAGCAAGGTGTTGGTTCGCAAAATGAAATGCAATCACTTATCTATTACATTAGCAAAAACTTAGTGGACGTCGAGACACGGTATCCACACCTCAAAAATTGGTTCTGGCACCGGTCACGGCGTCAAGGAAGCTGAAACCCTATTTCCACTGCCACCCCATTAAGGTAGTGACCACGTTCCCCTTAAGGAGCATCCTACACAAGCCCGAGCTATTGGGACGGCTCGCCAGATGGGCCATAAAGCTTAGCGAGCGTGATATCACATTTATCCCGAGATGCGCCATCAAATCACAAGTCCTCGCTGACTTCATGGCAGACTTCAGTGCAAAAATATTGCCGGAGGCAGAAAAGGAGGCCCTGCATTCCGCCTCAAATACCGACCTTTGGGCCCGCTACATAGATGGGGCTGCTAATGCCTCGGGATCGGACTGGGACTCATCCTCGAAGTCCCCATGGGTGAAATCATTCGCCTGTCCATACGATGCCCTAAGATGACTAATAACGAAGCAGAATACGAAGTTGTTATTGTAGGTATAAAATTAGCCATCAGATTTGGGGCCTGTCGGCTCGTTTTGCACTACGACTCTCAACTTGTGGTAAATAAAGTCACTAGGACTTACCTGATCAAGGAACAAAGGTTGCAGAAGTATCAGGTAGAAATCCATAGGTTAATGACACAGCTCGACGAATGCAGCTTCGAACAAGTTCCAAGAGCGCATAACGCCGAAGCAAACGGTCTGGCTAAGCTGGCTGCGGCCACCACAAGCCTAAATAAAGAGAGCATCGTCACTCTCCTCCACTCGGCAATCGATCACACAGAGGTACTCTCCTAACATTTAACCTGGGACTGGGACTCGCACAACTAATTTCTATCATATTTACAGGATGGAACCAAGCCGCCCGACAAGAAGGAGACAAAAAAGCTCCGTATACAGGCGGCAAGATACTGTATGATAAACGACGAACTCTATAAGAGGACTTTTGAAGGACCCCTGGCCAAATGCCTAGGCCTAAATCAAACAATGCCGGTACTAGAGAAAGTACAGAAAGGCCATTGTGGCGCCCACACGGGTAATCGAGCACTCGTACGTTGCCTAGTACGAGCCGGGTATTACTGACCCACTATGAAAAAACATGCTGCGGAGTACGTCCGCCGATGTGAAAGGTGTCAAAATTTCACCCCCCCCCCATGATACACCAACCAGGAGAACCCCTCCATTCGGTCAATTCGCCTTGGCCCTTCATCAAATGGGGAATGGATATAATCGGACCACTAGCCGCCTGACGAGGAAAGGTTTGTTTTTATTGGTTTTAACTAACTATTTCTCCAAGCGGGTAGAAGCAAGTGCTTACGCCCAAATTTGCAAGCAAGAGGTCATCGCCTTCATTTAGAAGAACATCATATGTCGTTTTGGCATCCCCAAAGAAATCACCTGTGACAATGGGCGACACTTCATCGGTTAGAAAACGGCCGATTTTTTTTACAAATGGCACATCAAAAGAATACTCTTAACACCATATCATCCTACCGCCAACGGCCAGGCAGAGTCATCAAATAAAACCATATTTAATATATTGATGAAGAAGCTCGAAGATGCCAAAGGACTATGGCCCGAGCTGCTACCAGAGGTGTTATGGGCAAACAGAACCACCCCCAAATCTTCCACGGGAGAAATGCATTACTCGCTGGTTTACGGAACTGACGACGTCATACCAGTTGAAGTAGGCGAGCCGAGTTTAAGGTACCCACACATAAGGGGAGCAGAGAATGATGCGAACTGACTTCAAGACCTCGATGAAGCCGAGAAAGAAGATAAATGGCCCACATTAGGCTGGTATCCCAAAAACAACAAATCGAAAGATAGTACAACAAGAAAGAAAAAATCCGACCACTCAAAGTAGGGGACCACATACTAAAAGCCAAGACTCTGGCATCCAAAGACCCTAGCGAAGGAAAATTGGGGACCAATTGGGATGGACCCTACAAAATCACCGCAAGATCAGATAAAGGCTCATTTCGACTAGAGACCATGGAAGGAAAGACGCTCCAAAACAACTAGAACATCTCTCACCTCAAGTATTTCCATTTCTAAAGAGTATCCCCGGAGTCGTACTCTTTTTCCCTTATCCGAGTTTTGTCCCAAGCGGGTTTTCTCGAAGAGGTTTTTAATGAGGCGACGAAGGAGATGCTCAGAAATGCTTATGAGGCTAATCTGACATGCCAGTCATTCTGCTAATCAGCACAACAGGCATATCACAGGGACTAAGGCTACGGCCATCTCCAATGTGTGAATCTCCAATGTATGAATCTCCAATGTATGAAATGCTATGACCATCTCCAATGTATGAAAGGCCATGGCCATCTCCAATGTATGAAAGGCTACAACCATCTCCAATATATGAAAGGCCACGACCATCTCCAATGTATGAAAGGCTAGAGCCATCTCCAATGTATGAAAGGCCACGACCATCTCCAATGTATGAAAGGCTACGACCATATCCAATGTATGAAAAGCTACGGCCATCTCCAATGTATGAAGGCTACGGCCATCTCCAATGTATGAAAGGCCACGGCCATCTCCAATGTATGAAAGGCCACGACCATCTCCAATGTATGAAAAGCTACGACCATCTATAATGCATAAAAGGTTAAGGCCGTCCACAGCGTACAAAGAGGCTACGGCCATCTATAAGGCGTAAAAGGCTAAGGCTGTCCACAACGTACAAAGAGGCTACCACCATCTTTAATGCATAAAAGGCGAAGGCCATCCACAGCGTACAAAGAGACTACGGTAAGGCCGTCCACATCGTACAATGAGGCTACGAACATCTATAATGCATAAAAGTCTAAGGCCGTCCACAGCGTACAAAGAGGCTACGGCCATGTATAATGCATAAAAGGCTAAAAGTTGTCTAAAGCATACTAAGAGGCTATGGCCATCCATAACGCGTAAAAGGCTAAGGCCAATACCGGAGCGACCGACTTAATTCATCCAACCCAACACGATCGGAACCACGGGAAAGGTAACAGCCTCCCTAAACCAAACAAATGGCTAAGGCCAGAGTCGACTCAGCCTAACCACAACAAATTAACTCAACAAAAATCGACACTATGCAACAAGTACGCAAAGTAAAGGTGCAGAAAGAAGACATGTAAATGTATTGCAAAGCAATGAAAAAAAAAGAATATATATATATATATATATATATATATATATATATATATATATATATATATATACGATTTCCATTTACTCCAAAAAATTACATGTACATTCATTTCCAAGAGCCATGTCCCTCCGACTGCAAAATCAAAAGAAAAATACAGCCTAACTACCACCTTGTTCATTGCCACCACCTCGGTCGACATCACCTCCCTGTTCACCAGTCGGTCCATCACTATGATCATCGCCACCCTCAGCCCAAAACAACAAAGAAATCAAGGACCCCATGCCCAATTGATTCACGTCCGCAAAAGTATATCCCACCAGGCTCGGGGAATCAAGGTTATACCCGCAAGCTTTCTAGGTGACCCTAACCAGATGGCGCTGATCCTCGACCTCCATCTCGTAGCTCTTCAAAAACTGTCCACCCAGCCTCGATGCATACCCACATGTCATGCGCCTTGCGGGACACATCGTCGGCAGGTTCGGCTGTTGTCACCTGCTGGAGAGCGTCCACTTCAGCTACTTTGGCTCTGAGCTCGGCTATTAAGGCGTCAAATTTGGCACGCAATTCACCAGCCTCCGCCATCGCCCTACGGACGATCTCCAACTCCTCCTCCTTCGTCCGAAGAAGATTCTCCAGCTAAGTATTTCGAGCCACAGCAACCATTAAATCTACATCCGCCCGCTCGAATTGAGTCGTGCACTCTCGCAGCTGAGTTTCTGCCTGCTCCAAATCCTCACGAAACACGCAAAACTGTGGGTCCTGGGCATATAGGTCTGCCAACATATTGTGCTTGTTTTGGACCTCCCTGTATTTCCTTATTGCCCTCTTAAGAGTGTTATTCTTTCTCAGATCACACCGGCCCCTCTCTACTTCCAAAATGAGGGTCTGAAAAAACACACAACCTAAGTCAGAGCAAGCCTAAAGGCCTACAGTAAAATAACAAGAAATAACGACATAGCTTACCTGCAAAGCTGCGCTGGCAACTCGTCGGGATAAGTCTCTATCGCATACATCTTTCAAGGTCTTAGTCTCAACAGCCACGCAAGACAAAGTCATGTCCGCCGTAGCCTACTCACTATCCAACAACAGGTTATACCCCCTTGGGATCATAATCCCACGGTTAGGCCCCATCACCGCCATATCCACTGGAGCATGATCCCCTCGCGGCACATCCGCAGACGTGGGAGCTCACCCAGAATCCATTCCTTCCCTGCCAGTAGTCGTTTCGGTAGCAGCCAGTATATCTCCTCCTTCGACTTATGGGGAAGCAGTATCGACCACAACCTCCCTCAGAAGGGTCTCCCTCTCTAGGCGAATAGCATTGCCCATAAAGACCGGCCTCGACTCAAGATGGCAGATAATCGCCCTCCTACGCTCCAGTGCTATATCTTTGCCAAGAAATAGTCTGCGCCTTTTCCGCTCCGGCAGCTCTTCACCTTCGGAAGCCTCCTCTTCGGCAGGAGGAGATGGAGGCGAAGGGGTCTCCTCATTCACAGGTTTAACTACCAGCTCGACCCCGGGTCGAGTAGCCTCAGGAACGTCCTTGAAATAGGGCTCCCGGATCATATCCTCGCCCTCGGAACGAGTGGCATTAGAAACATCCTCACTAAATGCCTCCACGGCCGCACGCTCACCCTCAGGCTGAGCAACCTCAGGAACGTCCTCATCTAAATTCTCCTGAGCTACGTTCTCGTAGTCGGAGTCCACCAACGAGGAAGCTACAGCGTGACATCTTTTCCTCCTTCGTGGGACACTTCAGGCTGCCAAAATATTAACCAAAGAAAGGTATGTCAGGAGGCAACGCCAGAAAATAAAATCACCAAACCAAAAAGTTGATGCAATACCTGGAAGACCATTCTTCATGGTAAATGTCGCCCACATCCTGCACTCTTCCTCGAGTGGGATCACTCTCCCCATCCACGCCCTTATATCTGGAACGGATCGGGGCGTGGAAGCCCTGCCTGCAAAGACAGAAAAATAATAAAAGTCACAAAAATTGAACATGCATAAGCAACTGAAAGTGTTGAGTGCATGAAACAACACTCACGTTCAGGATTCCACACTTCTGGAAACCCTTCAGGGGCTTATCGTCCGTTTCGATGACCAAACCCTTCGTACCGCGATTTTTCAACTACAACATCGTCCCCCTCATGAACCCAGGACTTAACAGTTACAGCAGATGATGTATCGTAATATCAAGTCCGGCCTGCTCAACATAAGTCGTCAGTATACGACATATCTTCCTCGTATACGGGGTGAGTAGAACCTACAGAGTTCCTCGGCCAATGGGTATATGGGAAAACTACACCCAATCAAGAAGGGATATTCGTAAAAAGCACAGAACCCCGGTCTGTGCACATTGGAAAAATCCTCTTTTGCCACTGTCATATCCACCGTGTTCGGAATCTGGCAAGACACACGCAAATCGTCCAGTTGTGAGTCAGAAAATTTAGATTTTTCCCATACAGAAGCTATGCAGCGAGAAGGAAAATCCATTCGAGCGTACATCTCTCGGGGAAGCACATTATCGATGGAAAGAGGGACAAGAGGCCTTCAGACCTTTTTCCCACCCTCTAATGATGGGGGAACCCCAGAAGTGGATTCATCTCCAATTCCTTCACGTTGTCGACTCGTCTCGCCATAGTCAGTATTTGACCAATGAACAGACATGTCAACGGCTGGTAAAACTATAAAGTAAACTCAAAGAGGTCAAACACAAAAGTTACTGAAAGCCCTAATGAGAGATGGAGATATAAAGAACTTTTCCTGAGAAGTCAAAAAGATGGTAAAAATCAAACTCTCTTCCTATTTATAGTACCCTAATACACGGTAATCGAAGAGCTAAGTGTCAGAAAAAGGGCGGGAAACCGAAACATCAAATCGTCCCCTGATCTGCCTTGGGAGCAGTTGTAATTATGATGCATGCCACCAGTGACGTCAATTCAAAAAGTAGGCAACGTGTCAATACATGAACGACGCCACAACGAATCGACTTTTCCACTCATTGCAGACATACGTCGAATACGTCTCCAACAGGCGGAGGAACTAACTGTATGGGGTCGAATCAAAATTAATTGACAAAGACCGAGGGTACTCTCTCCCCCTCCCCCTCCTCCCACGCCCTTGCAACATCGAGGGTACGACCCTCATTCACGTCCTCGACAGCAACGGCGTGGTGTCGACATGCATATGTAGGTGCCCCCGCCCCTCCTTTTTATTGAGGGTGTCAGCGGCCCCTCGACGAATTGTACTTTTAGTGAGAAAACCCCTCCTCTATATAAAGAGGGGGTTTTCCTTATTGTAAAGATCATGTGTTATTCTCTAATAATACAACTTCTGATTACTTTCTCTCTCTATTATTCTCTCTCTATTATTCTCTCAGTTATGATCATCGATAATATTCATAACTTCTTCATTTTTACTAATATTCATAATATTAACAACACAGATCTTGTTTTGGGGTCTATATTTTCAATTGTTCATAGCTAATAAGGTAATCGATAACTTTTGAGTCAAACATCCTTATTAAATTAGTTTAACAAAAAGGTCATATACATTTTTGGTCAAACAATCACCGCATCCTGCAACTTAGCCGTTACATAACCCAAATCAGATAAGAGTCATTTGTAATTAATTTTCAATGAGAATTAGTTGTGGCTAATTGGGACAAAATCTAACATATGTAATCCTACACCTCAAAATACATAAACAAAGATCCCTCTCTGCATATTTCTGTCTGTCTGTAACTCTAATCATGTAAGACATGTGCAAACCTTTTATTGTTGCATTATCCTATACGTTGAATATATATATATATATATATATATATATATATATATATATATATATATATATATATATATATATATATATTTTCCCCCATTTCAGTTTATGTGAACCCATTTGACTGGACACAGAGTTTATGAAAAGAGAGAAGACTTTTGATTTTGTTGTGTAAAATGAGGCACCTTTATGTTGTGTTGCTATAAATCAATGCATAAAGCTAAATTATTTTCAAATAAGAAATAAGTTATTCTTTTTAGCTCAAATTAAAAAGGAAATAGATTCAAATAAATTGAAACGGATGGAATATATTATGAGGTGCAGACCAATCAGAGATTGTGAAATCATTGAATACACTTTTTCTTCCAACATTTTCCCACAATGGGTGGTGGAATCTGAGCTGCTAGCTGCAAGCATCAATTTACTGAGCCAATGGCAGGTTGACATGTTCCCCCATATTTCTATAAAAGGGAAATGGTGGGGACAATAAAGCATAGGAACTGGAGCCTAGATCTGCAGCGCTGGATGTTCACATCGATTTCTTAGGCACAAAATTGGGGAGACCTTTTTGCCAGTATTTCTATAAAAGGAAAATTTTGTGGTGTGGGGTGGGGGGAGGGGGGTGAGGGGCCGAGACTTGTACGTGTAATGATTTTCTCCTACTGGGCCAGCACCACTTTGCGGCATACAACTAATTGCTGATCCGTAGGATAGTTGCACAGGCACCACCCACTGGTTGTTACCAGGTCGTATTGAGGTAAAGCACCCCCCTCACAAAGGTGTCTCTATTAGTGTTAGCAATCTTGAACTACATGATATCTACAACGGGGATGCTTATGTTCCTTTTCTTTATCCTCCATCGTCCCTATTGTCACATGCGTGTTATATGTCACACAAAAATAACTCGCAAGGCAGAAAAGTCTCGATTTCATTTCAGCTTGCTCCAACACTCGGTTAAAATTTCAGTAACTTTGAGCTTAGAATTATTTAGGCAGCTTTTCAACATAGTAAGCTTAGACTAATTTTACGCAACGAAAAATACGTAAAAGGACAAAAATATAGATGAACAAAATGCACAATATACATGAAACTCTTTTTTCAACTTTGTACTTAACTCGAGCATACAAAGAAACTCAAACTCAAAGTACATCTACGTACAAAAGAAGATCACTCTTGACCCTTACATGACTGCTCATAGCCTTAAATGTTTTCACTCTTGAAAATCAGACTTAGGACTCCTTCCTAACTCAAAAACATGCACTCTCACACATTTTTCACTCATACTCAAATCATAAAGAAGGCTGCCCATTTATAATACATCAGCCAATCCGTTTTTTAGGCTTAGACACTTACTCACTCAACCCACCACTTTAGCCTACTATAGTTGACAACTCCAACTACTAGGATCATGTAAATCATGCTAAAGAATAGTAGGATTATCGCCCCAAAATCGTGCTAACTCCTGCAAGCATTTTAGCAAAGCTCAACTGCTGCCTACGTGCACAGCATATGCCATAACCGCCATTGACTTTGTCTATCCAAACCTTGCTGCCCAATTTTGTGCCTTGGCTTGGACCAGGCGCTAATGACATTGTATCTAGCTGTATTGTACCACAATTTGCCTATTCCAAGGCTCACGAACTTGGCCCGTTTGCGGCAACTCAATGTCATGACAAGTCTGCCCGCACACTACCTTCTCGTTGCACATTAGTTTGCCTTGCCAATCTGTTTTGCCTTGCCATGGCATCACTGCCTCGTGCCTTGATGTCTTTATCATGATAAAGTGTCACCCTCATCCCGCGACTCATTGTCAAGCCCTTGCCAAGTTGTCTCGCCTCCGCCAAAGCCTTGGCCATCACTTGCACGTTTCCCATTTTTGCCTTGGTGCTGCTCATGCACCTTAGCTTAGCAACACTCTTCCTACCTCACGATAACACTCTCGCTGTCAAGTCGAGCTCAATTGGCGGAGGTCTAACAAACATGTCCCTCCTCCTCCCGATGGCCAAGGATACTAAGTATCGGATAGATAACACATCGGGTTAAAGTTAAATTGGATAATGCATAAGAAATTTTCTTTCCAATATGGGAAAGGTGTAATTACAAGTTTGATGGTCAAAAAGGAATATTAGAGTTGAAATTGTTAGGTGTTTGTCCTGATTTTCTTATCATATTTGGTTTTCCTATTTTTTTAAGAAAAGGGCAATATATTTATCATGATTGAGTTTTTCTTCTCATAAAAGAAAATTATAAATCTTTCATATTTGGATACAAGAAAAGGTTTGAACTTCTATAAATTGAGGATCTTTTTTCTCATTTATCAGCATCCACAATGTAGCCATAAGGGGGTTTAAGAATCTTGTTTAGGAGAGAAAAACATTACGGGACAAGTGTAAGTGCGCCACTTGTGTTTGCCTCTTTGTGAGGTTCTCTCGATATTTTGTACTCTTTTCTTATAGTGGATTGCTGATCTCCACTGTGGACGTAAGTCAACTGATCAAACCACGTTAAATGTTTGTATCTCTTTTGATATATTTCTCTTTCACTATCTAATTTACTTTGCTAACTTTCACATGAAACCTGGTTATTATTTCGATCCTTATACCTTAATTCATGTACATTTGGATATTTTTCTGCAATAGAATTGTCATCCTCCCAATTAGCACCTAACTGGTAAGCACAATATCATGTAAAATATTGCTAATAGTGAGAATGCGAATAATGATTTAGGTTAGTTATATGAATCATTATTATTAATATCAATTTTTAAACACACATGAATCCAATATTAAATAAGACAAAATTAAAATAGAAAACACTAAAGTTCTCTATTTTTAATATATTGAGACATAAGAATTTCTAACAAGTCCAAAAGCTAGACTCCTTGAAAACATTGAATCTCAAGTAAACATGGTAAAGTTTATGGGACAGTCAGTTATGAATGATGTATCCAAGTAACTGAATTAGATAATTCCAAGAGCTAATACAATTCAGAAATCAGCGAGAAGGCTATTTATTTTAGGTTAGAACCTAAAAACCAAGGTGTTCAGACAAAACATCCATATCTTCTTCATCCTCTTCTTCCATACCAAGTAAAGCCATCTCATCTTCACCAACATTTTTGTTCAACAAGTCCTCCCAAAATCCTTCATTAATTGCATTATCTCCACTTTCTATGTGTGCTTTCTGATCAACATAGTCATCTTCCTGCAGTTCTAAATCATCAAATCCATAAACATCACCATAATCTTGATCAGATTCTTGCTTTATATTAAGATTTTCAATATTGCTAGGACCTTGATCAATTGGCCTTCTCCTTTTCTTGTTGATTTCTTCCTCAAGTTGTTTCCTTTTATCCTTTTGCTGCATTATCTGCTGCACAAAGTTTGGATTCTGTATTGCTTTGGCCAAGAAACTCATCATCTGCTGCTGCTTCATTTCTGTCCCTTTAAGTTTTTCTTCCATTGATTTAAGGTTTGATTTATTGGCCTGCTGTTGCTGTCTAAGATTAATAAGCTCCATCATCAGAACCCGTTTATCGCGCCTCAATCGATCAATTTCTCCATCTAATCCAAACCTCCCCAACTCAACACATGAAGAGTAATCCATACCTTGGTTTGAAGCCTTATTGCAATTTCCAGCTGAGTGTAAACTATTATTATTCGTCTTTCTCCTCCTAATTTTCTTCAAGAGATGCTTTTGCCCCCTCAAGAAACCTTCATTAGCAAACTCCCAATGGTCTGGATTAACCTTCCTAAATCCCTGCATTGTTCACATTCCTACTCCTCCAGTAAGGAAAGAAAATATAAGGAGATGAAAAACCAATAATACTAGTAGCTAGTATTGTTGGCTGAAACACTAGTAGACATATATCAAGAATGATGAAAATGGACAAAACCTAAAGTGAATGCAAAAAAAAAGGTAATGTCAAATGACTAAATTAGCTGTAAAATGGACAAAACCAGTGAATCCACCTCCCTTTTATATATTCATTGAGATTTAGGAATAGTTGTTTTTTTTCTAGACAAATAATTTTCACTTAAAACCATTGAACCATCAAAGAGATTGTAACCAAAAAGAATTATAAAAGAAAGAGAAATACAGCAAGCTCCATTATAAGAAACCAATCTTGTTGACAAAATATTGTGAACAACATTTCCCTGAACAAGCCTCAAAGCTTCAACAACTATTGTCATTCTCCAACAACCAAATTGCAATAAGCTTGAGGCGTGTTAAGGACACTGGTATTAAAGATATTTGGCCAAAAAATCAATTACAAGTTCCCACTGGAAGATTAAAAGCTCTTAAGTCATCAACAAGGTAACTAACGCTACGTGATCTTGAAACTTGAGGAACATGAATGAAAATGTAAAGAAATATAAATTCTGAACCACTCTATCAGCAAATATTGAAATGTTTCTCAACTCTCAAGAGATTTAATTCTCCGTCTTTCTAGTTCCTATATATGCCTATTAGATAAATATAATATTCTGTGTGCTCAAAGTTGAATTGGGCAAGAGAAAATTAATGCTTACATAAGTATTGAGCTGTCTGACAAAGCTGGAGAAATTGTTATGCTTGAAATACCTTGGAAGAAGATTCATGGCTAAGGTTTGAGGATCCCAAACGATGAAACTGTTGTTACCTCTACTCCAAGAAACGACATCGTTGGTGCTTGGATCATCGACAAGTTCATAAGTCTTGTTAAGAAATGGTGGAGGGCCACTCTCATGAAGACCCTCCATCGGTTGAGGCACATTGGACATGAAAGTAAACTCTTCGTTTATTGAACCAAAATGATCCATTATTACCTTGAATCTTCAAGAAATGTGAGTAAAGATACTACAAGTTTGAGTCAATGAATAAAGTTTGATAGAATTTAAAGTATACCAAAATGGCTGTTGAGGTCAAAGGAAGGCTAACAATATATGCCTTAACTTCTTCTTCAAATGTATTGATTTAGGATTGGTTTTATTAGTAGTTGGGGTTTGAGAGAAAAGGGTTTTTGTGGGAAGGAGATTTTGAAAATTACACAAATGAGTACGAGATTAGACAAGAATCAAAATTTTCCAAGAAAATAGAGGACATGAACAGGTAAAAAAAGCAGTAAAAACAATTTGTGAAGCAGAAAGATAGGGTTCAAAGTATGGCAGAAGAAGTGGGAATTTATGTTGCAAGAGAGCTGAAATCACGGTCCAATCAAATTAATATTTTATACTTTCTTTGCTAATGCTGTAGATTCAAGCCGGTAGAATATAAAGGTCCTCACATATTTTTAGCCCTTTTTCCCCATTTAATTATTAGTCCCCATTTAATTAATCTCTCTTTTTAACTTTTGGGATACGTGTTTTGTAGCCTTGTGGCAAGTCTAAACTTAGTACTCCCTCCTATCCAAAATAAATGATTTTTTGGCTTCTTTTTTTTTTTTTCAAAATAAGTAATTTTTTCGTATTTCAAGAATGACTTAATGATGTTTTTCCTATATTATTCTTGGAGTAAATAATGTTGGAATATGTGTTAGGAGTGTTTATGTGAGATAGTAAGGTTAAAATGGTCAATTTTATTGCTAATTAATGCTAAAAAGTGATTTTCTTAATATGTGTGAAAACATCCAAAAAATCACTTATTTTGGATAGGAGGGAGTACAAATCTAAATCCTGGTTAGTTTATGTGCTTTAGATATTTATTTGTGGGATCGGAAGTGTTAAGCTCTAAGAGAAATGCAAAATATATAGAAGAGTCTTAAAACTGGAATATGTCGAAAAATCACATGTTGTGCTAATCTTGATTAAGAAAGATAACCTTATAGAAGTAAACTTGTATGGTTCAATTAGGTTATATTTTTGAGTTTTACTTTACTCTTTCTTTTTTCTTTTTGTTTCTTGTTTGGCTGGAGGGAAAGAGGGGAGGCTTGCTTCAAAATATCTTACCTACTCCAAAAGTGAGGAAAATATCTTGGCTACAAGATATTAAAATATGTATTAATCTAACAAAAGCTTGGGTACACTTGGTTGTATGCAAATTGAGCCACGCGTCTAAATCTTGCATAAATAGTCCATAAGATTTTACATATTTAATATTTTCTCTTTAAAATAACAAATTCAATCCAACTATTACTTAATTAACCATGTTTGAAAGCTTATCAATATAATGCTACCAAACCAGTTGAGACCTTTCATGCAAGCTTTGGTCTAACAGTAGTGAACAATAGAGGAAAGGAAAACAGATAAATACGCTAATCCTTGAAGTTAACAACAACAACAACTACCCAGTATGTTTCCACATAGTGGGGTCTGGGGATAATCCTTGAAGTTAGAGAAATATAATTGCCGTGTTTAATTTATAGTAAATAATATCATCTTCCTTGTAGATAATTCTTGTTCAAGCCAAATCTAGATCTCCCTTCTTCTAAATATTAATTGCATAATAAAATTTTGAATCATTTTTAAATGTTTTGAAATGAAAGAATGATACATTAATTAGTTTAATGGATTCTTAAGTTGTTTTCATTAAAAAAGAAAAAAAGCAATACCTTATGTGGTTGGTATTTATAGTAATCTTATTTACTTAGCAAAAGATAAAGCTGAAAAGTTTGTTGTCAAAGAGCAAATAATTCAAAAAATCGTGTAAGCATCTCATCGGTTAGCAATATAAAATTAGGAAAGTAGTGAGATATATTCGTCCACGTCAAGAGAGTTCCTAATGTTTGCTTATGGGCGACAAGTGGAGGATTTCTATTCGAATTATTAACAGAAAAATAAAGAATCATTTGGCTCTTGTTTAATAGGAGTAGTAGTATTAGTTAGTATTCAAATCAAATTACTTATTCCATGATTACAAAGTTTCCCGATTTGCATCAAAGAATAAAGGTACTTCCAATACAAGTAAAGTAGACAGATCAAGACTAAGAGCAATATTTTCTAGTTTATCCTTTTTGGGAAAAGAGAAAAGTTAGATCTTCAAAATCTATATTCATACGTATATCTACGTTTATATCTATATTATTATAAAAGCATAAATAATTTAAATTAAATATTGAACGATTAAAATATTTGTAAAATATTGATAGACTTTTATAACCTTAATTATTTATATAATTTAACAATATAATTATAAATTATCAAAGTATTTTTTATTCTCCATTTAAACATCGCACACATTAATGCTACATAGTTGACTTTGGGTCAAATTTTTGACGTCTTACTTTTTGGCCGACTTGGGTTTTTTTGGTAAACAAAGAAAATACTATTAATAATTAAGTTGTGTGTACAGAGGAGTGATGCATATATGACATCCTATTACAAACCATAGAACTAGTAGTAGTTATAATTACATATGTCATGGCATTCTTAGTAGAATTATCATCATGACAGTCATTGATACTAAATTAACTAACTGGCCTATCATCCTAAAAACATGACGCAGCAAAAAGAGTAACTGTTTCCAAAATTGTAGGCCTAATATTTCTTGCAAAAAGATGTCCCTTCTTAGCTAGTTGCGCATCCACCATATTTTTCCCTATGCACACATGGTTACTTTTTGGTCGATTTGGTTTCTACATAGCTCAACCTCTTTTTTAGCCTTATACATAGTTAAATAAAATCAGGAAAAAAAGTATAACAATAGATTGTGCTAGGGATTAGATAGAATGCACATCAATTATATAACAAATATGCTAAATTAATAAATAATAATTGTTGACCTAAACTAGAGTCGAAGGATTATGTATTTTGATTTCTATTTTTCGTGCACGTTATTTAACTCTTTCAATATCATGATTGATTTAATATGTATATATATATATATATATATATATATATATATATATGTATGAATTTATTTTTAGATAATTAATAGAGCCAATAAAATATTGAAATTACTAGAATTGAAGAAATTTGTTTACAAAACAACAACAACAACAACAACAACAACCCAGCATATTCCCACAAGGCGGGGAAGAAATTCGTTTACAAAATTGATGAAAATTTGTTAGTTTTCGTTTTGAATTTCACGTGAAAACAAAGCTTGGATTAGTTTTTTTTCCCTAAAGTATTTTGAGTTTGGAATCTAAAATTAATAACGCATTTGTGATTAAAAAAAATTTGAACCAATATACTAATATTTTTTATGAGCTTTAATTTCAAATCTAACGCTTAAGATATTCATGCAACGCACGAGGTAGAAACTAGTTATTATAAAAGTATGAAATCCTTAACTAAAAAGTCAAAATACCAAATTACCCTTTTAAACAATCAAAATACCTTACTTATCCTAATAAGAATTCTCTATTATTAATATACTAAATAAAATATAAAAATAAAAAGTTTAATAAATTCGGCGAAATTAAACTGAATAAAAAGGGAGTCACTTATGACCATTTAGAAATGGTGTCTTTTAGGAAATGGTACCTATTGGTTAGTGTCTTTGTTCTAAAAGACGCCTAAAATATATTTCTATGATTGGATAGCAATAATTGTAACGATATGATCGATCATTTTGAGTCCTAGCATTCCGTTCAGCAGTCGAAGGTCATGAACAACTTCATTTAAAGTATTATGACTTGTACGCGTGCTATAAATTAAGTTCAAGAAAGTTCAGAGTCGGTTTGGAAAGAGAATTCTCATTTTGGAAGCTTAAAATTGTAAGAATGAACTAAGATTGAAATTTTGAGTAAACAACCTCGGAATCAGAATTTGAAAGTTCTAGTAGGTTCGTATGATAATTTGGGACTTGGTGTATGCTCGGTTTGGGTTTCGGATAACCCGGGAGCTTTTTGGCGCCTATTGTGGAAGTTAGCATTTTAGAAGAAATATTATAAGTTTGGCTTGAAGTGTATTTCAGTGTTATCGATGTCCGTTTGGGATTTCGAGACAGTGAATAGGTCCGTATGGTGATTCTGAAGTTGGGGACGCGATCAAAAGAGAATTCGGAGGTCCGTAGGTCATTTTGGAGTAATTTGGTTAAAGATAGAAATTTGAAGGTTTTTGAGAAGTTTGACCGGAGGTGGACTTTTTGATATCGGGATCGGAATCCGTATCCGATTCTGAAAATTGGAGTAGGTCCGAAATATCGAATATGACTTGTGTGCAAAATTTGAGGTCAATTAGATGTGATTTGATAGGTTTAAGCATCAAAAGTAGAAGTTTGAAGTCCTAAAGTTCATAGAGCTTGAATTGGGGTGTAATTCGTGATTTTCGTGTCGTTTAATGTGATTTGAGGCCTCGTGCGAGTCCTTAGTGTATTTTGGGACTGGTTGGTAGATTGATTGGGGTACCGGGAGCCTCGGGTGGATTTTGAGTGTGGTTAACGGATCGAAAATAGGATTTTTGGAAGTAGAGGATTGCTGGTTGCTGTCATGACCGCACCTGCAAAAAAATGGGCTGCAGATGCGGCCAGGGGAACTGCTTATGCGTTTGAGGAGCCGCAGATATGGAACCGCATCTGCAGTAGAGGGCTCGCAGAAGAAGAAGTAAGGAGGCCTAGGAAGGACCGCAGATATAGTTGAGAGGCCGCACCTGCGGAACCGCAGGTACGAAAATTGCTGGGGCAGAATGGTTGTTTTAAAAATCGGAACTTGGCCATTTTTATCATATTTTTTATAGCTTGGGCGATTTGTGGGGAGCTTCAAGAAAGGATTTTCACCATCAATGATAAGGTAAGATATCCCCACCTATTATGAGTTAAATACATCAATTATGTATGGATTTAGGCATGAATTGTGTAAAAAACTTGGGGTTTGAGGGAAAAACCTAGAAATTATATTCTTAAAATTTAACCACTATTTTGGGTATGGAATTTAGAGAAAACTATATATTTGAGTTCTTAAGGTCATGGGTAATCTTTATCCTTGAAAAATTTTAGAATCCGGGCACGTGGGCCGAGGGCATTTTGTCAACTTTTTGACAGAGTTAGGAATTGCTATAAATTAGATTGTAATGAAGAATTGAGCATATATTAATAGATTTGCGTAACCATTGGCTATTTTTGGAGCGTGGTGCATCAATTTGAATCTTCGGAAGGGCGTGGAATGCCGATTTGGATCTTCGGAGCGAGGTGAGTCTCCTTACTAACCTTGTAAGAGGAATTTTCCCCATAGGTGAAATAGTTAATTATGTGCTCCTATTCGTGGGGTCTACGTACGCACGAGGTGACGAGAGTCCGTGCGTAGCTATTACTATGCTATTGTCCGAGTAGTTAGGACCTACAAGCATGTTATACTTGGATTATTTTTGAACATTTTGATAGCTTGAATTGCTTAAATCACCTTGGATTAGAAAATGAATTTAAAAAGAGATTGAATGTCATTTTTTCCTGAATTGTTAAAAGAAAAATTATCTTATTTGGAAAAATATCCCCGATAAGTTTTTAGTTGACTGATTGAGCATGTATCTCTATGTGTACCTGTGTCACATCCATGATTCGCTAACATAATATGTGTTTATTTATGGAATGGTCCGAACGCCTCGGCAGATTAAACAGATGCTTTTATGATTCGGGCCGTTCGATCCTCGATAGTGCACAGTTTATATTTCTATTGGATCGGGTCGTCGCCTTGGTGTGATTTGCGCATGATATTTGTCACTTGAGAATTTTAAATGTAAAATTTGCCCTTCGTGGCTTGATATAAATTGATAAGATAATGAAGAGTAAACTTTGAAAATCCGTAATTTTTTTGTTGAAGGTGTTTACCTGTTTTTCGGCTTCGTAAATTAGAATTACTATATAATTCTAGGGTTTCCTCACACTTTAGTTTATTGTTAATTGACCTCTAGTAAGTCTCAAAGTTTACTATCTCATCTTTATATCTTCGAGATTAGACGGGATACTCATTGAGTACACATTGATTATGTAATCATACTACACATCTGTGCATTTTTATTGCACATGTATATATAATCCTAGTGGTGTAGTGGGCGTAGCAGCGCGGATGATTCTGGGACTAAGTGAGTTGCATTATTCGAGGCGACCCTGTCACGAACCAAAATCCCAACCCGGTCATGATGGCGCCACTCGTGGGGACAAGGCTAGCCAACAACACAACATTACATCTTTTATAATTTCTTAGCAGGAATAAGTCTTAATAAACAGAAAACAAAATTACAAGTACGAAGTAGACATAGTAGAACAATGAAAACCATCCCGACTCAGCCCGAAATCGGGGTGTCCCAAGTTATAAGCTATTACAGAATTTACTAATATTTTACAAGTCTGGAATTATCATAAATAACAAAAGATAAGGGAGAAACGGGGTTGCGGACGTCAACAGCTACCTCATTACTCCTAGTCACCGCCTGGTCTGGAAAGAATCAGTGCTCAGGAGCGAACTCAGCTCTACCTGTATCTGCACAAATGGTGCAGGGAGTAATGTGAGTACTCCGACCCACTGAGTAATAATAATAAATACAGTCCGAAGGTAAGAAAACACAATAAATACACAAAGTAAACTAAAACCCAATTATACTACAATGTGTGGAACTGAACATCTAAACAACAGTTTAGATACGAATGTATGAATACAATGTAATACATATGATGGTACATTCCAGAACCCACTGCGGTGTGCAGCTCGAGCCATCCATATTTATTTATCGTCGACGGCGCTCACTGGGGCTGTGTACAGACTCCGGAGGGGCTCCTACGACCCAAGCGCAATATTTTGGTCTGTCATTATTACATGACTGGTCAGTCATTGTTACCTGACAAATTTATATCACACGGTGTCATTGTTACCATTGTTCCAAATATATATTACAGTACCATTGTTACCACTAATTCAAGTATAATATACAGTATCATTGTTACCAATATTTCAGGTATAATATAAAGTGTCATTGTTACCACTGTTTCAAGTATAATACAATGTCATTGTAACCACTATTTCAAGTCACTTTATAATCAGTCCAGAAAATAATATGGTAAACCCCCTGGGCATTTTCAAAATAGAAGTTCCCAGCCCAAAATACATTTAAAGATGTCATTTAAAACCTTGGACTGAAGTTAGTTGATATGCAAATCATACTAAGTAGTAATATTAATTTCCGAAGGATTTCATAAGCCGGCGCAAGGCCCTAAAAATGGCATCAAGACCAGTAATATCAATAAAGCATGTATATTGATCACCAGAATAGTATAAACATCACACGGGATGGGCCAAGTCACAATCTCCAATAATATCTGTTCCCGCACTCGTCGTGGAATGCGTATCACGCCTCAATATAGTGTTACAATGTGAAAGTCCGGGGTTTCAAACCCTCAGAGCAACATTTACATATATTACTCACCTCAAACCAATCGCGGGATTAGTCCGCTATGCCTTTTCCTCTTGAATTAACCTCTTCGCGCCTCGAATCTGCCCAAAACCATAAGTAATACGTTATAATGTGCTAATGGGACATAACCTAATCGAAAGAACTCAAAAAATACTCAAAAACACGAGCCTCGGACCCACGTCTTGAAAAATTCTAAAATTCACATTTCCGGAATACTCGTCTCGCCACAAATCCGTACATACCAAGAACTCCCATTTCGGACCACAAATGGCCCCTCAAATAATTAATTTAAATATTTTGCTCCAAGCCCTAATTTCTTAGAATTTTGCTATGTTTTCATGAATTTCAAGGATGATTCTTCACTAAAATCATGTATTTAACTCATAAAACTTACCTCCAATGATTCCCAGTTGAAACCTCTTCAATTCGCGTCCAAAAGCTCTCAAGTTTTGCTCAAAAATGGTGAAAATATGTTTGGTTCGCGGATGAATAAACATTCTGCCTAGAATTTTTTTGAAGTACTGTTTACCCTGTGTTACTGTTCACCCGTATGTACTATTCACGGATACTGTTACGGGTACTGTTCACGGATACTGTTATGGGTATTGTTCACGGATACTATTACGGGGTACTGTTCAAGGGAACTCTTCATGAACGCTATTCATAACTACTGTTCACAGTGCTATAAAAAAAATGCAGCAGCTTTATTTTTACTAAAAGTACTATAACTCCATCATACGAACTCGGAATTCGATGATTCTTGTTCCTATGAGTCACAACTAATAATACAAACACAACCCTTCAATCGAAACTAAATTCGGATCTCATTTGCCCAGCCATTTCGCCCATTAAATAATTAACTCACCTTTCGCGTTAAAAACTCAATTGCGACTTGATGAAATTAAACCAAAATTTTCAGATAAGTCCTATAATTCATGATTTAAATTCTGGAAGTATCGAAATCAAATTTCGATCTCTGGAGCTAGAAATGGACCTTTGGATCATTACAAGTTTATGCTCAAAACAACAAAAATCTTCCAAAAATGACCTGTTGGGCATCCGAAACACACCCGAGGTCCCTGGGACCTCAATCAAAAGTACAAACATGTTCTGTTGCCTCATTCAAACTTGCTTTTGTTTGACAAGTCCTGAAGACGGTGATGGTCCATATATACCTCACAGGGCACGCCATATAAGTAGTGCCTCCAAATCTTTAAGGCATGAACTATAGCGACCAACACTAAGTCATGAACATGATAGTTCTTCTCATGGGGCTTGTGAGCACGTGATTTTTGCCCCAAGCAAATTAGTCCAAAAAAATATATAAAAATAATTTTCGTTGAAACTAGTTGATCATTCTTTATGAATACCAGTGTTTATTTTTATAAGAAAATTAAAACAAAATACATTTTTGTGTTAATTAGAAAATACAAAAAAAGGAAAATTACTCTTAAACTCTAGAAAATCAGAAAAATTAAAATAAAAATACAAAGAAAATATGCGGGATAATAAATACAGGATTAATATAAAAATATATAAAAAAAATAAAAATAAATAAAATATAATACAAAAATACAAGAAAATACGAGGTATAATACAAAGTAAATACAAAATACAAAGTATTTGGGTCAAACAACAAATCAGTGGCCCAATTGATACATTACATGGACCAAGCACAAAGGAAATTAACTGGCCTGCATATACAAGAAACCAAACGACATCTTTACAAGCATGCAAATCTGGACCATTGAAAGGCTGAATCAAACAGACCAAAACCCTTTAAACTATACGCCGTCGTTTGATGGCCAGTGAATCCTAGCCCTTCATCCAGCTTGATCCAACGACTGAGAGACACCATCACACTTTTAATATATATCTACGCTCACCATTACACCTTCAGTCATTTACAACCCTTCATTTTTAATCTCAAACCCTAGCCGTCATGTCTTCCCTGTTCCTCTCCATTTTGGCCACCGGAACTCTACCAGTGGTTCGTTTCTGGTTGTCTTCTCCGACCAGCTTTCATACCTCTAAACCTATTCCTCATCCTCTTTCACCCCATAACCATAACCCCGACAAAAAACCTTTCCTTCCTCTCGAATCTTGAAAAATAGGTTGCCGGAACCCTAGCCGGCGACCACCACTTTTGAATCAGCAGCCACCAGTAACACCCTTGAACCACCCTGAGCCCCTCTTTCACACTATCCAACTATTTCCCCTCGAATATAAGCCCAACCCTTCAAATATATAAAAGTAATCCGCCGGAACCGTACTCCGGCGGATACCCCCAAACCAAAAAACTACCCCAAACCAAAAAACTACCCCAATCAAACCCCAGTCCTTCAAACACGAGTCTTTCACCAAAAATAAGACTCCAGAAGTCTGTTGGAAAGACCAATAGCCAAAGAGAGGCTCACAGACTCCGGATAACCAGAAAATCAAGAACAAGAAAGAAAATTAAGAAAAAGAAGAAACGAAGAAAGACAGAAAGAAAAGGAAAAGAACAGACACACGTAAAATCTAAGTATCCCAAAAACCCTAATTTTTTATACTATGTTACTTGTTCTTCATTTGTCTTTATTATTTGTCGGTTTTTGCTAGCCTGAACTGTTGCATGCTCAACGTTCTTTTGTTTGTACATAAAATTGATTGTGAACTCACATGCTATATGCTCTCTTTTCTGATCTAAGTCACTAGTTAAATCAAATGCTTTGTAGTCACTTATGGTTCTTACTTGACAGATCTAATTTTTAATTGTTCTAATTAATTCAATTCAACCCATTATCAATTTGTTCCTCTGAGTCCTGTTAATCGAGTGTTTAGTCATAATTAGGGCTGTGTTTGTAAGACTGTTTAATGTTGGCTATCATTGCAATATAATTTTGACTTTTTGACTTTTTTGAATCTCTGATTAATTAAAAGGTTAATTGGTTAATTAGTCTTATTAGGGCTATATTTGTAAGATTGTTTAAATGTGGGTTATTTCTGCAACTAAGACTCTATTATGGACTATGATTGAAAGACTGCTTAGTTGTGGCTATTTGTGAAATTCATTCTAATTAATTGGTCAGGTAAATAAACATAAAATACAGGGGTTAAAGGGGGAAGGGATAAATGGTGTTATGAAATTAAACAAAGGGGGTAGGGGTATTAAAGGCAAAGTTGCTTGGTTCTTATGTGATTAACCAAACAATAAAGGGCACCTTAGGTATACTTGTGAGCACGTGATTTTTGCCCTATATGAGAATTACTCCCAAAAAATCAAAAAATAAAACAGTTTTGTGTTGTGTGTGATTTTCTGAGAATTTTGTCTAATTTCTTAATTATTTACAGTTTTGTGTGTGCATGATTATTTGTAAATTAATATAAAATACAAAAAAAATATGTTGCATTTACATTAAAGTTTTATTTAGAGTAATTAAGTTTTTTTTTTCAAAAATATATAATAAATAAAGTCACAAAAATAATTCATTTTTACATTTAGCATTTAAATGTCTAGTTGTGTGATTTATATTTTAATCGATAGTTAACTAGGTGTGTTATTTGTTAGTAAAAATTAATTAATATTTTTTTATAAAAGTAAATTTGATTTTTGTAATATGATATTTGTTTTAAATTATTTAGGATTTTAGTAAAAGAAAAGGAATGGAAAAATAAAGAGAAAACGGACTGGGCCGTCTTTAACTCAGACCAAAACCAGGCCCAAAACATTGCCTATACTTGGCCCAAGTCTACCCACACCTGGGACTGCCAAACGACGACGTGTTGACCACAATCCATCAGGGCCGTTGATCTCAAGATGGTCAACGGCTAAAATAACCTTACCTCAACCCGTCTCACCAGACCCATTCCCGTTTACTACCGACCCAGCCCATCATTAAACCAAACGACCTCGTTGCCACTCCAAACGGCCCCGTTTGAGATTGGCTCGATTGATCCTAGTCGTTGATTATTACAATCTAATGGTTAGGATTAAAAGGTCGATTTTAATACCCCAAAACCCATTACATGTCTTAAAACCCCCCTTTCGTCTCATTCAAAGGCGATGTAACGCCACCACCAAGCCGCCGTCATCCGCCTGCCGGAAATCGCCTCACGGCGGTTCCGGTAGGCCAACGATCCCCCAATTTTACACCATAGCACCTCCATGACCTCCCCATTCCAACCCCGAGCACAGTTTATCTCGAATCAAACCGGAGCTTCTCGAATCTTCAATCGAAGATTCAAGCCAATACTAAACCTACCCCAAATCCCCCTAAGTTGATACCCAACACTCCCCTGACCTCCCTCGTAACCAAACCAATATTGGTTTTGTTCGAATCTAATAAAAAACCCCCAAATCCCAAAAACACCCGTGTGAACCCTAGAAATTCAAAAGTTGGCTCTCTGACCAAATTCAATAGAAGGTTGAGGTCCCATAGACCTTAATCTAGGTGTTCTCAACTGAGGACACCCCGATTAAGGTCTGTTTGGCCTCAAAGGTTTCAAGTCCGAAGTTGGTCCATGCCCATTTGGTTTTCTGATTTCTCCTTTTGAGGTATTTTCTTTCTTCCTTTTCTTCTATCTTTATTTGTTAATATTTGTTGTTAGGTTAGTTTTTGTTATTTTTTATCCTTTTTGAATTTTGTCAAATCTTCATGTCCTTCTCTTTAAGACCTTTTTAGTCATTTATTGTTTCTGTTTATTTGTTAATTATGTTTTAATACATGTTCGATTCGATTGATAGTCGGCGAATAGTTAGTTTCATAGTTCCTTTGTTTTGCCCGACCACATGAATCACCATTAGCGCATGAATCAATTGTTAATAGTTTATATGTGTTGTAATTGTTTTATTAAATATTGTCGATCAGTCATATAGATTTGTTAGAACAATAGGGCAATACCATTAGCACTGATTAGTTCACTTTGAATAGTGACTTTAAATTAAAGTGTGAATGGGATATGGCTGTTAACTGTGATGAAATGCAGAGTTTAGTTTGGGCCTGCTAATTGTACATTAAATATACCTTGGAGCTGTTGTTTAAATGGTTTAAAAGAGAGGTCTATTACTGTAAATCACAGCCTGTTTAGACACTAAGTAGTGGAAATCAGAACCAGTTTTAGTTTAATGTTAAAAATGTGCACTGCACATGAAATGGGATAGTGGAACCTGCTGGACAACCGGATATTTCACCATTGTCTGCCTTCAAAGGTTATTTAATGGCTAAAACAATACTTAGACAACTTTGAGTGGAAAAATAGAGGGAATATTATGGCTGGACAGTTTTTTAAAACAATTAAAAAGGGGGCTGCACGGCAGTGATTTGAAGCTATAAAAGAAAGAAAAATTTTTAGAACAAGGAGAATATTTTTTAGACATTCTGGAAGAGAGAGAAGCAATGATTATTCATTTTATTGGAGAGTCTGTTTGGTCTCGAAAGTCTGTTTAAGTGAGCTCAAGAGTTTGAAAATTGAAACAGTTGAGAGAACTTTGAAAGGACCGGTTTTTTTAAAAATCCAAGTTGGTCTTAGTTCTTTGTTTGGTTCAACCCTATAACGACCCCAATCCCGGTCGTGATGGCACCCAACACAACTGCTAGGCAAGCCCGACCATTTACACTCTCATCCCGACATGAAGCTCAAATCAATTACCTGAATATTATTATCAACAATAAAGCTAAACTGAATAATCACCCAAAGATCTAGGGTCACGAGTCTAGAGACTCTAAACATGATCGGATAACAATATCTGAACAAAATACTCAAGTCTGAATAATGTATGTATAAAGGAAAACTGGTATAAGAAGAGAAGCCAGGTCTTGCGAACGCCGTCAACTACCTTAGCAACTCGGATAAACACTAATAAAAGCTGGAGTGCTCGTCTATCCCTCCTGTGTACCTGAATCTGCACACAAAGGTGCAGGGAGTAGGGGTGAGTACTAAGTACTCACTGAGTAATAAATATATATTAATAGCTGAAAGTAAGAAATCCACAGATTACCACAGAGTAAAGCTAAACTACAGTCCGATTCCTCCTACGAACTACTAACAACAGTACATTACAATTATGACAGAAAATTCAACAGATAAAGGAGCAATGCAATGCACATGACCACTACGATGTGTAGCCCGATCCATTTAACGTCGACGGAGCTCACTGGGTGATGTGTACAAACTTCGGAGGGGCTCCTACAGCCCAAGCGCAATAATACTACGGCGTGCAGTCCGATCCTCATATCATCTGCTGCGGCGTGTAGCCCGATCCTCATATCAACTGCTACGGCGTGCAGCCCAATCCATCCTTAGTCTAAATATGCATATAAGCCAGACAACAGTTCAAATTATTTACTTCCAGGTTCCAGTTCATTAATTATGAAAATACTTTAATTTTTATTAAATTTTCCAAGAATAGGTGACTTAGCATTTCAACATGGTGATTTCAAACCAGGACTGAGATCAGTGACTAAGCAAATAGAGCTATCACATATATAACTATCCCCTAAGGATACTACAGGTCGGCACAAGGCCCCAAACATGGCTTACAACCCACAAATATATCAAACACAGTGTGTTTCAACCACATATATCATGTTACTCTTATTCGGGATGTACTAAGTCTCAATCCCCAGTCACAATCAATCCCGCACTTGCCACGGGGTGCGAGCCACACCCTACTAGCATCACAATGTGCTAAGCCGGGGTTTCGAACCCTCAGGCTACCATATACACTAACTACTCACCTCTAGCCGGCCGTGGACTCATCCGCGACGCCTTTTCCCTTTGAATTTGCCGCCTCGTGCGTTGAATCTAGTCAAACCATAACAATTATATCAAATACGGGTCAAAGAAACATAACCCAATTTAATTTACATGAAATATGCAATAATTCACCAAGTTGGTAAAACCCGGACCCCGGGCCCACTTCTCGAAAAATTCCAAAAATCATACCAACGGATTCCTCGTCTTGCCACGAGTCCGTACATATAAAATTTATTGAAATCAGAGTTCGAATGGCATTACAAAAGTCAAAATTTAGCTTTCATAATCTAGGCCCTAATTCTTCACAATTTCTACCCAAATTCATGAGTTTTGATGTTAATTCTACCATATAATCGTGTTTTTGAGTCAAGAAACTTACCTCCGATGATACCCCGTTGATTTCTCTCTTCACAGCTCCCAAAACACTCTCTATAAGAAGTGAAATTAGTGAAAATATGATTAGGGCGATCGCATAGAGTTAAATTTTTCAGCCATTTTTCCTTTCTATGCGATCCCAACACATCTATGCGATCACATAGAACAATCTCCTAGGGCCACAAGTTCTTCTCTGCGATCACAACACTGGGTATGCGATCGCACTGTGCAGTCTGCTAGACCTATGCGATCGCACCCTCTATTACGTGATCGCATAGTGCATTTTCTCACCCCCTCCAGGCTCTTCTATGCGATCGCAGTGACTCTATTCGATTGCATAGAGCAATCACTGACTGCAATTTTTCTGCTGCAATTTCATGTTCAAAATTTGCCCGTTGGCCATCCGAATTGATCCTGAGACCCCCGGGACCTCAACCTAAGCCACCAATACATCACATTACCTCATTCAAACTTGCTCGTAACATAAAAACACCATCGTAAACATTAAAATCACCATTTTCACACGGATTCAAGCCTAATTTTCTTTAAAACTTCCGAAACTAACATTTGATCTAAAACCCGACCTAAACACCTCCGAATGACCTGGAATTTTGCACGCATATCCAAAATCACATAACGGAGCTACTGCAACTCTCGAAATTGTATCCCGATCCCTGGATCAAAATCCCACCTACCATTCGGATTTCATCAAAATTCAACCTTAGCCAATTCAAGGCCTAAACTACATCGCACCTCCGAATTCGATTCCGATTGCTCTCCTAAGTCATAAATGATCCCCCGAAACTAGTCGAATCATTAGAATTCCATTCCGAGCTGTCTAACCCATCGATCAACATTACGTTAACTTTTCCAACCTATTCTTCTCATAAAGAGGTTTATGGCCTCATTTCTATCTAAATTCCCTCCGATTTGCTTCTAACTTTCAAACACACATAAATTAGCATATTGAAGTATTAAATGAAGAAAAGGGGACAGTAACTCCCGTAACGATGGGTTGGATCGTTACATTCTTCCCAACTTAAACAAACGCTCGTCCTCGAGCGTACCCAGAGTTGTACTAGAAGCAACCCAATAGCTGAATAACCTTACCAAGCATACATGCGGGGTGGTACCACGTCACCCTATCCATCATAAGTTCGATGACATAATATAGCTGAACTTCCACGGTCCATCTGAACCATAGACCACATTGCACTTTCCGAAATCATATTCCAATTCCGAATCCCACGTCTATACTCAGTATACACATGATCCACTGTAATAGCCCATGCTCGCCACTTCGGTGAGATCACATGATGTATCAAACAACCCAATCGCTCGAGACGATGGCCTCTAATCACAACAATTTCCCACGATAACCAAATACTAGCTGAAAAACCCTTTTTATTTTATTAGATAAAGTCTCATTCCAACACCTTCATATATTGGCCACGGCGACCGAACACGCGATATATCGAATTCATCTCTTAGGTCATCCATTCATGGATCCATTTCCCTTTTAACTGATACCACAATAGAGTTCGGAGCCAAGCCTTGATATTACTTTTCTAACCAGCTGAAATCACATATGCCCGCACTCATTAATGGCTCCAACGATCATTTCGATTATAACACACCGCACTGGTGATATGACACCCCAACACCGGCCTAAGCCACGACGAGCACAACATAAGCTCCAATAAGAAACATCTGAACATACTCAAATCATGACAACTAACTCAAACAAAAGAGCTGTAATTCAATTCCTCCGTACCATCATAACATAGGACTGAGATCCAGTCTCACATTATAGAAATAGAGTACCTGAATTCTCCTCGAAAGGTCATAACATCATATGGCCTTGCCACAACTTATGATTCCATCCAAACACTATTACCCATGAAGCACCTCAAGTAATCATGATCAAAACAGTCAGCCACGCACAAATTTAGGTCTGAACTCAAGCAATCAATCTCACCCACAGTGAAACAATTAATATACGCCATCAAATCTTGTAAGGACATAACCGATGCGCCATTCGCCGAGCGACACCCATCACTGACTTTCCTTAGAGACTAGGAAGTATTGTACACTATGTAACATATGGAAAACTATTCTCCATGTCACACGGTTGCGGCGTGCAACCTGCTCAAAATAACATACCCATGGCGGCGTGCCACCCGATCCAGATACCATACCTGTGGCAGCGTGCCACCCGATCCACACATAAATCTCGCAAAAAAAGAGATGCACACCGGGTCAAATTGCTCATTACAATAAACATATATAGCCTCAAACTCGGCCACCAGAAACGCATCCGACAAGGTTCCTCAATACCGGAACTGAGTCAATAGTGGAAACCTCTGCACTGATATCCGCCACGAAGGCCCAACTGACAAAGCAATACCTACCGGCCGTCCGCTGGTCCTGGGTACAACTACCCTGCTGGAGCATACTCTGATGCACTATGCTACGCAATTTGTGCCATTTCCGACATAGTCCATATCAAATTAGTCTAGGCACCCTGACTTATGATAACCAGTCTGCAATCAAGTATCATAACCCAAATTCATCATATCAAACTAAGAGAGAGCCGCTAGGGCTTCCAATCTCCAATAATCGCTAAACGATGCCGATACACTCGATATACAACCACCGCATAGGCGGATTACAAGAACTTCTAGTCTACATTACCTATATAACACATGTATCACTATGCCTGATCCCACGCTCCACTTCCGAATACATAACACACATCAAGCATCCATTCATACCATGAAAGTCATTCAAAATATTTCCTATGCCATCAACAACTCAATCATCACAATCGATCCAACAAGAGAATACCACCATACCACTAGGTATTATCAGTTTACATTACCTTGTCCTTTTTGACCATATACCCTGCCAAATCACTAGAATAGAAGTACCATTTTTCCTTAATCACCAGAAAGATCGATTCTTAAATCACCTACAGCTGCCCGCGCTGCTCAATAATTTTTTTTGACTTCCCATATATTGTGAACTAATCTCAAAACCTTGAACATGCCATTATCAACTTTCCATAACACATCGCATATACCATACCACACTAAGATAACATGGAAACTTCTATTCCTTTCCTACGCCGCAAACATCGACGCACTCAACTAGTCAAGGACCTTCATGATCCCATATAGAAGAAAAGTTATTACACATTCCATGCTTCGCATATCAACATGAATATACTCACTTTCAAAACCACGGTAGAACATATCACAAACTCTTTCTCCCAATTTATTTCATTAGTTTAACTGCCAGGACTGAGTCCCTTTTACCCACATCGAGCTACGCAACTGCCAGCACTCAAGAGCTTGGTTGCGCCATAGTTGCAAGACTCATTACTTTGAACACATACCAGGAGTTAGTCGTATCTTTTTCATACTCTTCCGGTTTACCATCATCTTTTATTTAATACTCTCCTTTACTGAAGGATCACAATACCTCAACTCAGGTTACCACACGAGACTCATACACAAGACTACACGGTCTAAGGCTCCGAGAGTACCACAATCTACAACACTTCACTTTGACGAATTTCCTGCGATTTTGAATTCGTTATCATTACTCTCCAATATAGATACCTAGAATCTCTTCATTCACATAACATAACACAAGTCTCAATTTCTTCTAACGAAACCACCATCTTTAGCCACATACACAATCTTAAGACACCTTACCGTTAGAAGCAAAGTCTTGAACACCGCAAGGCTATTCTTGGGCGTCATTCACCCTTATTCAATTATAATTTAACTGTGTTATTGAACAGAACCACTCGTGCCTTGTTAGAACTCTGACACCGCAGAACATGATCACATACAGATGCCCTTAGCTATCTTTCTTTTCTATACATCGAACATTCTTGACCAACAGCAGTTCAAATCATCCTAGGATTTCTTCACATCTACGAAGCACCATAACCCTTATCAGAATTTTCCCAACATACTTAGAGACAGAACCAACATAGCACACAACAGTGCAATCAGTTAATCAATAACAACCTCCCTAACTTGGCTCGGAGCCATACGTCAAGGAACTTTTAGCCACTCATAGCATCCTTACTCAAATGATGCCACAATGTTATTGTGAGATTAAACTCAAGTCATTTACAAGCTTGACAGAGACTCGAATCATCAGAGACCTTAACTCTGCTGCAATTCTTGCATTTATTCACACACAACATTTAAGCCTTCTCTCCAGGTGGCAGAGATATTTTTCTAAGTTCCAAATTTTTTTCAAAAATTTCGACAGAGTTTCCTTTGTAATTTGGCCTATCAACCTGCCAGAGAATCATGAAACCATCCTAGCAATACGTCCACAACTCGACAAGACATCACAATGTATATCAACAACATTAATCTCAATACTACACGAGTTATATTATCAAAATTGATACATGGACATGCGCTGCACCTGCTCGAATCATAACATATATCAATTACCTTTCACCACGCCCATAGCTCGGGGCTATACAACAGATTACGATAAGAATCTAACACCTAACACATAGCATATCACTTTAGTCTTCCTGAGTCTAAACTCGTTTTACTACACGTAAGACACTTTACCTTCCAACTAAGAGATATGATAAATATTCACCACGCCCATAGTTCGGGACTACACAATAGATTACAATAAGGATCTAACACCTAACAACTTGTACATTATTAAGCTGCCATTTCCACAGTTAGGGACAATACCGATCACACAAAATTTCATAATACCAGCTCGTAAAATCAGCACCGGGGTGCTCAAGTCATAGACAAAGTCCTGGCCTCAAGTGCTCCTGACTGGCCCAACATGAACTCACAGAGATTATATCTCGTCCCTTGATCGGGGAACCACAAACCATCAAAGCAATCATATTACGGAGCGCTCGATGCGTACACAAACATGTGGAAAGAATTTCAAAAAAAAATTATATCTCAAGCTGAATCAAGTATGCACGATAAGAATTCCAAGAAATGTGAAGTGTTTCCTAAAGGTTTGCAGCCTCCCGAGGATAAGTACAAGCATCCCCGTACTGATCCACGAGACTCTACCAACCGACTCAAGACTCATGAGGCCTAGTAACCTAGGCTCTAATACCAACTTGTCATGACCCCAATCCCGATCGTGATGGCGCCCAACACAACTGCTAGGCAAGACCGACTATTTACACTCTCATCCCGAGCATGAAGCTCAAATTAATTACCTGAATATATTATCAACAATAAAGCTAAACTGAATAATCACCCAAAGATCTAGGATCACGAGTCGAGAGCCTCTAAACATGATCAGATAACAATATCTGAACAAAATACTCAAGTCTGAATAATGTATATATAAAGGAATACTAGGATAAGAAGAGAAGCCAGGTCCTGCGAACGCCAACAGCTACCTCAGCAACTCGGATAAATAGTGATAAAAGCTGGAGTGCTCGTCTATCCCTCCTGTGTACCTGAATCTGCACACAAAGGTGCAGGGAGTAGGGGTGAGTACTAAGTACTCAATGAGTAATAAATATATATTAATAGCTAAAAGTAAGAAATCCATAGAATACCAAAGAGTAAAGCTAAACTAAAGCCCGATTCCTCATACGAACTGGCAACAACAGTACATTACAATTATCACAGAAAAGTCAACAGATAAAGATGCAATGCAATGCACATGACTGCTACGGCATGTAGCCCGATCCATTTAACGTCGACGACGCTCACTGGGGGTGTGTACAGACTTCGGAGGGCTCCTACATCCCAAGCGCAATAATATTGCAGCGTGCAGTTCGATCCTCATATCATTTGTTGTGGCGTGCAACCCGATCCTCATATCAACTGCTGCGGCGTGCAGCCCAATCCATCCTCAGTCCAAACATGCATATAAGCCACACAACAGTTCAAATTATTTACTTCCAGGTTCCCGTTCATTAATAATGAAAATACTTTAATTTTTATTAAATTTTCCAAGAACAGTTGACTTAGCATTTCAAGATGGTGATTTCAAACCAGGACTGAGATCAGTGACTAAGCAAATAGAGCTATCACATATATAACTATCCCCTAGGGATACTACAGGTCGTCACAAAGTCCCAAACATGGCTTACAGCCCACAAATAATATCAAACACAGTGCGTTTTAACCACATATATCATGTTACTCTTACAGCCCTACTAGCGTCACATTGTGCTAAGTCGGGGTTTCGAACTCTCGGGCTACCATATACACTAACTACTCACCTCTAGCCGATCGTGGACTCGTCCGCGATTCCGTTTCCCTTTGAATTTGCCGTCTCGTGCGTTGAATCTAGTTAAACCACAAAAATTATATCAAATATGGGTCAAAGAAACATAACCCAATTTAATTTACACGAAATACGCAATAATGCACCAAGTTGGTAAAACTCGGACCCCGGTCCCACTTCTCTAAAATTCTGAAAATCATACCAACGAATTCCTCGTCTCGCCACGAGTCCGTGCATATAAAATTTATCGAAATCGGAGTTCGAATGGCCTTTCAAAAGTCAAAATTTCATTTTCATAATCAAGGCCCTAATTCTTCACAATTTCTACCCAAATTCATGAGCTTTGATGTTAATTCTACCATATAATCGTTTTTTTGAGTCAATAAACTTACCTCCGATGTTACCCCGTTGATTTCTCTCTTCACAGCTCCCAAAACCCTCTTTATAAGAAGTGAAATTAGTGAAAATATGATTAGGGTCACGTCTGAAATTAATTAAATCTGTTCCTGCTCAGACGTCTCCTTCTATGGGATCGCAATGACTCTATGCGATCGCATAGAGTTAAATTTTTCAGCCATTTTCCCTTCTATGCGATCGCAACACATCTATGCGATCGCATAGAAAATTCTCTTAGGGCCACAAGTTCTTCTCTGCGATCGCAACACTAGGTATGCAATCGCACTGTGCAGTCTGCTAGACCTATGCGATCGCACCCTCTGTTACGCGATCGCATAGTGCATTTACTCACCCCCTCATGGCTCTTCTATGTGATCGCAGTGACTCTATGCGATCGCATAGAGCAATCACTGACTGCAATTTTTCTGCTGCAATTTCATGTTCAAAATTTGCCCGTTGGCCATCCGAAATGATCCTGAGACCCCCGGGAGCTCAACCAAAGGCACCAATATATCACATTACCTCATTCAAACTTGTTCGTAACATAAAAACACAGTCGTAAACATCAAAATCACCATTTTCACACGGATTCAAGCCTAAGTTTCTTTAAAACTTCTGAAACTAACATTTGAACTAAAACCCAACCTAAACACCTCCGAATGACCTAAAATTTTGCACGCATATCCAAAATCACCTAACGGAGCTACTGCAACTCTTGTAATTTCATTTCGAGCCCCAGATCAAAATCCCACCTACTGTTCGGATTTCATCAAAATTCAACCTTAGCCAATTCAAGCCTAAAACTACACCGGACGTACAAATTCGATTATGATTGCTCTACTAAGCCATAAATGATCCCCCAAAACTAGTCGAATCATCTGAATTCCATTCCGAGCTGTCTAACTCATCGGTCAACATTCGGTTGACTTTTCCAACCTATTCTTCTCATCAAAAGGTTTATGGCCTCATTTCTATCTAAATTCCCTCTGATTTGCTTCTAACTTTCCAAACACATATAAATTAGCATATTGAAGTATTAAATGAAGAAAACGGGGCGGTAACTCCCGTAACGACGGGTCGGGTCGTTACAAAACCATTCTTGGAATTTCTTGCTATTTGTGGCTATTGGTTATTTGGTCTTTTGCTGGAATATGTTTTGCTGCTGGTTGTTATTTGCTGTTGCTATTTGAGCTGCTGCACTACTGATCCTTCATTCCTTATCTCCGTTTATTAAAATACCAGGTACACATCCGTGGGACTGCCTATTTTGCTACTGGCAATGAAATAAAAGCATACTTTAAGCCCTGCTGTGAGACCATCATAGGATTGATCCTTCTAGCTAGTAGAGTAAATTGAGATTGTTTTGTTGTAATAGAAATTGTATTGTTAATCTTGAAGGATTGAGATTGCACTCATTCTTTCTTTACTGTTAGCCTTAGAAGCACAAACTTGAATACATTCCAACTCAAGAATTAATTCCAGACTCCACTTGTACCTAGTAATTGACAGCCGGTTATTTTGTATAATCCAATCTTTGCCATGCCTTAGTTAAGACATATTTCATAATAATGTTCTGTTTATTCCTCTAACCGCTCGCTCCATGGTAATCAACTAGGAAGGGTAACCTAAGTATTAAATCAAAACGCTCCCCATATCATATTTACGAATGCGGCATAGAGGGTTAATCTGATTCGAGCTAGAGTTAATTCAAACATGAGACAACCACGGCCACACTTTAAATCATGTGAACGACACATGTTGGTATAAGTTATAACTAAGACAAATAAGGAATTCATGTAATAAAATTCTCAGTAGTCCTTTTTGAATCATGACTTGAAGTAACTCCGTTACAAACCGGGCCATCTTGTGTTTAATAATTTGAAATGTACAAGTTTTATGGAATAAAGCGGTTTGAAATTGATTGAAAGCACGTATATTACAACATGTTCAAAAAAATCAGATATTTTTGCCATTTACAATAGTTTAAGTGACTGTGCTAGAACCACGAGATCCGGAGGTGCATAACACCTTCCCTCGGGTCAACAGAATTCCTTATTTAGATTCACAGACTTCATTTGGAAAGTCGAAATTTCCTCGATTCGGGATTTTAAATAAATCGGTGACTTGGGACACTTTTAATCTATTCTAAGTGGCGACTCTGAAATAATAAAATTAACCCCGTTTCGAATATTGTCACTTTAAATGAAAAAACTCCCATTCGCACATTTTGCCCTCCCGGGTGTAGGTGTGCCAAAAGGAGGTGTGACAGCTCTGGCGACTCTGCTGGGGAAACAAACCCAGAATTACTGGTTCATGGTTTAATAATTCGAGCTACAAATAATTACTGTATTTGGCTTATTTATTATCTAATTTTATTATATGTTTGTCTTAATGTGCTAAATGATGCTTCTACCGCTTTGATATTTTTTGAATTGTATATAAATTGTACTGATACTCATTTTCTCCTTTGAGTCTCATTGAAATTTAACATCGGCCATTTGCTGGACATAGCCCGTCTTTCTTAAGATATCTAAGGTGCTTAGCACCTGGTGAAGGATTTAGTCACACATGTTTAGGCGGGGAGTACTGTCAATTAAGCCAGAAAGCTATGCTACCGATGTACTGACCCTCCTCGGCTGGAGTTGTCCGCTCGAGTAAAGACAGTCTAGGTACTTTTTTCCAACAAGATGTTAATCTAGAATAACAAAACCTCACACCAGATCCCTAATAGGAACGTTTGTTTGCATCATGTGCATATTGACTTAGGAGGCTCAACACAGGGGTTGGGTCTGTCTATGACAGGTGTACCTGAAATAAGAGACCAACTTGATGCATCTTGTTTGTGCATTTATTTGTTTCGGACATGCATGTTGACCGGCTTATTAAAAAAATGGGGATTGGTTTTGAAGAAAAGGAAAATACCAGTGTATAGGGTCAAGGGTTTTAAACACATGTTTCGAAAATTCCCAAAAAACACCAAAACTCTGGTAATTTTTTAAGAAATATGGAAAAGAGTTTGTTTTTTGTTTAAAATTATATAGTTCGTTTAGTGCGAAATACGCAAGTTTGATTCTCGCCAGACGTGGGATACGTAGGCAACCCATATCGGGCTCAACTACTTCTATTTTTTTTTCAAAAAATAATAAAATAATGTGTTAAATTAGGAGAATGTCCTTAGTCAAGGTAACACCATCTTGGGAAAACAGCCAAACGCCCCGAAGGGGGCGCCGAAGGACTAGTTTCGAAAAACCAGTACCTAGTCATCACACCAATATCCGGTTACACAGCCTTCAAATCTTCTTTAAGTGCTGAAAGGTCGTGTTGACAATATTAGTTTCTTTTATAAATGAAACTTTTTTTTTTCCTTAGGATTAGAAATCTTATGTTTTATTTTCATCTTTTCTAGGATCAGCATGGCTCCCCCGCAAAGAATCGGTCAGAAAAGGGCAAGAGATGAGATGCCTCCCATGTTTATGATTCAAGATAAAACCTTGGACTGTCTCTGTGATTGGTGGGCTAGTTTTGCTGCTTGGGAATGAAATCAAGTCTTCAAGCACCTCAAGTTTCTTTCGGATATTATGGGAATTAAGCCGGACAAAGGTCTGATCAGGGCTTTGGTGAGTTTCTGGGACTCTACAAATAATGTTTTCAGATTCCAAGATTGCGAAATGATGCCCACCTTAGAAGCATTAGGCGGGCTCATAGAATTCGGGAAAGATATTTATAAAAAGAAACCCGTTGCTCCTAGAAAAATGGGTGTAAATAATTTTCTGAATAAATTAATTCTCTGTCGAGTACAAATGGGTTGCTTAAACGAAGGATGGGTTCCGTTGGAGTATCTTTATGATAGGTTTGGTGACAAGAAAGGATTCAAAAAGTTCTCAACCACAAAATTGGTCAACAAATTAAAGTTATAACGCCTTGGGAGATTTGAGAATCTACGCCTTCATGATTGCTTTTCTAGGGACCATGGTTTTTCACGAACGTGGTAAGCGTATCAGAATCCGTTTATCAGCAGTGGTCTCATACTTGCAAAGTAGCGAAGAACACACTATTCTTCCTATGATCTTAGGAGACATTTTTCGGGCATTAACTCACTGTCAAAAGGGCAAGGATTATTTCAAAGGTTGTAACATGTTATTGCAAATGTGGTTCATAGAGCATCTCTATCATCACCCGACCGTGATAAACTTTAACGTAGAAAGGCTGAACTACACTCGTTGTCATCTAAGCAGGGCCACACGTTGTAATCTTCCGAACGATTTAAGGGCCTGGCAGGAATTGCTCAGCTCCTTGAAAGCGGACGAACTTACTTGGAACTATTATTAGTTCCCTTCTGCTAAGGTCATGCACATGTCGACATATCGCCCTTTCTACATACTAAAGGGTTTCAGGGGTTTCCAACCATACGCCCGCTGCGCGTCATGCGCTAGTTAGGGAGAGAACAGAAAAGGCCCCCGACCAAAGATATGCGATCATTCATGTGGGAATTCACAACAGAGGAACTCCCGAGAGAATCTTATGCACAGAAGGTGTGGTTCAGTAGTCGACTCTTTGACATCGATGAAGATGTTACAACCTTCGAAATAATCCTTGCCCTCTTGACAGTGAGTTAATGCCCGAAAAATGTCTCCTAAGATCATAGGAAGAATAGTGTGTTCTTCGCTACTTTGCAAGTATGAGACCACTGCTGATAAACGGATTCTGATACACTCACCACGTTCAGGAAAAACCATGGTCCCTAGAAAAGCAATCATGAAGGCGTAGATTCTCAAATCTCCCCAGGCGTTATAACTTTAATTTGTTGACCAATTTTGTGGTTGAGAACTTTTTGAATCCTTTCTTGTCACCAAACCTATCATAAAGATACTCCAACGGAACCCATCCTTCGTTTAAGCAACCCATTTGTACTCGACAGAGAATTAATTTATTCAGAAAATTATTTACACCCATTTTTCTAGGAGCAACGGGTTTCTTTTTATAAATATCTTTCCCGAATTCTATGAGCCCGCCTAATGCTTCTAAGGTGGGCATCATTTCGCAATCTTGGAATCTGAAAACATTATTTGTAGAGTCCCAGAAACTCACCAAAGCCCTGATCAGACCTTTGTCCGGCTTAATTCCCATAATATCCGAAAGAAACTTGAGGTGCTTGAAGACTTGATTTCATTCCCAAGCAGCAAAACTAGCCCACCAATCACAGAGACAGTCCAAGGTTTTATCTTGAATCATAAACATGGGAGGCATCTCATCTCTTGCCCTTTTCTGACCGATTCTTTGCGGGGGAGCCATGCTGATCCTAGAAAAGATGAAAATAAAACATAAGATTTCTAATCCTAAGGAAAAAAAAAAGTTTCATTTATAAAAGAAACTAATATTGTCAACACGACCTTTCAGCACTTAAAGAAGATTTGAAGGCTGTGTAACCGGATATTGGTGTGATGACTAGGTACTGGTTTTTCGAAACTAGTCCTTCGGCGCCCCCTTCGGGGCGTTTGGCTGTTTTCCCAAGATGGTGTTACCTTGACTAAGGACATTCTCCTAATTTAACACATTATTTTATTATTTTTTGAAAAAAAAATAGAAGTAGTTGAGCCCGATATGGGTTGCCTACGTATCCCACGTCTGGCGAGAATCAAACTTGCGTATTTCGCACTAAACGAACTATATAATTTTAAACAAAAAACAAACTCTTTTCCATATTTCTTAAAAAATTACCAGAGTTTTGGTGTTTTTTGGGAATTTTCGAAACATGTGTTTAAAACCCTTGACCCTATACACTGGTATTTTCCTTTTCTTCAAAACCAATCCCCATTTTTTTAATAAGCCGGTCAACATGCATGTCCGAAACAAATAAATGCACAAACAAGATGCATCAAGTTGGTCTCTTATTTCAGGTACACCTGTCATAGACAGACCCAACCCCTGTGTTGAGCCTCCTAAGTCAATATGCACATGATGCAAACAAACGTTCCTATTAGGGATCTGGTGTGAGGTTTTGTTATTCTAGATTAACATCTTGTTGGAAAAAAGTACCTAGACTGTCTTTACTCGAGCGGACAACTCCAGCCGAGGAGGGTCAGTACATCGGTAGCATAGCTTTCTGGCTTAATTGACAGTACTCCCCGCCTAAACATGTGTGACTAAATCCTTCACCAGGTGCTAAGCACCTTAGATATCTTAAGAAAGACGGGCTATGTCCAGCAAATGGCCGATGTTAAATTTCAATGAGACTCAAAGGAGAAAATGAGTATCAGTACAATTTATATACAATTCAAAAAATATCAAAGCGGTAGAAGCATCATTTAGCACATTAAGACAAACATATAATAAAATTAGATAATAAATAAGCCAAATACAGTAATTATTTGTAGCTCGAATTATTAAACCATGAACCAGTAATTCTGGGTTTGTTTCCCCAGCAGAGTCGCCAGAGCTGTCACACCTCCTTTTGGCACACCTACACCCGGGAGGGCAAAATGTGCGAATGGGAGTTTTTTCATTTAAAGTGACAATATTCGAAACGGGGTTAATTTTATTATTTCAGAGTCGCCACTTAGAATAGATTAAAAGTGTCCCAAGTCACCGATTTATTTAAAATCCCGAATCGAGGAAATTTCGACTTTCCAAATGAAGTCTGTGAATCTAAATAAGGAATTCTGTTGACCCGAGGGAAGGTGTTATGCACCTCCGGATCTCGTGGTTCTAGCACAGTCACTTAAACTATTGTAAATGGCAAAAATATCTGATTTTTTTGAACATGTTGTAATATACGTGCTTTCAATCAATTTCAAACCGCTTTATTCCATAAAACTTGTACATTTCAAATTATTAAACACAAGATGGCCCGGTTTGTAACGGAGTTACTTCAAGTCATGATTCAAAAAGGACTACTGAGAATTTTATTACATGAATTCCTTATTTGTCTTAGTTATAACTTATACCAACATGTGTCGTTCACATGATTTAAAGTGTGGCCGTGGTTGTCTCATGTTTGAATTAACTCTAGCTCGAATCAGATTAACCCTCTATGCCGCATTCGTAAATATGATATGGGGAGCGTTTTGATTTAATACTTAGGTTACCCTTCCTAGTTGATTACCATGGAGCGAGCGGTTAGAGGAATAAACAGAACATTATTATGAAATATGTCTTAACTAAGGCATGGCAAAGATTGGATTATACAAAATAACCGGCTGTCAATTACTAGGTACAAGTGGAGTCTGGAATTAATTCTTGAGTTGGAATGTATTCAAGTTTGTGCTTCTAAGGCTAACAGTAAAGAAAGAATGAGTGCAATCTCAATCCTTCAAGATTAACAATACAATTTCTATTACAACAAAACAATCTCAATTTACTCTACTAGCTAGAAGGATCAATCCTATGATGGTCTCACAGCAGGGCTTAAAGTATGCTTTTATTTCATTGCCAGTAGCAAAATAGGCAGTCCCACGGATGTGTACCTGGTATTTTAATAAACGGAGATAAGGAATGAAGGATCAGTAGTGCAGCAGCTCAAATAGCAACAGCAAATAACAACCAGCAGCAAAACATATTCCAGCAAAAGACCAAATAACCAATAGCCACAAATAGCAAGAAATTCCAAGAATGGTTTTGTAACGACCCGACCCGTCGTTACGGGAGTTACCGCCCCGTTTTCTTCATTTAATACTTCAATATGCTAATTTATATGTGTTTGGAAAGTTAGAAGCAAATCAGAGGGAATTTAGATAGAAATGAGGCCATAAACCTTTTGATGAGAAGAATAGGTTGGAAAAGTCAACCGAATGTTGACCGATGAGTTAGACAGCTCGGAATGGAATTCAGATGATTCGACTAGTTTTGGGGGATCATTTATGGCTTAGTAGAGCAATCATAATCGAATTTGTACGTCCGGTGTAGTTTTAGGCTTGAATTGGCTAAGGTTGAATTTTGATGAAATCCGAACAGTAGGTGGGATTTTGATCTGGGGCTCGAAATGAAATTACAAGAGTTGCAGTAGCTCCGTTAGGTGATTTTGGATATGCGTGCAAAATTTTAGGTCATTCGGAGGTGTTTAGGTTGGGTTTTAGTTCAAATGTTAGTTTCAGAAGTTTTAAAGAAACTTAGGCTTGAATCCGTGTGAAAATGGTGATTTTGATGTTTACGACTGTGTTTTTATGTTACGAACAAGTTTGAATGAGGTAATGTGATATATTGGTGCCTTTGGTTGAGCTCCCGGGGGTCTCAGGATCATTTCGGATGGCCAACGGGCAAATTTTGAACATGAAATTGCAGCAGAAAAATTGCAGTCAGTGATTGCTCTATGCGATCGCATAGAGTCACTGCGATCACATAGAAGAGCCATGAGGGGGTGAGTAAATGCACTATGCGATCGCGTAACAGAGGGTGCGATCGCATAGGTCTAGCAGACTGCACAGTGCGATTGCATACCTAGTGTTGCGATCGCAGAGAAGAACTTGTGGCCCTAAGAGAATTTTCTATGCGATCGCATAGATGTGTTGCGATCGCATAGAAGGGAAAATGGCTGAAAAATTTAACTCTATGCGATCGCATAGAGTCATTGCGATCCCATAGAAGGAGACGTCTGAGCAGGAACAGATTTAATTAATTTCAGACGTGACCCTAATCATATTTTCACTAATTTCACTTCTTATAAAGAGGGTTTTGGGAGCTGTGAAGAGAGAAATCAACGGGGTAACATCGGAGGTAAGTTTATTGACTCAAAAAAACGATTATATGGTAGAATTAACATCAAAGCTCATGAATTTGGGTAGAAATTGTGAAGAATTAGGGCCTTGATTATGAAAATGAAATTTTGACTTTTGAAAGGCCATTCGAACTCCGATTTCGATAAATTTTATATGCACGGACTCGTGGCGAGACGAGGAATTCGTTGGTATGATTTTCAGAATTTTAGAGAAGTGGGACCGGGGTCCGAGTTTTACCAACTTGGTGCATTATTGCGTATTTCGTGTAAATTAAATTGGGTTATGTTTCTTTGACCCATATTTGATATAATTTTTGTGGTTTAACTAGATTCAACGCACGAGACGGCAAATTCAAAGGGAAACGGAATCGCGGACGAGTCCACGATCGGCTAGAGGTGAGTAGTTAGTGTATATGGTAGCCCGAGAGTTCGAAACCCCGACTTAGCACAATGTGACGCTAGTAGGGCTGTAAGAGTAACATGATATATGTGGTTAAAACGCACTGTGTTTGATATTATTTGTGGGCTGTAAGCCATGTTTGGGACTTTGTGACGACCTGTAGTATCCCTAGGGGATAGTTATATATGTGATAGCTCTATTTGCTTAGTCACTGATCTCAGTCCTGGTTTGAAATCACCATGTTGAAATGCTAAGTCACCTGTTCTTGGAAAATTTAATAAAAATTAAAGTATTTTCAAAATTAATGAACTGGAACCTGGAAGTAAATAATTTGAACTGTTGTGTGGCTTATATGCATGTTTAGACTGAGGATGGATCAGGCTACACGCCGCAGCAGTTGATATGAGGATCGGGCTACACGCCGCGGCAGATGATATGAGGATCGAACTGCACGCTGCAATATTATTGCGCTTGGGATGTAGGAGCCCTCCGAAGTCTGTACACACCCCCAGTGAGCGTCGTCGACGTTAAATGGATCGGGCTACATGCCGTAGCAGTCATGTGCATTGCATTGCATCTTTATCTGTTGACTTTTCTGTGATAATTGTAATGTACTGTTGTTGCCAGTTCGTATGAGGAATCGGGCTTTAGTTTAGCTTTACTCTTTGGTATTCTATGGATTTCTTACTTTTAGCTATTAATATATATTTATTACTCATTGAGTACTTAGTACTCACCCCTACTCCCTGCACCTTTGTGTGCAGATTCAGGTACACAGGAGGGATAGACTGAGCAGTCTCGTTTCCAGAGTTATCAGAGTTGTTGAGGTAGCTGCTTGACGTTTGCAGGACCTGGCTTCTCTTCTTATTTTGGTTTTTCTTTATATATACATTATTCGGACTTGAGTATTTTGTTCAGATATTGTCATCCGATTTTGTTTAGAAGCTCTAGACTCGTGATCCTAGATCTTTGGGTGATTATTCAGTTTAGCTTTATTGTTGATAATATATTCAGGTAATTAATTTGAGCTTCATGCTCGGGATGAGAGTGTAAATAGTCGGTCTTGCCTAGCAGTTGTGTTGGGCGCCATCACGATCGGGATTGGGGTCATGACAAGTTGGTATTAGAGCCTAGGTTACTAGGCCTCATGAGTCTTGAGTCGGTTGGTAGAGTCTTGTGGATCGGTACGGGGACGCCTGTACTTATCCTCGGGAGGCTGCAAACCTTTAGGAAACACTTCACATTTCTTGGAATTCTTATCGTGCATACTTGATTCAGCTTGAGATATAATTTTTTTTTGAAATTCTTTCCACATGTTTGTGTACGCATCGAGCGCTCCGTAATATGATTGCTTTGATGGTTTGTGGTTCCCCGATCAAGGGACGAGATATAATCTCTGTGAGTTCATGTTGGGCCAGTCAGGAGCACTTGAGGCCAGGACTTTGTCTATGACTTGAGCACCCCGGTGCTGATTTTACGAGCTGGTATTATGAAATTTTGTGTGATCGGTATTGTCCCTAACTGTGGAAATGGCAGCTTAATAATGTACAAGTTGTTAGGTGTTAGATCCTTATTGTAATCTATTGTGTAGTCCCGAACTATGGGCGTGGTGAATATTTATCATATCTCTTAGTTGGAAGGTAAAGTGTCTTACGTGTAGTAAAACGAGTTTAGACTCAGGAAGACTAAAGTGATATGCTATGTGTATCCTGGTGGAAGGTGTTTTACTGAAATACTAGATCGAGGCAAAATAGGTGGGTTGATTCTGATGTGTAATTGAAAGGTAATTGATATATGTTATGATTCGAGCAGGTGCTGCGCATGTCCATGTATCAATTCTGATAATATAACTCGTGTAGTATTGAGATTAATGTTGTTGATATACATTGTGATGTCTTGTCGAGTTGTGGACGTATTGCTAGGATGGTTTCATGATTCTCTGGCAGGTTGATAGGCCAAATTACAAAGGAAACTCTGTCGAAATTTTTGAAAAAAATTTGGAACTTAGAAAAATATCTCTGCCACCTGGAGAGAAGGCTTAAATGTTGTGTGTGAATAAATGCAAGAATTGCAGCAGAGTTAAGGTCTCTGATGATTCGAGTCTCTGTCAAGCTTGTAAATGACTTGAGTTTAATCTCACAATAACATTGTGGCATCATTTGAGTAAGGATGCTATGAGTGGCTAAAAGTTCCTTGACGTATGGCTCCGAGCCAAGTTAGGGAGGTTGTTATTGATTAACTGATTGCACTGTTGTGTGCTATGTTGGTTCTGTCTCTAAGTATGTTGGGAAAATTCTGATAAGGGTTATGGTGCTTCGTAGATGTGAAGAAATCCTAGGATGATTTGAACTGCTGTTGGTCAAGAATGTTCGATGTATAGAAAAGAAAGATAGCTAAGGGCATCTGTATGTGATCATGTTCTGCGGTGTCAGAGTTCTAACAAGGCACGAGTGGTTCTGTTCAATAACACAGTTAAATTATAATTGAATAAGGGTGAATGACGCCCAAGAATAGCCTTGCGGTGTTCAAGACTTTGCTTCTAACGGTAAGGTGTCTTAAGATTGTGTATGTGGCTAAAGATGGTGGTTTCGTTAGAAGAAATTGAGACTTGTGTTATGTTATGTGAATGAAGAGATTCTAGGTATCTATATTGGAGAGTAATGATAACGAATTCAAAATCGCAGGAAATTCGTCAAAGTGAAGTGTTGTAGATTGTGGTACTCTCGGAGCCTTAGACCGTGTAGTCTTGTGTATGAGTCTCGTGTGGTAACCTGAGTTGAGGTATTGTGATCCTTCAGTAAAGGAGAGTATTAAATAAAAGATGATGGTAAACCGGAAGAGTATGAAAAAGATACGACTAACTCCTGGTATGTGTTCAAAGTAATGAGTCTTGCAACTATGGCGCAACCAAGCTCTTGAGTGCTGGCAGTTGCGTAGCTCGATGTGGGTAAAAGGGACTCAGTCCTGGCAGTTAAACTAATGAAATAAATTGGGAGAAAGAGTTTGTGATATGTTCTACCGTGGTTTTGAAAGTGAGTATATTCATGTTGATATGCGAAGCATGGAATGTGTAATAACTTTTCTTCTATATGGGATCATGAAGGTCCTTGACTAGTTGAGTGCGTCGATGTTTGCGGCGTAGGAAAGGAATAGAAGTTTCCATGTTATCTTAGTGTGGTATGGTATATGCGATGTGTTATGGAAAGTTGATAATGGCATGTTCAAGGTTTTGAGATTAGTTCACAATATATGGGAAGTCAAAAAAAATTATTGAGCAGCGCGGGCAGCTGTAGGTGATTTAAGAATCGATCTTTCTGGTGATTAAGGAAAAATGGTACTTCTATTCTAGTGATTTGGCAGGGTATATGGTCAAAAAGGACAAGGTAATGTAAACTGATAATACCTAGTGGTATGGTGGTATTCTCTTGTTGGATCGATTGTGATGATTGAGTTGTTGATGGCATAGGAAATATTTTGAATGACTTTCATGGTATGAATGGATGCTTGATGTGTGTTATGTATTCGGAAGTGGAGCGTGGGATCAGGCATAGTGATACATGTGTTATATAGGTAATGTAGACTAGAAGTTCTTGTAATCCGCCTATGCGGTGGTTGTATATCGAGTGTATCGGCATCGTTTAGCGATTATTGGAGATTGGAAGCCCTAGCGGCTCTCTCTTAGTTTGATATGATGAATTTGGGTTATGATACTTGATTGCAGACTGGTTATCATAAGTCAGGGTGCCTAGACTAATTTGATATGGACTATGTCGGAAATGGCACAAATTGCGTAGCATAGTGCATCAGAGTATGCTCCAGCAGGGTAGTTGTACCCAGGACCAGCGGACGGCCGGTAGGTATTGCTTTGTCAGTTGGGCCTTCGTGGCGGATATCAGTGCAGAGGTTTCCACTATTGACTCAGTTCCGGTATTGAGGAACCTTGTCGGATGCGTTTCTGGTGGCCGAGTTTGAGGCTATATATGTTTATTGTAATGAGCAATTTGACCCGGTGTGCATCTCTTTTTTTGCGAGATTTATGTGTGGATCGGGTGGCACGCTGCCACAGGTATGGTATCTGGATCGGGTGGCACGCCGCCATGGGTATGTTATTTTGAGCAGGTTGCACGCCGCAACCGTGTGACATGGAGAATAGTTTTCCATATGTTACATAGTGTACAATACTTCCTAGTCTCTAAGGAAAGTCAGTGATGGGTGTCGCTCGGCGAATGGCGCATCGGTTATGTCCTTACAAGATTTGATGGCGTATATTAATTGTTTCACTGTGGGTGAGATTGATTGCTTGAGTTCAGACCTAAATTTGTGCGTGGCTGACTGTTTTGATCATGATTACTTGAGGTGCTTCATGGGTAATAGTGTTTGGATGGAATCATAAGTTGTGGCAAGGCCATATGATGTTATGACCTTTCGAGGAGAATTCAGGTACTCTATTTCTATAATGTGAGACTGGATCTCAGTCCTATGTTATGATGGTACGGAGGAATTGAATTACAGCTCTTTTGTTTGAGTTAGTTGTCATGATTTGAGTATGTTCAGATGTTTCTTATTGGAGCTTATGTTGTGCTCGTCGTGGCTTAGGCCGGTGTTGGGGTGTCATATCACCAGTGCGGTGTGTTATAATCGAAATGATCGTTGGAGCCATTAATGAGTGCGGGCATATGTGATTTCAGCTGGTTAGAAAAGTAATATCAAGGCTTGGCTCCGAACTCTATTGTGGTATCAGTTAAAAGGGAAATGGATCCATGAATGGATGACCTAAGAGATGAATTCGATATATCGCGTGTTCGGTCGCCGTGGCCAATATATGAAGGTGTTGGAATGAGACTTTATCTAATAAAATAAAAAGGGTTTTTCAGCTAGTATTTGGTTATCGTGGGAAATTGTTGTGATTAGAGGCCATCGTCTCGAGCGATTGGGTTGTTTGATACATCATGTGATCTCACCGAAGTGGCGAGCATGGGCTATTACAGTGGATCATGTGTATACTGAGTATAGACGTGGGATTCGGAATTGGAATATGATTTCGGAAAGTGCAATGTGGTCTATGGTTCAGATGGACCGTGGAAGTTCAGCTATATTATGTCATCGAACTTATGATGGATAGGGTGACGTGGTACCACCCCGCATGTATGCTTGGTAAGGTTATTCAGCTATTGGGTTGCTTCTAGTACAACTCTGGGTACGCTCGAGGACGAGCGTTTGTTTAAGTTGGGAAGAATGTAACGATCCAACCCATCGTTACGGGAGTTACTGTCCCCTTTTCTTCATTTAATACTTCAATATGCTAATTTATGTGTGTTTGAAAGTTAGAAGCAAATCGGAGGGAATTTAGATAGAAATGAGGCCATAAACCTCTTTATGAGAAGAATAGGTTGGAAAAGTTAACGTAATGTTGATCGATGGGTTAGACAGCTCGGAATGGAATTCTAATGATTCGACTAGTTTCGGGGGATCATTTATGACTTAGGAGAGCAATCGGAATCGAATTCGGAGGTGCGATGTAGTTTAGGCCTTGAATTGGCTAAGGTTGAATTTTGATGAAATCCGAATGGTAGGTGGGATTTTGATCCAGGGATCGGGATACAATTTCGAGAGTTGCAGTAGCTCCGTTATGTGATTTTGGATATGCGTGCAAAATTCCAGGTCATTCGGAGGTGTTTAGGTCGGGTTTTAGATCAAATGTTAGTTTCGGAAGTTTTAAAGAAAATTAGGCTTGAATCCGTGTGAAAATGGTGATTTTAATGTTTACGATGGTGTTTTTATGTTACGAGCAAGTTTGAATGAGGTAATGTGATGTATTGGTGGCTTAGGTTGAGGTCCCGGGGGTCTCAGGATCAATTCGGATGGCCAACGGGCAAATTTTGAACATGAAATTGCAGCAGAAAAATTGCAGTCAGTGATTGCTCTATGCAATCGAATAGAGTCACTGCGATCGCATAGAAGAGCCTGGAGGGGGTGAGAAAATGCACTATGCGATCACGTAATAGAGGGTGCGATCGCATAGGTCTAGCAGACTGCACAGTGCGATCGCATACCCAGTGTTGTCATCGCAGAGAAGAACTTGTGGCCATGGGAGATTGTTCTATGCGATCCCGTAGATGTTTTGCGATCG